>CM076579.1:502877793-503267852 GCA_034641835.2 Pinus albicaulis
TACGTACAACTTGAACATAACTTACCATGCTTAGAGGCCAAGATTTTGTTTCTTTTTACTTCTCTTCAACATAGGAGGGAGGTTTGAATTTTCAGCATTCACATTGAAATTCCCTTTTCCTTCTACACTAGTTTCGAAAGTCTTCATCTTCCTCAGAATCTTCTGAAAATTTTTCAGTTCCATCCTTTCTCTATGCATGTGTTGCATCGTAGCCATCAATGGCACATTTGGATCTGATATATTTTCTTCACCACCTAGATCTATATACAGCTAATCCCCTTTACTCATGGTTTGCAGCTGTATGGTTCTGCACTATTTCACTGTATAGAAAAGTAAACATTAGTGAAAATTTATTTTAATAAACAATTTATAGCAACAAAATTTTTTCACTGATGTGAGCACACATTATGGCCTAGTGTTTCAACATGGGCTCTGATACCATTTGTAACATCTCTATTTAGACAAAAAAAAAATCGATTATATTATGAATAGATTAATGTTTGTCACTTTCTGACGTACATCTGCCATCAAAAATTTCGTTTTTTGTACATTTACTTCCTTCAACTTTATCCATATACTAATTGGAACTAATAATCCAATTATAAATTCCCAATAAGATTCTAAGTTTATTCTACATGGAAATTTGTATACCAATACTTATTTTTCCCCCTCTTAACTATAAATCACAACTTCCCATTCCATGCTAATAACTTAGAGATTTTCTAATTATAACTCCCTCTCCACTATATATACAATATTCTAACTTTACCTTAAAACCTAGCATGCATATTTATATATATTCCAGCACATCTATATCTTTATTTATAAGCCCACCCACTTCTGTATGGTGCATTTATAAAGGGTATTAATTTTTAACATTGTTTAACTTTACTTTAACCATTATAACCCATCGCTACCTTTTTTTCATATGCATATGTGTCATCACCCAAGAATTGACCTTGGCTAGAATTTTCATAAAGGAACGTAATGGTCACCTAGCTTTTAACCCTCAAAACCTAATAAAATTTCGACCTTAATTTGATGACGCTCACCTTGGACGATATAATTGGAGGTTAAATTGATACTTAACCATATTGTGTATACCATTTATGAATTATTACATTATAATTATATATCAAAATTTTTCCTAGGCTTTAGCACGTAACCAACGGTAAATGTGTTACATGATGTGGACCTTTCCACCTATTTCATTTAACGCCGCAATTAATTTATGGAACTCCTATCTAGCACCCACGACTGAAAATGGGGTTTCTTGTGAAATCAACAATGTTAGAGTTAACCATGATGTTCAAATTTCCTTCATTGGGTTTGAATGAAATTGCATTCCATATTCCGAATTCTATCAAGCTCCTGGTGTCAATATTTCTTGAGATCGATACACATTAAATTACTTGTACATCTTCACGTGGCTTGTACTTGGTTGAGTGAACCCGTCAATCTGCTGCTTCACTCCAAATATTCAACACCCTGACATATACGATCCTTTTTCTTTAGGTTTCGTGACGTCAATAAACATCTACGTTTTGGGGGTTGAGATCATTTATCATTTCACAGTTCGGCTGAGCACTTCTTTCTTTCAACTTCCGGTATACCTCTCACCTTAATGTTTATGTTTTATTTCCACCATTCCCACCTATTCCATTCAACTTGTAGTTACAACGCATGCTGGTAAGATTGAATCAAAGGCTCATCCATTTACGTAGAGAGTAACCTCTTCATTCAGTGCAGGTAAGAAGCTTGTACTTTAATTTCAATTTATGACACTCGACCTTAGTTTCTCTTCTAGTTTTCTTAGTTCCAGTGAGTTCATGTCAGTTTAACATTTTCTCTATTGTTGGTTTTAGATTTTTTGGAGAGGCCTAGCCCTCCAACCACGCTGTCTACAAAGAGCATGACTTCCATAGCATGACATAACTTATTCAAATCTTGTAGTTGCTTAAGGTATTGTATTTCATTTAACTATGTTACAGCTTACACTATTTTTACTTTCCAGATTTCCCCTATAACCTTTTACAAGGGTTCAATGGAGAATTTCTAACACAGTGCAACGTGTAACATGTGGGATACGAATATTTCAGTACCCATTTAATTTTTTGGTTATGTTCCCTTTGTGATTATTAGTAGGGACGTTATCATTAGTAGATGGATTTCCACTGTAAATGCATATTGAACTATACCCATATATTTTTGAGCTACTGATTTTCCTTCTGGTTACACCGATCATGGTTTTAGCTCTGCTTTTAGCATTAGTTAAATTTTCTATTACGATTACACATTTGAGATTTCAATTTTTGGTTCATGTAGGTTACTGCACAGAGGACCCTCCTCTTGTTCCATCCTTGCAGCTTTATAGGGAATATCGACACCAACAAGAAATTTCGGACCACTAAAGCCTCATTTAAAGTTTGTGGTTACTATGAGCAATTTTTTAAAAGGTTTTGTGCATCTTTACCTCTTTAGTTTAGATTATCAAAGCATCCATAGAAAACTGACAGTAACCGATGTCATTTCTAACCCTCTAGATTTGCATTCTATAATTAATGGGTAAACACATACTTATAACTTCTGAATACCCAATTGGTTTTTTCATACAATGCTTATTACTTTTGATTTCTGAACTTGTATTCTCCATAAATATTTTTATTGGGCATTTTAATTTAATTTAGTATTGGTTAAGAATGATAAGGTTCATTTATTCAAATAATTTCAGTCGAAACACTTCTCACAGATATATTTCACACCTGTTTACTTTCTTCAATGGCTTCCTACTTATCATCCTATCATTACTACATGATTATTTTTCTAATTGAATTTAGTTTCAATTTTGATACTAAAAGTTACAACATTTATCAACTTCCTTATTTTGTACCGAAATGTGACTAATCTCCTTAATTCAAATATCTATATTATTAATAATCGTAGATTTTTGTTATAATAATTAAATTTTCACGTACCCATTTTAGCTTAGGAATGTACACTGAGTACTTCTCTACAATAACTGACCCTCTTGTTATTATTACAAGTTGAACGTTCTCTATCTATGCCCAAGGTAATTATTTCACCCTTTTTGACTTTGAATCTTATTAATTCCTATTGTTTTTGTATTATAGATCCAGAACTAATTCTTAGTTCTGTATTGTGCAGTTATTTTTCCCCTCTTTTAAGTTTTCCAACTACTGTGATACTTTTCTGTTCACACAAAATGATGAGCCTTTTTCTCTTTAGGTTGGTCCAACAACTTAATTTTTTGGTCTATGCTATCTTTATCTATATAGTTACCAAGATATGGTTCAGTTTATATTGTATGAGACAAAATTCTCTTGCTTTAGAATTTAATTATACCCAATTGGGTTATGAACCATCTACTAATAGGATTTATATCCTTAACCTACATAAATCTGAAAATATTGTCACAAAACTTATTTTGTCTCTAATGAATTTATATTTATAGTTCATAAGTACAATTTATGCTTAAATACTGAAATTTAGAGTGGGTAATAGTGGTCAAGTTCCTCCTTCCAACTTGTTATTATTGTAATCACAATGCTAGTACTTTATTTTTCAGTTCTAGTACTATTGTAATTTGTTCGAATAATTAAGTTTAATATGCAATAATCCTCTTATTTACTTTCCTGTTGCATTAATTGTTAAATATAATTTCATGAAATTTTTAAGATAGTAGTATAATTCAAAACTAAATTTTGAATTCTTCCTGAACAGATAATTCTATTTCTGTCTAATATATTTCTGTTCATAATTTATTCTTCCCATGTATGCTATAGCATAGAGATTTTCTCGAATGTACTATTACATACTGTTTATCATGCATATGTTTTTCCTTTCTGTATTAGTGTCCTAATAGCAGTTTCTGATTTGTAAATTAACATTAGTGTAAAAATCTTATGCAGGAATACTTTTCTAAGAGTCACCTAACCTCGAATCTAAGCCTTCAATAAGGTTTAAACATTCTGAGAGCTAGTACTCTTCAGTTTCTTGTCTGTACAACCATAGAGATCACTTCTCTAATTAATTTAGTCTACTCGATTAAATGTACAGAATTTCAAACCCTTTGTCACTTAGTCTTTAAACCTTTTTATTATGTACCACATCTACTCATTCATAGATTTAATTCAGGTCATATATACAATCTTACTCACCATAATAAGAATAAAAACACTAACATTCTAATTTCAAATGGAATTAACTCGTGAATACCACTTAAGGGAGACTAGATTCCACCCAACCTTTCAGCTCTCTCTCCAGAGCTCCCCCCGAGCTGAGATCAAATTGTTTAACAATAGACAACCCCTTGTCTATCATGAATATGCTTATTTAAGCCTACTTTCCCATCATCTTGCTTCCTTAACTACGTCCAATTAAATTAGGATGTTGTTTTCCTTTCTGCCTAGGCTTTCCTTTTGTTTCTTCCAGAAAAGTACTTTAAAGCTAGCTTTTCCTCTTTCTAGCTTTATTCCACTTCTTCCCCTTAACTTCCACTTTACTAGGGTTGCTCTTTTAGATTTTTGTCTCCAATCTAAATTTCTATATTTAATTTATTTCCTCCAAGTATTTTTGGAGAACTGGGAAATTCTTATGATCCTTATCCATCCTTATGGATTTGGATCCGTGATCTCTAATCATTATCTAGTCCTTGCACCATTAATTCTTTTTTCATTTTATTAATTTAATTTAATAAAATATATCCACAATAAATGTTTTTACTGAGTCCACTTGACCCCGAGAGTCCTTGATTTCTTATTTTTAAAAGCAGAAGATTAGGAACATTACAAATATCCTGGGTGGTCTAAATACCACTTAACATGAAACTCCCTCAAGATAAGCTTGTTCAATTCACCACTGTGAGGCACATAGATCTTGCTCTTAAATCAAACCAAGTGATATGTCTTGAAGTGATACTCCTCACATTAAAAAAAATATACTACAGTACTCTCCTTGATCTTGGAACCTCCTTTGAGGGAGTAAGACCAAACCAACTCTCATATCAAAATGAGTTGAGTTTACTCTAAATTAACATCAATAATGTTACAAATAGTAACATATCAAACTACGTATTATGATAGGAAAACTCTCCCAGACTTGCAATTAATTGGTTGAGAAAATATCTTTACCAAACTCCAATTTAGAAGGCTAGTTAGTTGGATATAATCTCTCAACCAAATATGCCTAAGAAAATTCCTAATTAATATGAACAAGCTCCTTCTAGAATTACTCAGCGAACCAAATAACATTAGGATTTATATTCTCTAACAAGGTTATGATACTTAGTATTCACTAGAGGTGGTCTCATAGAGAGATAGAATATCTTCTTTCATGATATCCAATCAAAATTACATGGATTGAATTTCATAAATTTTATTTGGGAATATGTTCGGCCAAATCCAATGTATCATTGAATTTCGAAATTTTGTTTACCTATATGAGCAAACTTATTAACTATGGTTTTGAGTTATTGTATGGAAAAGGAAATCTAAAGTTGTATAGAAACTTCATTTCATAGAAATTTACTTATATTTGAATCTATAGATACATGAACTTGAACAATAATTTTCAAATAAAAATAAAAATTGTATAGTAAGAACTACATCTAAATGCAACTTCACAATTATGAATAAATTTACAAGATTTCCTTTTATTTAAATCAAACTTTTAACCTGATATATAATATCCCATTATAAAGACATTATCGAAAATATATAAAATAAAATAAAAAATCTCTTAATTATGAGTTAATAGTGAGTTTATCTGTATGAAATGAAAAAATAAAAACGACATTTAAATACAAACTCTAAATTATGAATTAAGAGTACGTTTTTCAGTAATATAAACCTAGTTTTAAATACAACACATAAGCGTTGATTATGTTTGAAAATTCCCAAACATCACAATAGCACAACGCGAACCCACATGTTAGAATGAGGCAATAAAGCATTCCCTTTTGATTACCAAGAATCTAACATAGATTAATAAACTAGTCACAATGTAAAGAAGGGTTCTACAAGGCCCCCACTACTCACATTACCCACTAAGATAATAGAAGCAATGTAGGAGGAAAAAAAAAGCATTTTTATTCTTATAAAAATCTGACTAAAAATGGATTCACCCCACCAACCCTAAATCATCCACCGTCAAAATCGGGTCCACAGGATGTCCCTTCTCCAACAGCATTAAGCAGACCATTTTCTCTTACACTTGCAAAATACGGAGAGAAAGGAGAAGAGCTCCTGGAAATCTCTAAAATCGAACAATCCCCCTTTACGATGGAGGAGAACATTTTATGAAAGTTCGAAAAAGGTTATTTGGAATTACCTGTCGTGTCATTCCAAGATTTATAAGAAGGTAATATCATTCTAAGATCGATAAGCGCGAATATATGTTTAAAAAATTGTTTAAATAATTGGTAGACTTCTCTAGAATGAGTAAAATGGAAGAGGATAAGATGTAAAAGTTTAAAAATCTGAGTTGTAGTTATTTGTCATATCTTTGTAAGATCTATAATAAAGTAATAATTGATAGATTTCTCTAGAGTGGGTAAAATGGAGGTGAGCTGTAATTATTTGGCATATCATTCTATATCTATAAGAAACTAATATATAATTGATAGAATTCCATAGAATGAGTAAAATGGAGGAGAATAAGATGTTAAAAAAATGCCCGTTGTCATTTTTTTACGAATGATAGAAAAGTAACGTCGTTGTAATATCAATTAAAAAAAGCAATATAAGTGAAAGAATAGATAAATATAAGTTAAAGAAAATAAATTATTGATTTATACTCTCTTTTAGTACGTTAAATTTTAGATTTTGATTAAGTATAATATAAATATGTGCAGTATTAAATTAAACAAATATATTAATATTTATTAAACATTAGATTTGTTTTAGTGGTTTTAAAAAGGTTTGATTAGATTTATTTAAGTGTTTATATAAAACCATCTAAGTATATTACAAGGTTTAGAATATTAGTTTTTTATAAGTTTTATTGTTTGGAATTTATCAAGCATTTTGCTCTCGTTCATGACATTTGTTTTATAGGGAATTTTTATATAATAGTTTTATTGTAGAGGAAAATATCTTATGGATAATTGAACCCTCACACTTATTTTACACAGATCAATGCTAGTCTACAACATATTGTCCGCTAGATGTAATTTGTAAGTTTGAGTTATGATAATAAGTTAGGGGAATAGGTTTTACCTTGAACCAATAGTTGTTCTATTGAATCTAGGTTGATGGAACTAATATATGTGCTCTAAGATCCTAAAGGGAGCCACATAAAATAACATAAAATAACTCTAATCTTTAAATAGATATAATCTAGTTTCCTCATGCTGAATATAATCATCTAATGCATAATATAAAAAATGATAAATCTGGCCTATTAGAGGGGTAAAATACAATAGATCTATAGATTAAAATAAATAAAGTAAAGGTATATTTTCCTTCAAGCCATGTAGTAACTTCCTAGATCCTCCCTCCATAGACTTCTGATTGGCCCTTTCTTAGATGTTGAAAATAATAATATCTACATGCATATCACAACAAAGACGTGATGGCCTATAGTACTTTGAAATTTACTCTCAAGGAAGTTAGAAATAGGGCCCTCAATCTTTTTCACCATCATGAGGATTCTCAAATTCTAGGTATTTCGTAACTCGTATTTGGCCTCCTCTTATAGGATTTTATATGAGTTTGTAGATAGAATTCATGACAAGTGAATTTGGTTTAAAACTATGATAGATATTCTCAAGGCATGTGAAAGAAGCAATTAAAAATAATAAATAGGTTTCATGACATTTTGAATAATAAATTACAAGCGGTAGACAAGTTCAATGCACACTTATGAGTATTTTCGAACAAAATATGAACTTTCTTCTCAATTATAAGTTTTTTTCTAAATTATGTAATAATTCATATTCCATAATTATTTGTGAAATTGTGAAATTTAATTATTTCTTTGTGAAATATGATTATTTCATTTTTAAATAAATATGATATTATAAGTTAATAATGTAATTCAAACTTTCGTAATATAATAACATCCTTGGAATTACTATGGTCGAAAATATGGGTATAACATCAATGATTATAGATAAGAGTGTGCAATTAACTACTGTGCACTTCTCTTGCGTATTTTTTTCATTTATGTGAGAAAGGTCCATGTCCCCTCATGGTTGTTATGACTTATGTGAGTATGAGGGAAAATATTTTACTCCAACTTGGGGGTATGTCTTCTCACGAGAGGAGTGTAAGAGAACCCCATAATATTTAATGTCTCTATGAGAATGTACTCTAGAAAAGATAAAGAGTACAACTATATGGTGGGATGGATCCAAATATAATCCATAAACTCCAATATATATGTTTAACTTCTCCAACACCTTTGGATGTGGAAATTTTTATTGTAGGCCGATATAGTCACGATGGTGGTAGAGACCCCTCAAACTTATATGAAGTCAATTTTGCATATGTGCTTTTAGAAAATATATAATAGTTAACCATTATATCTAATTAAAAATAGAGACTCTAATTTTTTACACAAAGTGGCATAAAAAAGTATATCATCTATTTCTTTGCATTTCCCACATCTATTAGTTCACCAAATCACATTTAAAAGTTGCAAAATCCTTCTCTTTCTCCCTCTAAAAGAGAAGTACTAGTTACTAATTTTATCAAGAAGTGTTTGTGCTCAATAAGGAAAACCATACTATATCATATTTTTAAACTATCAATTTTGAAATATTGTTGTATAATACATTAATAAAGACAATACTATTATCGATCTCAACAAAGACCTTTAACGTATAAGAGTAGTGTTAGAATTATGATTCTAATAAGATGGAAAAGTTGGGGGGGGGGGGATCAATATAATGGATAGTTTAACAACTTAAGACAAATATTTCTAGATAAACATCAATTACATCAGCACCACATAGAAACAACAAATGTGCATGGTAATGTTAGGAATATGTTGTCATTGATGGAAAATACAAGATGATTACAAAGGAACAGGTGGTCGCAAACAATATTAGATCAAGTATGGAAATAGAAATGATGGTTGCAATGATATTGAAGCCATTTTCAATTTAGGAGAAAATCTCAAGTGTAGTTGGGACCCACTCAGATCGATAGATCTTGGAAAGAGAACTTCAATAGTATATTGAAGTTCGAAAAAGAACCTTTTTATTGAAATTTATTAAAAATCAATGTTCTGATGTTAAAAACTAAAAATTACAAGCTCCACAAAATTATTTGTTCACAGATGGAAGTCAGGTTGACAAGTGTATGGACTCTGTGGCCTAATAAAATCTTAGGATGGAAAGTGTAACGAGAACAATAGGAGGTGAAAAAGGGAAGAAATTAGCGGAAGATATCCAGGAGAGGACCCCAATGGACTACTGATCTCAGAAGGTATGGCCTTGTAACACTCCACACCACATTTACCCTCCTTTACAAGCTCACAAGGGAAAACATGAAATTAGAGTTACTGTGCATGACCCAACAACCAAGTTCTAAATAGGGAACTAGGGTCTACCATTTTGAAACTTACTGCAGCATCCCACTGATACCTAATCACCCAAATGTAAAACAACATCCACACATGATATTTCCTTAAGATAGAACTATCCTTTTCTCAAGATTACAACTCATTCACACACATGCCAAGTGGGCCATTTGTCTAAAAGGCTCCAGCCAGATCCACAAGTCTTCCTCCATGGTTATATAGTAAAAAAACCCTAGTATTCTGCCTACGACCACAGATTTAGTGACACAATTTTAGTGCTAACCTAGAGGTCATTACCTAGAACTTTCCAAAATGAAGGCTAAGCTAATGGTAACTACACATAACCTATACTTAGGCTTATACCTTGCCAAAAAATTCCAAACACATGATAAATATTTAGAAAAACATATGTTAAACATATTAACTATATGTCTTGAATGCATATTTGTTCTCTATCTCGTTAATCTCATTATAGAATCATCAAGAAGGGTCAATTACCTCTCAAGCTAGTTGCAACAGCACTTTTCAGCTGATACATTCATATAAAATTTAAATGGATTATAGAATCATGAACAATATCCATAACAAGAGCACGTTGTTTGACCATGCATATAACTAGCATTTAACTAGAGTGAAGGCATAAAGAAACCAAGCATAAAATCAACACAATAACCAATACATGTTCTCATTGATTTAGATAAGAATAAAATATAATAGCATATGCATAAATACAACCAAGTTAGGGTCTTCCATGTACCAGAAGTCCATATATTAAGCTCAACCAAATCGCTCTTTCAGCTAATTGACCACATGCCATATTCCAAGCACTAATGTGGGATTACATGGGATAAAAAAACACAAAACCGACCAAGGATTCTAGAGGCCAACCCACCTCAAACCTCAACTACATTAATTTCACCTAAGTTAGTCTAGAAATCACAAAAACCAAACAAGCTTCGATACCTTATACTTTCTTCACCATACCTAGAGGAATTCTCTTTTCTCCACCCACCTATCATTGAGAGTTTCAGGAGAAAAACATCTCTGCCCTAAACCCTTGGGAATTTTCCTGAGAGCACCTTAACTAGGATCCAAAATATATTTGAAATCCAAAGCTTAACCAAAACAGGGAACCCACTAGATCATTTCTATCGAGGAACTAGAAAATGCAAGGTTGTACACCACCGTCGTTCCAAGATAATCCAATTCTAATGACAACAAACATAAAAAATAAACCAATGCATAAATAATGCATCAAATCTCAATATGTTAAATCAAGCATGCATACTGTTACCTGCAATTCCACGAATATTGTCTTCCATTTCTTTTTATTCTCAAAACTTATACTGCGCCACCTTTCTTATTACTTATTTTCTTTCTTGTGTCCATCTTGTGTCCAAGTTCTTGTTCTCTCTATATTTCTCTTCTCTTCTCTAAGTCAATGGTAGAATTTAGAAGAGTTTCTGTGAATGTTCTATTTTCTTTTTCCTTTACTTTTCTATCATTTTCGATTGCATACATTTTCATGTACCTTCATATTAATTTTCTCCTATTTTACTTTATTTATTTTAATATATTTCCATTTATTTCCTTTTTCATTTTCCAATGACAATGTCAATTTCCATAGAAAATAATAACCATAATTGATTCCCAATGTAATATTTTCCCCTCCATTCAACCTTGAATACACGGCCTGAGACCTTAGTCTTATTCTTTCCTACATGGAGACTTAACCCTAGGTTGTTACAAACCTCTCACCCTTATATAAACATAGTCATCAATGTTCTATGACAATTATGACTAGCAAACATTTGAAAACAAAACATTCTTCTTATTGGAGATTTATAACACAGCCCATTGCAATTTTACAATGAAACACTATTGAGAAATGACAAACACACACACACACACACACACACACACACACACACACACACACACACACCATAAAACTCATTTGCTTCAGCTAGAAAATAATGAAGGATATAATTCCTGCATCGGATCAACCACATCCTATGCAACTTCCTTAGGCCCAAAGTTTTTTTAATGAAATTTAATTTCCTCTATTCCTTAGTTCCACAACATGAGTTTTTTTGGCTGCAATATGCATTATGGATCTGGATGTAACTCTCTCTCTCGTTCCACCTCTAATATAGATGAAAAAATCACATGATAAACATCCTACACATATATCTTATGATATGAAACATCAAAAGCATCAAGGAATTTTACTGATGCTGGAAAAAAAAGTTTGTAGGCCAATGGTCCAATCCTCTTGGGGAATCCCAAAGGCCCAAAATAATAATGTACCAGCTTGTCACAGGATATAATCCTCAAGGATCTCTTCTTTCACTTAATATGAAAGAAAACATGCTCCCCAACCTGAAACTCCTTGAATTCTCTATGTTTATTTACATAAACCTTCTAGTTGTCCTGTGATTCCTTAAAATTATTCAGGTAATATTCAAATCGTACTCCATCTCAACCAACATATCTAGTCTGATAAACACTTTATTCATTTAATCACTCCAACTAATAGGAGTATTACAAATTTTCCTATAAAGAGAACAAAAAATACTCATCTTCAAGGATTCTTTATACCCATTATTATAAGAAAACGATAACATTTGAGTATACTCCTCCCACTTCCTCTGGTGATGGATGACATTCATACTCAACATTTCCTCAAGAATCCTATTAATCCTCTCTCTTTTTCCATCTATCGATGGATGATAAGTTGTAGTAAAGGATAACTATGTCCCAAAGCTTGCAAGAAACTCCTTCCAAATCCTGTAAGTGAACTTAGTGTCTTTATCAAATAAAATCCTCTTGGGACTCCATGCAACCTCACTATCTCCTTAATGAAGACTTGAGCCACTTCACGAGCTGAATTAGTATAATTCACTACAATGAAGTGAGTTACCTTTTTCAACGTTCCAACCAAAAGCACGAAGGAGTCATTCTTCCTTTATGTCCTAGGATAACTTGTAATAAAATCTATGGAAATGACCTCCCGTTTTCATTCCAAAATCGTAATAGGATGGAACAAACTATCTAGATGCTTTAAATCAACTTTCACCTGTTGGAAGTCCAACCACCTTGCAGTGAACTCATCCATCTCTTTCTTCAAATATGGCCAATAGTATAACTTATTAATAGTTGTAAAAGTATTTTAGTATCTCGGGTGGACTGAATACTGCTTGGCATGCAACTCCTTCAAGATAAGCTTCTTCAATTTACCACTATTAGGAACATAGATCTTACTCTTAAATCTGACGAGGCCATCTATTGTAAAGTGATACTCTTCATCCATATCACCTTCACCTTCGTGCTACAACCTCTACTTCAATTTTTAGTACTTCTCATCACATTTTCCTACATTTAATATCGACTCCTATAAAAACGACCCATAATAATTCACAACTAAAATATAATTCACTTGCACTCTCCAACTAAGAGAATTCCTAACCACATTCTCTTTTACTTTGATGTACCTAATCTCAAAATAAAACTCATTGAAAGTAGTAAACCATCTAGCTTGATTTGCATTTATAATAGGTTGTTAAAACATGTTCTTTAGTCCACTACGATCACTCATAAAAATGAACGTCCTGCCAAGGATATAACTATGCCCATGATCATTCAACTTTCATGATTAAAAAAACCACCTTCCCTTTATACATCAAGGCTCCAAAAACTCCTTCCTTACAGACATCTATACAAAATCCAAACTCCTTATCGGTATCTTCAATATTAAAAAGTAAATCATTAGTAAGAAACTTATTCAAATTATCGGAACTAGTTACACACTGAACAGTCCATTCGAACTTCTTCACTTTTCTTCGCTCTGATAAGATAGTAAAATATGAGAGACTTTCCTAATGAACCTTCTATAATAACCTACTAGTCCCATGAATTATCCAACCTCATCCACAATCTGTAGTGTTGGCCACCCCATACTAGCCTTAATCTTTTCTAGGTCCACTATTATCCCCTCCTTGGAAAAAACATGTCCCATGTATTGAATCTAAGCTTGAAGAAGATACACTTGTTGAGTTTGGGATACAACTTATAGTCTCTCAACAATCTCAATATCACCACTATATCCACTACATGATCCTCTTCAATATTAGAATATACTAGTTCTTGAAAGTACTGGAATTAAACATAAGCCGTAGAAGGATTCCCTTATGTGAATTCCTTGTTAGAGCCCATACGGTTTGAAGTAGGATCCCTAACCAGATATGGTCGGTTTCCAAACTCGTGGTCTCAAATATATTCCTTTCCTAAGATAAGAACATAAGATGATATATTCATGGATTTTTTTATAGGAACAATATGAAATTCATGAGTTATCAAATTTAATTCATGAAATGTTCCATCACATCAAAGTTAAATTTACTGAGCCCCTTAGAAGAAATTAATGATGCTATCTGAGAAGAGCCACACGAGTAGTGAAAAATAATTGATAGTTCCAACCGTGACATATGCATGAATGCCTACTGGCTCAAAGAAATTATTCTTATAAATTTAAAGTTCCAAACATAAAATTACATTAATATGGCAGTAGCCCAAATAATGGAAAATGAACCCAACACTTGATTCTCCAATGAATGATATTCCTCATATGCTAAATTGAAGAATTTGAGGCTCTCAATATTTGGATCCAATCCCCTTGCTTCAGTTATGAGGGTTTATTTATAACAAATGAGGTGGCCTTTCATCTCCCTTTGTGACCTTTGAGCTTCCCTTATTTTTTTATTTATTATAACTAATGAATTTTCATATTACACATCTAAATATTGTTCTTCCACTTACAAATTTATCATCAAATACAATAAGAAAAAAACCCATATATCAAAAAATTGGTAGAGCCTAATATTAAAAACTAGATACATTAATCTTGAGCTTGAGGAATCTCTCGCTCAAAAACTTCAAATTGTAATTTTATGGTTACATATTGATGCCAATATTTGAACTGTGTGATTGTATCCACAAAAATTGTAGGAAGGTTAGGCTGAAAATGAACTCTAGCTTCCATTTCATCCGGGTAGATGGTTTTGGAACCAGTATGTACTTCATTTTTCAATAAAAATAGTTTTGTATTAATATTATTAGAACCATAATGTAATTGTACACGTTGTATATGTTAGCCTCCAATCCTATCTGGTAGTAATAGGATCTATCTAGTACAAGTATTCCTCGATCTCCTTCTAGATCATGATTTTTTCCCTTTTTCTTTGCAAATGGCCGTACTAAGGTGATCTTTTGTGCTTGAACCAAGGAATAAAAACTATTATACAATTGTGCGTAAGTAGCTATAATATTCGCAACAAATGTGTCAAGATATTTCTTTGCTTGTATGAGGATTCTAACCTCATCCTTTTCCAAATTTACATGTTTCTTTGTCTTCTTAGCCAATTTTGATAGTGCACTGTTGTAATTAGTTCCCTCGTCATGGATAATGGTAATGGCTACATGAATTACTCTCACGGCTTTCATATTTTCCTACAATTACTTTTTCATATCATGTAAGGGAACTACTACTTTATGAAATTTAACCAACTCTTCATAAGGATGCCTCATAATGTGTCCCAATGTTTGGATCTCAACATATCTAACTTGCTCAAAGCTATTTCAAGAATTAATGTGCACAAGAAAACCTATGATTCTCCACTTAGATTTGTTCTATTATTTTCGTTGTATCTCTTAGATTGTTTTCCATTTGTTGGTTTTTTTCCATAAGGAATTTTTTCTTTTTCTTTTGAAGCTCCTACAAAGGCTAAATTAGTTGCAAAATTTGTCTGAGGATTCCTTCTAGTGTTAATGACAATCACCCTTTATTTTTTAATGTAAGGGGGATGTGCCATATCATTGGGGAAATATTTCTTATTTTCCTGTATAGTTCTCCTTTGGAGCTCGCTAAAGTTTAGGTTAGAAATATGCATGATTGGGTCCTCATGTAGAGGGGATATCTCTTCTTCACTACCTAGGGCTTTCCCATCTGTAGGGGGAGGCATAGGATGACTAATGATATATCATATATCAGGAAAACTTCAAAGCCTTGATTTTTTTCCTTGGTTTTATCTCCATGTCTTAGGCTAATACTTTCTCCTTAATCTCATTAAAAAGCTCAAGAGCCTATTTTTTTCCTCTATTCTTCTTCAATTTTTCTATGATTTTATTATTCTTCTTGCTTCTATATGGGTTATTATTCTACCTTTCTTTTCACTTATTCTTCAACTTATGTCTCCTCCTGCTCCTTCATTTCCTGCTCTTCCTTATGCTTGTGTTTTTCCTCTTGTTTCATTTTTATATATCGCTACTTCCTATTTCCTTATGATACCATAGTCTCTTTTAGAATAGAAGGATATAACCTGAATTTTTGGATTTTCTCCAAACCTTCCTCTTATATTTAATACTCAATGGGGTTCATTGTTTAAACTACTTTAGTTATTTTTTAACACTTTTTTATGTACTTGTGATAGAAGGGCCTGTTTGATTTCCTATTGCATGTGGTTGAGAGAAATTATATCGATTCTTCATATTTTTTCCTCCAGAATTTGATAGGTACCATATGGCCATAAAAAGTATAACTTGGCACATTATTTGTTCCAAATGTATATGGGATGGTACTGATAAAAATCTATTGTATTGAGCTTTAGTATTTCCAATTCAATGAATTCCACTTTTGCGGCCTTCAAGCTCTTAATCTAACAATATCTTGCTTGTAAGGGAAGAGTAGGCCAAGGTGCCTTCCTCTTCCTCTATAGTACTACAGTTATACTTCTGAAAAGATGGTAAGAAACCTCTTCAATGAATACCTTTTTCATGGCATACCTTGGTAAGAGATGAGAAGGTTTCTGGAAGCCAAACACTTTGAGGTATATGACATCTGGCAAGGAAAAAAAATATGAAAATATTTATACTAAACTCATTTCCTCATGAGACATGCAATGGGATTCTTCTTCAAATATAATATCCTATGTAACCGTAAAGAAGTATTCAGCCACTTTTTCAAATACTCCTCTATAATTTCATTCCACTAAAAATATGTAATAAATATGGATAGGAGGCTCTCTTTTTTTCCATTTACAATACATTTCATGGAAATAATTGTGAGAAAATATCCCATCCAGTAGGTAGCAATACATGTAGAACTATTTTTTCTTTCCTCTAGGTGGATTTTTCGCCTTGGTCACATTAATATGTAGCTACTGGGACATAATATCTGACCAAATAAATATCTTCCATTCATAGAAAATTTTATATAGCATGCAAAACCATCATTCGGGGAGGGACCTAGTATATTCGATTCCATAAACTCAGAAACATAACACTATCAAGTATTGAAACAAATTTTTGAGTTATTTTTTATTCTAAGTATTTTTTGGTGTCTTCATAAACTTTGAGGAACCCTTTACCCATGTTTTGAAAACTTCCTTAGTGTTTAAGTATCATGTTACTACATCAAAATGAGATTCCATGTGTTGCTTACGATTAGGAAATATGGAGATGAAATGGATATAATGTGGTTGGAAGGAGTAAATTTTATAACAACTATAACTGTTTAGAGACATGCTTATACTATATAATACATGTGGAATCCATATAATGACATATGAACATGGAAAGAATGGGAATATGCAAGTGACCCTCTAAAACCCTGACCATTAGATGTTGATGTAAACTTTTCTATACTCTAGATCTAATTTAAATTCTATAGCATTCAATTCATCATTTTCAGTTTCCCAAGTGATATCAAATTCCTTGTCAATGTACAAATGTGTAACAAATAAAATATGAACTAGCCTTGAAGGACTTTCAACAAATTCCTTGGTACTATTTTTTGTAGCCTCCTTTTATGTTGATTTATTGGAAGGAAATACATTATCTGTTGATCAGAAAACAAAATGTACGTGACATGTAGTAGCTATTTCAACAAATGCACTCACGAAAATAACAATTTATCTCTAGAAAAATGAATTTCACAATCAATACTAAAACAACAAAACAATGACTAAGGAGAGATATTGCATAATAATTGGTTTCATGAGGGAAGGTTAGGATCTATAATTTCGAAATGCATTATGATAGATGGGATTGGTTAATCTTGTCTAATATGGGGATGGCTTGTGGCTTAGAAATATACAATGTGGAGTCTTATCTAGAAGAGGAGGAAGAGGTTTGGGCTTTGGACAATATCAATGGCCAGGCTAGAGCAATGGCTATTGGGATTTCACAAAGCTTATATAGAGGAGATGAGTAGCTATGAATTATGCATTTTCATCTGGAAATTAGGGGGTTTACTACTTGGGGTTGTGAAATCCATAGTTGGAGAAGCGATTAAGCCTTAAGGGTGTTGCAATTTATCCTAAGAAAGGTAAAATATTACAATTTTGGGTTAAGGAAAATACAAGTATATATTGGTCATAGAATGAGTTAGACCAGTCACTATAAATGACCAAAAAATATTATTAAAAGAGAAAAACATGCATGCATAAAATTACCCAAAAATAGTAATAAGCTAAAACAACAAATGAGAAAATGAAAGGAAAAAAATGAAATAACACGTGTACAAGGTAATAATAACAAAGATAATAGGATAACTGAAAGGAATAAAAGGGGCATCAAATTGCGACAAAAAATTGAGATCAAGATAACACTAAAGAGTACTGATCTTTAATCCATGTGGAGGTGGAAAAAGGGACCATGTTTTGTCTTTCAAAAGGACAAAAAGAAAGAAGAAACAACAGATGGCTTGACATTTCCATGTGATCAGTGTCATCTCATGTCATGTCATGAGTCATCATGTGCCATCTCAGTTTCTGGATTATGTGAATTCATATGGAAAATGTATTATCAAGTGGAACTCCATGAATAATGTAAAAAATATAAAGAGGAAGTTAAACAAGTCATAAGGGTATTCCAAAAAGACAAGGGAAGTGAAGGGTCACTCCATTTGTTATATATACCACCTCATTTTACAATAAAAATAATTTTCACCTTGGCTCCTCGTACCAAGCATTGTAGAGGAATATAGTTGTTTTAGAGGAGTGAGTGACCACTTGAATGCTCCACTACTGGGGATAGTGGTTTTCACTATCATAATGTATCTTGGAACTTTTAATTAATTCAGAAGCTCATTGAGCCAACACACTTTCATGCATATGTCGTGAATGTTGTAATCCTATTCTTTGAATTTTTTTGATGTATGTTGTTTTCATATATACTATGTGAATTGAGCTATTTCGATGGCTTTGGTACTTATCTTGTTGAACTTGTTTTGTATTTGCGTTAACAATCATTTCTTCCTTCTGAATGATTTCACTGTTTTATCAATGATTTATTCATATGTATATTCCTGTGTTACTTTTATAGGTTTGTACTATTACTTGTCTTTAAAGGGCCAACTTTCCTCTTCCCTTTTAGTATAAGTACCTCTATAATTTCCACGGTTGAACATTTCACAATCCATACTCACTTTTTGATTTAAAAATACTCGTGTATTATTCTCTTGTACTTAAATTTTTAGTCACCTAAAATCTACAAGGATGCATGGCAGTTGGGTTAATACTCAAGATGGGGCTCCTAATCCAAAATTTATGAGGTATATTTAGGACTTCAAATTTGGAATACCCCCTTTGTATGAAGTCTAATTGGGACAAATTTCCAACACCATGAACAAATGACATGTTATGAAATGAGCTCCAAAAATAGAAGAAAAGAGAGATTAATGCCTTAGAAACTAGCCACTTCGAGGGGGAAACCTCCAATACAGTACATAAATGAACAATTTTTGGATGATACAAATGAGATAACCTCCTTCTATATATAGGATTCCATGGGGTCACAATGTATTACTAGCCAACCTAACACTAGTAATGTAACGGAACAATAATAAAAATATAGGGGTTACAGGGGTACAAAAATAACAATAAGGGGTGGACACTAATAACAATAAGGGACTACACTAGTAATATGGTGACCTAACATGCCCCTCTCCTTCAAAAAAGTGTTTTCCTCAATGCTTGAGTAGCTCTATATGCTTGTGTATAAAACTCTTATCCTCCCATGTTGAATCTTCAATGTGTAAGTTCTTCCACTTGATAAGGTACTCTGAAATCGAGCGATTTCATAGCTATCAAGTTCTTCTTTCAGTGATTGTTTCAGGTTCCAATATGATTTTCCTTCTTGATCAAGTTCTGGAAATATTTTTTGAACTGGAATTTTGTCACCTCTAACCTTCTTTAATCATTAAACATTGAAAAATAGATGCACTTGCAAAGAAGTAGGAAGCTCAAGTTTTTATGCCATAGTACCAATATTTTGCAACACCTTGTAAGGACCATAGTATTTTGGTGATAATATATTATAATTATAAGCTTGATTGGGGGACATTTGTTTGTATGCTTGTAGCCATAAAAATACACAGTCTCCTACATCAAAACTTCTCTCGCTGCGATGTTGATATTCCTATTGTTTCATTCGATTCTGTGCCAAATTTAGGTTATCCTTTAAGAGATGGAGAACTTGTTGTTGATGCTCGATGTGATCTTCCACTGCTTGCACCTTAGATTTTTCACTTAAATATGATGTCATGGATAGTGAATGATATCCATAAAGTGCCATAAATGGGTTCATTTTTAATGAAATATGGAATGAGGTGTTATACCACCATTCAGCCAGAGGTAACCACTTGACCCATTGTCTTTTTTTTATCATATATAAAACAACAAATATAACCTTCCAAGAATTTGTTCACTATCTTAGTTTGACATCAGTTTGAGGATGATAAGATGAGCTATGGGCTAGTTGAGTACCCAAACAAGAAAATAATTCAGTCCAAAAATTTCCAATAAAAATGGGATCTCTACTGCTTACCGTAATGTTTGGGTTTCCAGGTAGATTTTGAATTGTTTCCATAAATGCAGTATCAATTGTACTTTCTTTAAATGGATGAGATACTGCACAAAAGTGTGCATAATTGGTAAGTCTATCAACTACCCCCATGATCACACTCTTTCCTTCGGATTTAGGTAAACATTTGATAAAATCTAGCAAAATCTCCTCCCAACGTTGACTTGAAATGGATAAAGGTTGTAAACGACCCGGGGTCTTAATTGTCTCAATTTTATTTTTTTGGAAAACCAAACATTCTGCCACAAATTTTGAATATCAGATTTAAGGCCATCCGAAAAAAATCCTTTCTTCACCTTGTGGTAAGTTTTTTAAAATCCTAAGTGTCCTCCTAAAGGAGAAGTCTGCAATTCCAAAATAATATTTTGTTCTAGTTGGGAATTATTACAAAGATATAAGCTATATTTGTACCATAAGGAATCATTTTTCCAACTAAATGTATCAGATTTACTAGGATCTTGGTTCAAATTTTGAATTATTTTCCACACTTATTCATTCTTATTCTATTCATACCTTGATTTGGCTATCCAATCTGGTTGGATCATAGAAATTTCACAAAGCAATTCTTCCACCTCTTCATTCTTTCTTGAGAGTCCATTTGCAACAACATTTAGCTTCCCTTTTTTGTACATGATTTCAAAGTCATAACCCAACATCTTTGTGACCCATTTTTTCTCCTCTTCTGTATATATTCTTTGTTCCAAAAAGTGTTTAAGACTATCATGATCAATTTTTCCCTTGAAGTTCCTTCCCATTAGGTAAGGTCGTCATTTCATTAGTGTATGTAGTATTGCCAACATTTCCTTCTCATAAATATCTTTTTGTAAATACTTTACTTTGATTGGAAGATTTTCAAAAGCAATGGGTCTTCCTTCTTGCATTAAAACAACACCAATTCCATTTCCCGAGGCATCATATTTTACAATAATTTCTTTTGTTAAGTCTAGCGTAATTAAGACCGATGCTAGGCACAATGCCTCTTTAAGATGTTTAAAGGCCCTAGTTGCTTCAAGAGTCCATGAAAATGCATCCTTCTTCACTAATGTTGTTATCGGTGCTACTATTCTCCCATAATTCTTAAAAAACTTGCGATTATACCCTGTTAACTCGAGAAATCCTTGTAACTGTTTTATGGTTGTGGGGACTTTCCATTCCTTAATGGCTTTAATTTTGTTAGGGTCTACCTTAACACCCTCATGATATACAATATGACCTAGATATTCCATCTCTTGTACTCCAAAGAAACAGTTGGACGTTTTTGCATATAATTGTTTCTCCTCCAATAGTTTGAGTACCCTACCAACATGTTCAACTAGATCC
The DNA here is from genome assembly GCA_034641835.2 of Pinus albicaulis. Classification (NCBI taxonomy): domain Eukaryota; kingdom Viridiplantae; phylum Streptophyta; class Pinopsida; order Pinales; family Pinaceae; genus Pinus; species Pinus albicaulis. Next base: position 502,899,577 of record CM076579.1, read on the forward strand.
TTCCAAGACCCATTGTAGATTACTATGTCATCAAAAATACTAGCACAAATTTTCTAAGGAAGGGTTTGAAAATGGAATTCATCGACCCTTGGAATGTAGAAGGTGCATTGGTAAGGCCAGAAGGCATGACCTAAAATTCATAATTATCCTCATGAGTTCGAAATGTTGTTTTCAAAATATATTTAGTCATCATTCTAATTTTATGATATCCTGAATGCAGATCCAACTTGGTGAAATAAATTATGCCATGTAATTCATCCAAAAATTCATCAATCACATGAATGGGAAATTTATTTTAAATAGAGAGCTTTTTGAGCTCCCTATAATATGGACATGTGCGCCCTGATCCATCCTTATTGTGCACCAATACTACTGGAGAAGAGAAATAACTTTTACTAGGTTGAATTACACTAGCCTCTAACATTTCTGCAATCATACATTCAATTTACCACTTTTCCACATAAGTATATCTATGAGGCCTGATGTTTGGAGGAACACTTCCTTGAATCAAATGAATAGCATGATCATGATAAAAAATAGGTGGAAGTCCTTTACGAGTTTTTAACACCTTGGAATGATTGTCCAAGAATTTTGGGAGATCTGGAGAAATAAATGATTTTGATGTTGGAACTTCTAGTGAGCATAATTGTGCAATTACGCCTCATTGTGCCTTCTTCAGAACCTTTGCCATGACATTAGAGGATACGGGCTTCCCTATGATAACCCGTACTTTGATTTCATTTCCTTCTGAAAAAAATTTCAAGAAAAATTCTTGAAAATTAAAATCTACAGTCCCCAAAGATTGTAACCATTATACTCCTAGTACACCATCAACACCTCCCATTAGAATGGAAAGCATTGGACTATTCAATACATATTCCCCCATGGTTAGCTTGATATTATGGCATTTTTCAAAGCAACTTATAGTTCCTCGATATGCAACCATCGCTTGACATTCTGGTGTTGGGTGTAGGAAACAATTCAATTCCTTGTCTATCTTACAATGAAAATTTATGGGTACTACTTGAATCAATCAACACTATTACCTTTTTCTTCTTGATATGTCCTTCTGCCTTGAGATTTTGAGGATTGGTAATTCCTACCAATGCATTACATGATATGTTAAAATCATTTATTCCTCATTTAGGGTTGGTTCCTTGTGTATATCCTCTTCTTTTCAAGTTTCTTGTTCATTTTCTTCCTCCTCTTCACAATCTATGTAAAATAATTTCTTCTCAGCACACTTATGACATTTAGTGTTTTTTATATCACAAATGTAGCAAAGCCCTTTTTCTCATTTTTCTTCCAATTGCTGTGGTGTCAACCTTGTAAGTTGTGGAAGTCTAGGAGTTACAACAACACTACGATATTTATAAATGTGAGTGGTAGGCTTCCTTTTCGCCATAATTTTACATTCAATTTTTCTTGGCAACCTAAATGCCTTCTCCAATAAATAAGGTTCCGAAATATAAACTTCATGTTGGATGTTATCCTTTAAATTCCCTATGAAGACATCAATCCTGTGTTCCTTTGGAATATTTGTTAGCCTTATATTCAATTTTTGTAATTCATCAATGTGATCCACCACTGAAATATTTTGTTTGAGATTTATCAATTGGCCAAAGAAGGTTTTTCTCTTTGTCTCGTCATAATGTGTTATCATTTCCTCCATAAAAATTTAACACCTGACAATTTTTTTACAGGAGAAAAGCCATCAATACCATACAAATGTATTTCGTTCTAAATGTAAAGTTGTAATGCGTACCTTTTGTGTGTTTTTCACATTATTGAGATCAAAATATTTCTCCATCTATAGTATCCATGTTCCAGGATCATTTCCATCATAGTTACACATATCCATATTTTGAATATGGTGGTTCTTCCATCCAATGTTAGAGTTTATGAAATAACGATTAAAATTTATTTTGTTCTCATGATGAGTTTCCTCTACTATATTTTGACCATTAGGAAATATTTCTTGTATAAACTTTGACAAACATTCCATGTCTTCTTTTAGATCATTCTTCATGTTTTCCATGTTATCTATCATTTTTTCTTCCATGTCATCCATCTTAGCTTCCATGTCAGCTTCCATGCCATCCATATTAGCTTCCATGCCTTTCTTCAGACCATCCATATTATTCTTCAGACTATCCATCTTTTCTTCCATGCCTTTCTTCAAAGCTTCCATTTCATTTTTTGTTTCTCATTGCAAAAGAAAAATTTGGTGCACTTGGTCTTGTAATTTTGATAGATCATGTTTCAATTCTTCATCTTCATGAGTCATAGTAGAGTATTCTGAGGGATTAATGGGTGTTGAATTATTTTTAGGGGGGAATTTTAGAATTGAATATTGATATCTATGCTCAATATACCCTTAGAATCACTTAAAACTTATTTTTCAAATGAGACTTATGCAATTTGGAAAAACAATTACACACCTTTTTCTAGCTTTAGAGGAACTCAATATTGAAATGGAATTATCACTGTAATTGTGGATCTTCAATATTTGAAATTTGGTACTGTAGTAGCCCTTTGAATCTTCTTTCGAGTGCCATAGGTTTGACCTGATTTGGATACTTTAAGGAAAAGTTGTGTTGAGCGCACTGGTATGGCGTGCCACGTCTCATTGTTTCCTCCTTCAGCTCTGAAATTTCTACACAAAAAACTAAATTCAGTGTACTTGCAGCCATTTTTTACATAATTCCAATACGATGCTCATAGAGAGAGTTATGACGATTCTCCCAAGCTCACCTCTATGAGATGAAATTTGGGATCCTAAAAAATCCTAACTTCCACAAATCATATCTCCAAAAATATTGCGAAATAAGATCTGAAATTTTTAAAGGAAGTTCCTAAGGCTTATTTGTTTTCTCTTTAACAATTTAATCTTTTAAAACTTCGTAGAAATAAAGTTATAGCAAAAATTCCATGATTATATGTTTAGGTGAAATTAGGGAGCCTAAAAAAGCCTTAACTTCCACACATCATATCTCTGAAAATATTGCGAACCTAGATATGAAATTTGTACACGTCGTTCCTCAGGATTTTGACTTCGCTCAGTAAAATTTTTAGCTTCTAAGCCTGCATATAAAAAAAAATTATAGAGGAAATTCTATGGTGACCTATTTGGAGCAGCGAAAGCCTAGAATATATAGCTTTGATACCAAATGTTATGAAACTAGATCCAAAAATAGAAGAAAAGAGAGATCAATGCCTTATAAATCAGCCATTTCGAGGGGGAAACCTCTAATACACTAAGTAAATGAAAAATTCTTGGATGATACAAATGATAGAACCTCCTCCTATAATAGGAGTCCAAGGGGTCACAATATAATCCTAACCGACCTAACAACATTAATATAAGGGAACAATAATAACAATATGGGGGTAACAGGGGTAGAAAAATTAAAAAAAGGGGTCTACACTAATAAAAATAAGGGACTACACTAGTAATATGGGGACCGAAAATGGAGCTAGAAGGAGGTCCATATGATAAGTTGTGCCTATTGAGTATGTTTTAAACCTCTTGTCTGAAATGGCTCATGCTCAAATCATACTCCTGGTATGTTTTTCTAACATGTCCCTTAGTGAAATTTTCATCCGCGATGAGTCTCTCCATTAATTTTGTCAATTTGAGTTTGATGGTGAGGTTTATACATCCAATGTCGAGCATGCATCTCGTTTCCTTAAGTTCTATTAATAATATGAAATTTATTGTTAATATGTTGCTTGTATTATCTTTTGTCTCACCCTTGAAGGTCAATTTAGTCGATTGTTTCAGACTCTTATAGTTTCTTCCATTCATTCTCTTGAATAGCTTATCAAGGAGATTCAATTAGCAATTGATAGGCATTATTATCGGGATGTTTTATAAAAGGATTAATACACTAATATTAAATCCTAATGAGTAAATTAAGGATTTTTGTGATCGATTCCTTCACCTCTGTTATTAATTTCTTGAAGAAGACATGGATTGGGATTTATTTAAACAAAGTTTTTAGCGTTTTATTTGTATATATTTTCATGGTGAACCAAAACAACCTAATGTTTCGGCTCCCCCAACTCTTGTAAGCCATGAGACAGCCCTAATTTCATAGGAGGAACATGTTATTCCTTTTGTTCCTTGTGATCCTACATTTCTAATTATGATGTGTGTGCCTCCTTGCGATGATAATAAAGTTGGGAAATCTGCAAATCAAATTCCTAATCAATATTCTCATCTATCTTCCTCTTTTTATGATATAGATCCCATGGAGGAAATCCCGAAATGGTTCATGAAGCCTATGGTGAAGAGTCATTTATCAATTCCTAAATATGATATTATCACTCATAATTTAAATATTGCATATAATTTGGATACCTTTCATCCTATACCATCTCTTTGTCATGACCCCTTATCCCTCAATCTGCCTAATCAATATCTTCCAAATCCAAGTAGTGAACAGGTGCAAGGTAGTCACATCTCGAAGGTAGAGGAGTAGGAAGGTGAAAATTATTTCGGTATTTCTTCTCTTTTTTAAAGACCTTCATCTGAATATGGTGTTGCCTCACTCTTGGTTGATAATGAATCTGGAATTCTCAGTCGTAAATAAAATGTAATCAATTCTCATAATCAATTTGAATACTTGAGAAAAAATTAGGATACCTTCGTTGATATATACGATGATGAATTCCAAAGTTCACCATTTGATATTTTAGTTTCTCAAGAAGATTTTTTTTTGAAAGATTTAGATATCAAGTATGTTTTGTTCAAAGAAGATCCTCTTATGAAAATTTCTTCCTCTTTACCTCCCTATCCTTTGTGCTCTACTATTTGTAATGCATCAACTTGCAATGGAAATTCTTCATGTTCTTCCAGTTTATTTCCTAATTAGATGAACCTTGAAATCATAAAATACAGTGATATTATCCATGATGAATAAGAAAGAAATGAAATAATAGAGATCCATTCCATCTCTTATCATATATAGCTTTGTATGGGGGAAACTCTTTGAACCAGTGTGATCATTATATTTTTTTTATGCATAAATTCGTAGAATTGTGATCCAAATAATACTATAAATTGAGTAATTTGTTTATTGAAGTTGAATAATTTCATCAAACCAATGATGTATATATATTTCATGTACATAGTGGTGGTCCTGTTGAGTTAATCGGTAGCAATTGTTCACATGCAATTTACAGTCTGACTCAGTTTAAAAAAATTCGTTATTAATATTTTCAAAGTTCTAGAATTTTTTGGGAAGTCGATGAACTTCAGATATCAGTGATTCTTATCTTTGGTTCTCATGATCCTAGTGAAATTACTTGACCATGTCAGATATGGATTTTCTCGAAGAATTATTTCATTCATATTTTTTCGTTGGATGAAAACTCGTTCTTAATGGATTTCGATATTTCTCATTATAATTTTCCCATTTCTAGATATCGGGTTTCTAATCATACCATTAAATTGAATTCATCCTCATACAAATCTCTTCTATCAAACATGGGTTTGGACTATACATCTTTTTTAAATGTGCAGAATCATGAAGCTGGTAAATTTAAAGATTACCTTTTTCCAAAGAATTCATATATGTTGAGTTCTGTGGTGAATAATTTGCTCCTAATATTTCTTCTCAATGTATTTAAGACACTATAAATACTCTTTAGAGTTGGCAAGTGCTTAATATATTTATTTAATAAATTTCATCTTTTTCATCCATTACATCGTGATTGGTTTCATATATTTTCTGCACTAGAATTCCTTTTAAATTATTTCAATGGTTATGATTCTTGCACATTTTTTCGCCAGTTACATTAAAACAACATGTCTCATTGAGAATGAAAATTGAATTATATATCTTGACTACTAACTAGGAATTTGATACTTTAATTAGCCCATCTGATGATGATCTTGGCTTTGATGACTATCATTCAGCTTAACATTTTCCCATCAGCACATCAGATGATATTTTTTTTTACATACTTTGATATTGAGAGCATTTGTAGAGCTATCTAAATTGATTTATATTTCTTGATTGCTAACTAGGAATTCGATAGTTGAATTATCCCATCTGATCACAATTTTGGCTCTGATGACTACATTCAACTTACCATTTTCTCATTGGCATAAAATATGATACTTTTTTACATGCTTTGATATTTATGGTTTAATCTATTGCATTCAAAGAGTTGACAAAGCTATCCAAATTGATTTATATTTCTTGAGTGCTAACTAGGAAGTTGATACTTGAATTAGCCCATCTCATCGTGATTTTGGCTCTGATGACTACCATTCAACTTACCATTTTCTCATCGACACATCAGATGATATTTTTTATACATCCTTTGATATTTATGGTTTAATATATCGCTATTTGGTCTCTTCTCAAGTACTTAAGGCACTTGAACCTTCAAAAATGATTATTTTAGGTTTGTTTTCAACCCAACTCCAGAAATAGAAGAAAAGAGAGATCAACACCTTAGAAATAAACCACTTCGAGGGGGAAAAATCCAATACATTACATAAATGAACAATTCATGGATGCTCCAAATAACCAAAACCTCCTTCTATATATAGGATTCTATGGCGCCACAATATAATCCTAGTCGACCTAACAATAATAAGTTAAGGGAACAATAATAACAATATTGGGGTTACAAGGATACAAAAATAACAATAAGTAGGCTATAATAATAACAATAAGGGATTAAACTGGTAATATAAGGACCTAACATGCCCCGCTCCTTCAAAAAAGTGTTTTCCTCAACACTTGAGTAGCTCTAGGTGCTTCTCTATAAACTTCTCATCCTCCCATGTAAAATATTCAGTGGGTAAGTTCTTCCACTTGGTGAGATACTCTGAAATTGATTGATTTATTAGTTTTCAAGTTCTTGTTTCCATGACCTCTTTAGGTTCCAATATGATTTTTCCTTCCTCATCAAATTCTGGAAATATTGTTTGAGCTCAAATATTTTCACCTATAGCCCTCTTTAAGCATGAAACATGGAGAACTAGATGCACTCACGAAAAAGCAAGAACCTCCAATTTGTATGCCATATTACAAATATTTTGCAACAACATGTAAGGACCATATTACTTTGGCGATAATTTATTATCCTTCTTAGCTTGCTTGATGGAAATTTGTTTCTATTGTTGTAGTCGTAGAAATACCCAGTCTCATACATCAAAACTTCTCTCGCTGTGATGTTGATCTTCCTATTGTTTCATTCGATTTTGTGCCAAATTTAGGTTATCCTTTAAGTGTTGGAGAACTTCTTATTGATGCTTGATATGATCTTCCACTGCTTGAACCTTAGAATTTTTTGTTAAATATGATGTGTTGGACGGTGGATGATATCCATAAAGTGCCATAAATGGGGTCATTTTTGCTGCAATATGGAAAGAAATGTTATACCACCATTCAACGGGAGGTAACCACTTGACCCGTTTTGTTTGTTTATCAGATACAAAACAATAAAGATATGCTTCCAAACATTTATTCACTATCTTAGTTTGACCATCGGATTGAGGATGATAAGATGAGCTATGAGCTAGTTGAGTACCCAAAGAAGAAAATAACTCCATCCAAAAATTTCCAATAAAATAGGATCTCTGTCACTCACAATAATCTTTGGGTTTCCATGTAGCTTTTGAATTGTCTTGATAAATGTAGTAGCAACTGTACTTTCTTTAAATGGATGAGATAATGCACAAAAGTGTGCATACTTGGTAAGTTTATCAACTACCACCATGATGGCGCTCTTTCCTTCTGACTTGGGTAAACCTCTGATAAAATCCATTGAAATCTCCTCCCAATGTTGACTAGGAATGGATAAAGGTTGTAGAAGACCTGGGGTCCTAATTGTCTCATCCTTATTTTGCTGGAAAACAAAAAATTCCGCTACAAAATTTTTAATACCAAATATAAGGCCATCCCAAAAAAATTATTTCTTCATCGTGTGGTAATATTTTAAAAATCTTGAGTGACCTCCTAAAGGAGAATTTCGCAATTCCCAAGGAATATTTTTTTTTAGTTGCGAATTATTAAAAAGATACAAGCGATATTTGTACCATAAGGAATTATTTTTCCAACTAAATGTATCAGATGTACTAGGATCTTGTTGCAACTTTGGAATGTGTGTCCATTGGTGAAAATGTGAAGTTGGGTTACACTTTTTGCCCTTTTTTGAGAAAAAACTTTCATTTTTTCCGGTTCTTCAACTTTCTGCAAACTATAATAATTTTTCTGTTTAGAATTTCATTTTGCGATAAAAATAAAAGCTGTCAGAATTTTTTTAAGCTTTCTATTACTTATTTTTTAAAGTTTGTTTATTCATATTTGATATGTCAACTTAGCATTTCTTTGAGTGTGTGTTTGTTAACAATCAAAGGATTCATAATAAGTCATGTTAATACGCAACATTGTATTCATTGAAAATTTGTGTTTTTGAGAAAACAAAATGTGTTACAATAATCTAGACAGAGTATACTTCAGTTTCGTCATATTTACAAAGCCAATGGATGCATATCATAATTAATATAATTTTTTGAACTAGTCCAATATGAAAAAACAACATATTTTGGATATGTTTCGCGACGCAGCAAATTTCTTAACATATAAGTTATAAACTAAAAATATAAAAGTTACCCATTAGAGATGACGGACCAATGTAATGCCCCAAAATTTTTTCAATTTTTTTTACAATGTATTTTGGGAGATACAGAATTTTGATTTCAATGAATCACAATGACCCTCAGAAATTGTTTGCACCCATTTTATTAGAAAATTAATTAAAAATAGTAAATGTTTATGAAATTCCATAAGAGTTATATTTCCTGAAAGTAGATTCAATTCTGAAAATGGTTTTCTTACTTCCGACAGTTAATTCAAAATGTTTCATGGAGTTTAATGAGTCCAAATTTGCAGAAATGTCAAGCTGTGTAACTGGTGACACGTTAGTTTGGCCGAAATTTTAATCAAAGTTCGGCTGAACTTTAATCTAATTTTCCATCAGCCGGAAAATTTCGCGGCACCCCTCCTAAAACACATTTCGTAGCAATATAAATTGCCTCGAAATCATTCATAATTTTCACACATTTCCAACATTTGGTCTGATTTTATAAACTTCTTGGTTTGGGTTTAAAGAATTTTCTTGGAGGTTTGGGTTTAAGGGAATTTCTTGGAGGTGGGCCAATTTTGCAAAGAATTGTTTTGGGTTTAAGGACTTTTCTTGGAGGACATTTCTTTGAGATGGTTTGATTTTTCAAAAAATTGTTTTGGGTTTAAAGAATTTTCTTGGACGTACATTCAAAGGACATTTCTTGGAGGTATGTGATACATTTTTTTAGATTTTTTTTGTTCATTTTTTTTGTAAAGTATGGATTTGTGCTTAATTTTGAATTCTTGGAGATGATCTGATTTTGCAAAGAATTGTTTTGGGTTGAAAGACTTTTCTTGGAGGTGGCTTGATTTTGCAAAGAATGTTTTGGGTTTAAGGAATTTTCTTCGATGTACATTCAAAGGGCATTTCTTGGAGGTATGTAATACATTCTTTTGGATGTTTTTTGTGCTTCATTTTTTTTCAAAGTATGGAGTTGGGCTTAATTTCTAAAAGACATTTTCTGGAAGTATTTTTTGAAGTATTTTTTAAAGTGACAATTTTTTTTATAAGTTGGAGGCATTTTTTGAAGTGGCATTTTTTTAGATTACGTGTTCTGAGTTGAAGTAAATACTTTGAGTTTCGTTTCATTTTTATAAGACATTTTTTTCTCGAATTTTTTAAAGTAAGTGTTTTGGATTGGAGTATGTATTTTGTGCTAAAAAATTAAAATGAATTTTTTTTTTAAAATTAAATCTTTTGTGATGATTTTTTTAATTGAGTTATTGTCTAATTTTTTGAAAGAAACTTTTTTAACGTCATACTCTATTATCATGGGAGATCGAAGGACTTGTACGAGAAAATATGATCGAAAAAGAGACCATGAGGAGCCTAGAGAAGAGACGAGACAATCTTGCAAAAGAAACATAGAAGCCCTCTCAAATATTGAAGGGGAAAATCAACCTCAATCAGAAATTGATGCAGGTATGTAAATGTAAATGTTATGATCTATTGATATATTTAAAATTTTCGGAGTGTAAAATTTGAAGCTTAATTTTTATTTGATGAACTAATTTGAATTTAAATATTTTTTTTAATGTAAAAAGACAGATATTCCTCAAAACATTGATGATGAGATACAAAATTTTGAAAGAGAAAGTGAAAGAGGTATTGAACCAATGATTGAAGATGGTGAAAATATTGAAAGAAATTCAAATGAAGAAATTTAATCACAAGGTATGTACACACACACACACAGATCTATATATATATATATATATATATATATATATATATATAGAACACATGCATGTATTATTGAAATTATACATATATTTATTAATTTAGTTATTTATTGTTCATATGTAAACTTATTATGTACTATTTTTTCGAATATGTACAAACGAAATCGGTGTCAATGATGAGATGTTATAAATGTTGACACTCACACATATGGAGATAAAATAACCTGACCATGTTATACGATATCGTACTAACTGCATTTTTGAAAAGTATTTCTTAAATGAGCGGGTGATATTTCAAGGTCAAATGTTGAAAGGTATTCTATAATTAAGGAAACTAAAAGAACCAACGACACTACTGGGTATTCAAAAATCAACCAAAGATAAAAAAAATGAAGGAAGATGTGATACAAAATATAAGTAGTACTATAAATCCAATTAATATGTCTAGAGATAAAAATGTTTCAATTGTACGTAGAAGAATACATATGGAAATGGTTTCATCAAGTACTAAAGAGAATTTTTTGGTGACATCTATGGCACGAGAATTGGGAACCTCGCGAAAAAATTTGCACAAACATCAGAAATTTCGGCTGCAAGTAGATGTAAATGATGAATTCGCTTGTTGGAGAGCTATTTGTAGGCAACCATACAAAGATAGACTTGGAGAAAATGTGAAAAAATAATATATGAATATTGGAAGAACAATTCGAGTGCTTCGCCAACTGCAAGGCATGTGATGCGAAGAAGAATAACATGAAATCAGTACGAAGAACATGAAAAATATTTCTTGGAAACCACTCAGATAGAGTTATTCAACAAGTTCAAAGAAGAGAATCATCAAATTCATGTTTCAATAAGTGCTTTTGTTCAACAAAAACCATGGTATGTAAAACCTATCACCACACGCGACACTTGTTGTTGCCATTATCATGTGGAATTTGAGTTATATTAGGACACATTCCTTGATTTTGGTAGAACATTATGAAAGGATTCACCTCCTCCTTCCACTATCCGTGATTTCGTATCTAAAATTCTATGTGAAAGAGAAAGCGATGAGCTATTTTACAAAACAAAATGTGTTGGTGGTAAAAAATGCGATGATTGTGGAAATTTGACTAAATTTCAAAACAAATATCGTACTGATATAAATGATCAATCATTTTCCGACATGAAATTGAAATGGAAGAGATATGAATATATTGATACATCGATTCAAGGTGAAAATAGTGTTAAAAGAATTAAATTACTAGAAGACAAAATTCTTGTGATAGACTTTTTGAGAAAGTTTGAAGCAGAAATTTACAAATGCACTAAGAATTCCCATAGAGCTCGATGGCAAGACTTGCAATTCAAAAAATCACGTGAATTTTTTCCACCATGGACCATTTTGTTAGTGATTGATTTTGTAGAAAACTACACATTTGTTCCACAAAAAGAAATTCAAAGTGAATACTATCATTCTGACCAAGTCTCCATGCTCATCCATATTCTATATAGACATGATGAACAAAACTTCAATCATATAGAAATAACGAGTGAAAATTGACATATCATTAAATAATATCACTTTTATATCAGTGACGATCATACACATAATACATATTTTGTACAACATTGTTTTGGAAAAATTTATGATTCCTTGAAAAATCGTGGAATAACATTCAACGAAAATTGGATATGGTTAGACGGATGCACATGTCAATTCAAATCTACACGATCATTCTTTTGGTTGTGTTGTCTTCATAAGAAAACCTGCATTAAACATTGTTGGAATTTATTTGAGACTGGCCATGGAAAAGAATAACCCGATGGTGCAGGAGAATGCATAAAATGAGCACTTCGAAGATATCAAATGAACCCCTCTACAAGCTGACTTGTAAACGCTAAAGAAGTTTTTCGATGGTGCATCGCTGCTCCAAGTCATAAGACTAACCCATCAAGGGAAGTGTGAAGGTACATTCAATTTAATATTTATTGGAAATCTAATTTCAAACATTGTACATCTATCGTGCAATGATTATCTTTGATTGTATTTTGATATCATATTTACAAATTATTCTTTTATTTTCCATATAAAGGTTTTTCTGGCATATTGGGATCAAAGACGTAGATAGATCAATTGGAAATGACGTTGAAACAATAAAAGGGACTCAAAAGTTGCATTCAATTAAAACAAAGTTGTTGAGAAATATGTTTGCATTGGATAAAAAAAAATATTCTTGTTTTTGTGATGTTTGCATAGACAACACAAAATTCAATGACGTTTGTGAAAACAAAATGTATGTAAAATATTGGAAACATACAAAGCTAAATACAAACAGAAAAATTTCTGTTGCAATGTTTGAAGAAATGTAATCAAAGGAAACTACAATATCATCCGATGGTGATCAAGTTTCTGATCTTGTTATAGAAGGTAACATTTGAATTGCTTTCTAATGATTTAAATATCTAGAAATAAATTTAAATATGTATAATTTTGTTAAGTTCGTTTTATTGTGCAGCATATGTTTTTGATGTAATTGCACCTATTGACAATGATGAAAATGTTAAGTATTATTTGATGCGTTGCACTGAATGAAAAATGAAATTATTAGAAAACTATAATGATCACGAATTTCAATATGACAAAGGATCTATTATACTGAAAGGTTATTTTTTCAGACAAACTAATCAAAGTGGGGACTTTGTTTACTTTGAAGACTATGAACCTGATTCTGTAATTTTTCAATATAGTCACTTGGTGTGTGAAGCACACATAAAGTTGATAGAGGTTCAATCAAAGAAAAAAATGAAAATTAAGAAATTCAATCATGAACAGATTATTGATGATGGCATTCCATTGGAATTTTTTTGATTGAATTACCCAACAATTTATTCTCTTTGGATTAAATATGTTTTAGAACATCTAGTACACTTAGCTAAAAGTTGAGCTGCTTATGTTATTTTTGCAAGTGTTTGCACATGTAGAAATTGTTTTGGTACATGCATGTGCTCTAGTATCAACTAAAAGTATCTTTTCTATACATGTGCATTGATGAAAAATGTTACATGTATTGGATATATATATACATATGTGTGTGTTATAGAATGAAATTAATTGTTCAAGTAGTTTTACTATGTGCATTGATGAAAAATGACTCACGTACTCAATATATATGTTCTCGAATGCAATTAACTGGAGCTAGTTTTTCTATGTGCATTGATGAAAAACTAGTTGGATTTTATAGTAAAAAGTATCCACAATGTAAATAAATCATCCGCAGTATAGTTTTGTAAAAAGATTCCTTTCAGACAAGAGACTCGGAGCACTACTCTGACTTTTGGTGGGATTTGACCCACATCTCTATTCCTGATTGAAAATCTAGTACAAAATTTGTTTGTCCAATGGTCAGATATGTTCAATGTGCATTGATGAAAAATGTTACTTACATATTGGATATATATGTTCTAGAATGAAATTAATTTTTCAAATAGTTTTACTATGTGCATTGATGAAAAATGATTTAAATGTACTCAATATACATGTTCTAGAGTGTAATTTTAACTAAAAACTTAGTTTTTCTATGTGCATTGATGAAAAATTGTATTGGATATATACATGAACTGAATGTGCCCAAATTTTCTTGTGATTTTTTCTTGTAAAAAGTATTTGTGCAATGTAAATAAATCATCCACGGTGTAGTTTTGTATGAAGATTCCTTTCAGACATGAGACTTGGAGCACTTCTCCAACTTTTGGTGGGATTTGACCCACATCTCTATTCCTGATTTAAAATCTAGTACAAAATTTGTTTGTCTAATGGTTAGACATATGTTATATGTTCTAGAATGCAATTAACTGAATTTCATCAATTTACCAAATTATAAATCAACAAGGCTACCTATTTGAGTGCATTATTGACATTGACCCAAATTCCACAAACATATATGTACTTCTTATATTTCCAATCAAAATTAAAGGGATAATTTGTACATATAACTACTTCTTAAAACTCTTTTTTCAATTAGAGCTCAATTTATATATGGTTAGTTGCATTGAAAAGCTATGTTATTCCTATTGGTAATTTTTCACTCAAACAAGACTATGTAGAGATCAAAAGCAATCTTAAGATTCCAAATGTACTTCAACCATCCAAAACTTGAGTTTTAAAAACTTTTTGATTAAATCAAAACAATACAAGTCACATAGGAGTCTTCTATCTAAGCCAAATGTAGATTGAAACTATCCAAAACTTAGATCAAAACATTTAGCATTATATCAAAACCTTTAAAATTTAACATTAAATCAAAATTAAAGCGATTTACATATAACTACTTCTTTACTCTTTTTTATTAAATCAAAAAATACTTCACATGGGAGTCTTCCATCTAGGCCAAATGTAGATTGAAACCATCCAAAACTTAAATCAAAACATTTAACATGTTATATTTTGAAACATTTAACATTTAACATTAAATCAAAATTAAAGGTATTTACATATAACTACTTTAATCTTTTTGAATATATCAAAACAATACTTCAAATAGGAGTATCTTCCATCTAGGCCAAATGTAGATTGAAACCATCCAAAACTTAGATCAAAACATTTAACATAAATAAAATTAAATCAAAATTAAAGGGATTTACATATATACAACTACTTCTTTACTCTTTTTTATTCAATCAAAAATACTTCACATGGGAGTCTTCCATATACGCCAAATGTAGATTTAAACCATCCAAAAATTAGATCAAAACATTTAACATTATATCAAAACATTTAACATTTAACATTAAATCAAAATTAAAGGATTTACATATATATAACTGTAATGAACATAATGTACATAGCGAGACCTATCTCCTTAGTTACCTAACTAGCCAACACTAGAGGGGGTATGAATAAAAAAAACAGAAAAGGGGCTGCCCATAACCGGGAAAAAGCTAAAGAGGACCTGACATCAGGCTAGCTATCGATGTGTGTAGGAGGATTCTCGTCCACAATTGGATAACCGGAGTCCTTCTGATCATCATCTACTCCCTTCGAGTGATGGGAGGAGTTGTCGCTGCTCGTGCCATCGCTGCTGGAGCTCGTCGAGGTGGATTTGACTGGAAGAGGTGTCGACTTTTTGGCATGCTGGAGTTGACGGGCTGGGATGGTGGAATTTCTCCATCGCTTCGTAGAACTAGAAGCACCTTCATCTTGTGGATCCTTCTGAAAAGAGATGGAAACGGTCGCTGTAATTCGAGGTGTGACCATAGCACTGGTGAAGTGAAATTGTGCTCCATTTATTTCTGGAGGAGGGTGGCTACCTGTGTCATGGATGGAAAGAGGAGGGCAAGAGCCAACACTCCTACCCCCTCCATCCCTGCCCCCACCTCCCCTTCTGCAATGCATCCATTGTCTACGCATGGGGTCTTCCATAGGCCAAATGTAGATTGAAACCATCAAAATATTAGATCAAAACATTTAACATTAAATAAAAGTTTAATGGATTTAGATTTTAAAAATTTAACATTAAAAATAAAAATTAAATGGATTTAAATTAAATGTAGATTAAAATGGTATTCAAAACTTAAGTTTTAAAAACTTTTTGATTATATATCGTGCAACATTACTTCACATGCCATGCCAATTATAGTTCAACTATCCAATAGAAACATTTAACATTATACCACATGTGCCAAATGTAGATTGAAACTATCCAAAACATAAGTTTAAAAACATTTTGATTATATATCGTGCAACATTAAAACATTAAACATTTAAAACATTAAATATCACATGCAAAATGTAGATTGAAACCATCCAAAACTTGAGTTTTAAATTTTTTTTCATTATATCATACATAACATTACTTCACATGCCATGCCAATTATAGTTCAAGTATCCAATAGAAACATTTAATATTATACCACATGTGCCAGATGTAGATTGAAACCATCTTAAACTTAAGTTTTAAAAACTTTTTGATTATATATCGTGCAACATTAAAAAATTAAAAATTTAAAACATTAAATATCACATGTGAAATGTAGATTGAAACCATCCAAAACTTGAGTTTTAAAAACTTTTGGATTATATATCGTGCAACATGACTTCACATGCCATGCCAATTATAGTTCAACTATCCAATAGAAACATTTAACATTATACCACATGTGCCAAATGTAGATTGAAACCATCCAAAACTTAAGTTTTAAAAACCTTTTGATTATATATCATGCAACATTAAAACATTAAACATTGAAAACATTAAATATCACATGTGAAATGTAGACTGAAACAATCCAAAACTTGAGTTTTAAAAACTTTTTGATTATATCATACATAATATTACTTCACATTCCATGCCAATTATAGTTCAACTATCGAACAAAAACATTTAACATTATATCATATGCCAAATGTAGATTGAAACCATCCAAAAATTTTAACTTTTAATTTAACAAAAGATTATAGATCACAACATTACTTCACATGCCAAATGTAATCCAAGCATCTAGAACTTAAATTTTAAAAACAAAACAAATTATAACACATCATTACATAAGATGACAAATGTAGTTCAGAAGCAAAACAAAACTTAAATTTTAAAAACAAAACAAATTATAACATATCATTACATAACATGCCAAATATAGTTCATATGACAACATTACTAGTAGTTCAATAATCCAAAAAAGTTTTAAAAACCAAACAAATTATATAACAACATTACTTCACATTCAGATGCCAAAAGTATTAAAACCATCCAAAAATTAACTTTTTGGAACAAAACAAATTATATTAACACTATAATAAAATATGTCCAAAAATTGTAGATCTCACAAGTTACATTTGAAAAAGAAGGAGGTTATATAGAGAGAGAGTGGTAATATATATATATATATATATATATATATATATATATATGACAATGCATCTAGATAATGTATTAAAAAAAAAATTAAGACTATCTAAATTTGAAATCAAATCTACAAATCATGTCCATCAAATAAAGATGCATCTAGCATCTTTCCTATCAGGGTCTCAATCCACACACTATCATGTGAAGCATGGGAAACCTACATACAAAATGCACATGTACTTGAACATTAAAATTTGATGTTTAAAAAATGAGTGAGAATACATATAGAACTTCATGTAAAAACAAAATATAACAAAAAATTCATGCAATACCTCATGAGGTTCCCTCTCCATTTGATGAACAAGTTTCGCCCCCATAGGAACATCTGCAATGGTAAAATATACAATATACATGTACAGTTATATATATATATATATATATATATATATATATATATATATATATATATTAAAAACTTTCAAATGAAAATGCACGTGTACATATATAAACTTATTTTCAATAATATTAAAAAAAGGAACTAAAGACAATTTGTTCAAATGCTGTGGATGTTCCTATCTCCGTCGCTAGAGTCCGCGGATTAAAAAAATCTTCTATAGGAACCTAAATTCAAAAAAATTTAAATAACTCAATATATATATATATATATATATATATATATATATATATATATATCTCAATTTTTAATGGAACTTTTTGAGGTAGAATATATATATATATATATATAGAAACATAAATTTTAAACTTGTGAAAAATTGTCCATACTTGTGGCTCATCTCCCAAGGAAGTAGAAGGTACATCTCCCAAGGAAGAAGAAGGTACCGCCATCCCAAAAACATCGGACGGAATCGGAATCTATTAAAACATTTTATCATTTTATATACATACATGTACATGTATGCACAATTATTTATTTTAAAAATATCACTTAAAAACACTAACATTTTCCAACATATCTTGATGGTGAGACCCATCTGCATTGTTTGAACCAGAGGTCCCGAACGTGATATTATCATTTTCGTCACTCATCATGCGTGACAACTGCAAATTGTGTTTTAACATATAATGATACATTATTTTAAGATTAATGTATACACAAATAAATGTATACATGTACATACACATGTATTTATTACAAATTGTACACATGTATATGTATGTTAAAATAATTTCAAACCCTAAGGTCATTAACACATACCATTCCCATGCCCTCTTCCTCGTGAAGAATTAGGTCCTGAAAACCATTGCGACAATTTTTTGCATATATTCAGAGCTCTTCAACATTCATGTTCTCAATCTCTTCATCTATACAATACACAAAATTGGCACGCGCATTTTCACCTACTCTTTGTCGATTTAAACAAACATCGACTCCACCCCATCTGCTATAAACATTGTCGATCATGACATTCATTGCTTCTCGAATTATTTGAGAAGTCGCATCCATATCTGACCGCAGATTTTCGACCCGAAAAGGTCGACTCACCAATCGCGGCTCAGGGCAAGGCAACTCCACATCTCTCTTAGCACTCTTAAGGTCATACAATCGACCTTTCCCTCGACAAAAAAATTCTGATGGAAGGTCATTGTAGTTGAGTTTCATACCCAAAAAGAAATTTTCATAAGACATTTGTGCAAAATAAACAGGAACCTCGTCATTCCATGGGAGCCTTCCATAGGCTTCAAGGTGCCTATCATAGAAATAACGAGATATATTTGGGTGTTTGAAATATTGCACCTTCAGCATTTTTATTTTTGGCCCTTCCTTGAAATTAAACATTAACTTGCCCACATATTTTGTAAATCTTTGTTTTACATTCTCCCATTTATCTGAACCCATTACTGTTTAATTTCTCTTTCTCATCACTTCTACAAATGTATCAGTCGTTGGCCCAAGAGTTTTGTATACATTTATAATTTTTCCGAATGAATGTGTAACTATTTCGAGGCTTTGTTGACTCTCAGCAGGTAGAGTAAAAGCCACGAGATCTCTCTGCAATTTTTCATGAAGTTTTTCACACCTTTGTAAGGTGCATTGCACCATGTTTATTTCCCATGGTATATCATAAATGTCGGTCGGATAAGTTGTGCTGGGTAGACAACCTTCTTCTTGAATGTAGCATTCTGCCCTGCGTCTATTTTAACCAATATTTGGAACATTTTCAGCCTCTGCATCAATATGTATATAATTTTGTATATTAGAAAAAAAGCATGTAAAAAAATTTGTACAAATTCAATGAAAAAAATATTGAAATTGATGGCAACCTTGACGTGGTTGGTTAGCATCTTCTCCATCATGAAACTGTTGAGACCCAGAACGACCCTGCTGAGAACCAGACCGAAAACGACCCTATTGAGAACCAGCACCACCAGTTGTTGATTGGCCTTCAAGGAAATAAATATCACCCGCTTCACGCAACCTAATACCACTCATTGATAGCCCTCTAAGGGGATTTTAACCACCACCAACCTCTCGAGATGAGAGAGAAGCTTCATAAACAAATATGAATTTATAATCAATTGAAAAATACATTAATGTGTACATATAAATACATATACATATTCATTGATTAAATTGCGTGAACCATACCACGACTGGGTGAACCATGGGCACGCTCCATGCATGGAGTAGAGACCCTTCTCTTCTTAGATCCTATAAATTAAAAAATGAAAATTATTAACAACTAATTTAACTCACAAACTTAATAAAAAATCAATTCCATATGTACACACATGTATGGAGATTTAAGATTATATTTAAATACCGTGAACATCTCTCGATCCCTAAACCCCCATATGGGATTTAGTTGATCTTCGTCGTTCATCCTCCATGATATATATATCTATTGGTGGAAATTTACACAAAATAGATTTTAGAAAATCAATTTGTAATTTAGTGTACAAAAATTATGTAGAACACAACTTTCTAAGCAATAATTGATGTGCGAAACTGAATTTAAGCAAAAAAGAAATTATAAAAATGATAAGTTCACCAAATTGTGCTTTACATGGTGGGAGCACACTTGGTATAAAATTGAAAAAAACACATGGTCATTAAAAAAGAAGTGAAACTACATTTAAACAAACTCCATTTAAAAAAAAATTGTTAAAGTCCCCGTATTTTAATTTTATAAAAATGTGAAGTTCACCATTTGTTGCGAATGTGAAGTTCACCAAGTTGCGCATTACATGGTGTGGTGGGAGCACACTTGGTAGATAATTGAAGAAAACACATGGTCATTAAAAAAGATGCATTTATAAGTACACAACACAAACATATCCAAGATATGTTACAATGTCCATCAATAAATTTTGAAGGAGAGCGTCTCGACACTAATTCATCTTTGAGAGATGAATCTTGAATTTTTCAAGAAAATCATCTCAAAACCAATTCATCTTTGAGAGATGAATCTTGCATTGGCATTTCTCTGTATAATTCTATTTCATCGTTGATAGATGATTCATGAATTAGCATTGCCCCATGCAATAGATCAGCAGAAATCTTATTCACATTTGTACAATGCCTTATACCAAAAAATTGAAATCGGCTAACAATATTGTTTTCTATTCGATGCAATTCTTTTAGCCTCTCCATATTAACTTGGCATGCGCCATTCATCTGGTTGCACACAAGTTAAGAATTGGTGAAAAATACAATTCCATTTGATCCATACTCCATCATTGTTTCCAAGCCTTCTATCAATCCAATATAATATGCCTTGTTGTTTGTTGTTCTTCCTGATATATTCATTTTCCTTTGGACAACTTTGCTAGTCACAATATTGGAAAGCAATATGTAATCACTACTTTCCCTGGATTGGGATAGCAAGAAACTTCTATGCATAATTTCCATTTTTCAACCATATTTAATGGTTTTCTTATCCCTGAAAAAGAAAAAAAATTCAATAAAAGTAATATATTAAATCGACATTTATTGCAAATGCATGAGAGAAATGACACAAGATCATGAGGTAAATGACATGTGCATTATTTCTCTTAAATTAATGGGAGGAAGCCTTTAGTTTGTGGGAGAAATGACACATGTACACAATTTACCTCAAAGTGGTTGTGTTTTATGGTTATTAAAATGAAGAAATTCTATTTAGATCCATTCCAAAGATTGACTATAGGGGCATTTACTACATATGTCACCTTTCATAACAGATGAGATCCAAAGGCTACCTGGCCCTTTACAGACTCTGCCTATAGAACTTGTAGAAGTAAACACTAGACCTATCCCAATTTTAAGAACCCATGGAATCACTCAAGGATGTATTATTAAACCTTTGGTTCAATGATATTCAACCTTTGGTTGTAGATCCTTCAACCTTTGGTTGTACTTTGAAGGTCCTTGACCTTCAAACTTCAACCGGAGGTTGTAGATCCTTCAAAGCCTCTTGTTATAGAAGCATTTGAATATGTGAGAAACAAATTAGGAATAGTTATTGTAAATTATCTTGTTAGAGAACCATTTAAACATGTGAGAAACAAATTAGGGATAGTTCTTGTAAATTATTATCACTTATTTGACTTCAAAAAAAGAGCCTATGAAATTGAGTGCAATATCTATGTGGTAGAGTACACAATATCTAAGTGGGAGAATACAACATATTTGACTTCAAAAGAAGAGCCTATGAAATTGAGTGCAATATCTATGTGGGAAGGAATAAAAAGAGTAACAAAAAGGATATGATTGTGTCAATAATTTGAAGTAGTCAAGAAATATAACAAAGGACCATGAAAATTGAGTGCAATATCTATATGATAAAGTGTCAATAATTTGAAGTAGTCAAGAAAGATAACAAAGGACCTTTGACAGTATGAACAAAGAGTCAAAAAATAGAGAGGCCTCTTAGCAGAGTTCCACCTGTTCATCAAGGTAAGCAACAGAATATCGGAAGTGAAACAATGACACAAATAAACATATGTGAATTTAGATATTAAATTGACATTTATTGCAAATGACATGTGCATGGTTTATCTTAAATTTTGACATAAAAATTTTATGGTATAATTCACATCTAAAATTAATGGGAGGAATCCTTTAGTTTGTGGGAGAAATGACATGCATGTAAACAATTTACCTTAAAGTGGTTGTGTTTTATGAATATTAAAATGAAGAACTTATATTTAGATCTATTCCAGAGATTGACTATAGGGGCATTTACTAGATATGCCACCTTCCATAAAATATGAGATCCAGAGGCTACTTGGCCCTTTACAAACTCTACCTATAAAACTTGTAGAAGTTGAAGATTTTACATTAACAAATTTAATTGTGAGAAATTTACATTCACAACATATAGATATTCAACTAGGCTTGTGAAAAGTACAAGTGGACAATATATAATTCTACTTAGAAGAGTCATTGGTTTAATGGTTAAGCAAGAAAGAGTCGTTACTTTCTCTATCTAGAGTAGAAGTGGAATACATAGTAGTTACTTCTTTTTTAGTGTTTTGAATGAAATGGGCTCTACAAGATATTAAGGTAAAAGCATATGATTGTGTCAATAATTTGAAGTAGTCAAGAAAGATAACAAAGGACTATCAAAATTGAGTGCAATATCTATATGATCAAGTGTCAATAATTTGATGTAGTCAAGAAAGATAACAAAGGACCATCAAAATTGAGTGAAATATATATATGATATATATATGATCAAGTGTCACTAATTTCAAGTAAAGAAAGATAAGAAATGACCATGAAAATTGAGTGCAATATCTAAATGATTGTGTCAATAATTTGATAATTTGAAGTAGTCAAGAAAGATAACAAAGGACCGTCAAAATTTAGTGCAATATCTATGTGGGAGAGTATACAATATCTAAGGGGGAGAATGCAATATAAGGAAGGAATAGAAAGAGTAACAAGAAGCATATGATTGTGTCAATAATTTAAAGTAGTCAAGAAAGATAACAAAGGACCATCATCAAATTCAAATTGAAAGATCAAGTAGTCTTCTTCATGAAGAAGAAGCATTAACTAGGTTCATCATTTAAAGGGTTCATTTTTTAATGAAAAAATTTATAAATAATATGGAATGAATCATTGTACATTATGATAAATCTTGTATTTAAATGACATTTGATCTATGAATAAAAAATAAAATGGGATCATCTCTTCATATATATATATGTGTGTGTGTGTGTGTAAGAGAGAAATAAAAAGCAAAGGTAACTCCACCAAGCCTAAAGCAGCATGTCCTAATACATTAAATTATGTCCTAATACATTAAATTATGTTTGGTTTCTAGAAGCATTAATCATGAAGAGTCGTGAGATCCACATTTCGACCATACTATTTTCTAGTTAAAGGAGCATGTCCTGATACATTATTATGTTTGGTTTCTAGAAGCATTAATCATGAATTTTCTTTGAGATCCACATTTCCATCATACTATTTGCAAGTTCACATTTCCATCATGCTATTTGAAAGTTCTATAAGAAGATATGTATTATAATAACTAATTAGCAAGTTGTGATGTCCAAATACATTATTATGTTTGGTTTGTATCATACTATTTGCAGAATAGTATGAAGATATGTAGTCTAATAACTATACAGTCTAGCCCATATAACATATAACGACCATTGACAGTATGAGCATAGAGTCAAAAAATAGAGAGGCCTCCCAGTAGAGTTCCACCTATTCGTCAAGGTAAGCAACATAATATCAGAAGTGAAACAGTGACACCACTAAACGTATGTGAATTTAGAATGATTTCAACTCTTTTTTCAAAGGAGAAAAAACCCTGTTTCATATATTGATAACAGTTGATATACAAAATCCTCTTGATATACCCATAACAGGTTAGCAAGTATAAAAGATCAGATTATGTCTCATACAGAAATACATTACAACAATATAAAAGACAATATGTAGTCACATTACAGAAATACATTACATGTGAAATTAGAATGATTTCAACTCTTTTTTCAAAGGAGAAAAAACCTTGTTTCATATATTGATAACAATTCATATACAAAATCCTCTTGATATACCTATAACAGTTTATCAAGTATAAAATATCAGATTATGTCTCATACAGAAATACATTAGAGCAGTATAAAAGACAATATGTAGTCACATTACAGAAATATATTACAGCAGTATAAAAGACAATATGTAGTCACATTACAGTAGTATATCATTCTAGTTCAATCATTCCATCCTTGAGGAATTGAGAGAAGGCTCAGTAATGGCATAAGCTTAACAGTGGTAGTAAACTTCCATGCACAAGGCGAGAATTTGCTAGAGCATATGAAATTTATGGATCCAGAGGAACAGTAACAACTGCAACAACCGAATGCATATCATACTACCAGAAATTCAACATAAACCTTACAGCAAAAGGTAATGAAATTTAAGGCATAATTAATAGCATAGATGCATTGTTTGGAATTTTGGGGTTTCTCGTTCCCACGTGGTTGTAAAGACAAAATTTCTATACCAATGAGTGCCTTGACTTCTACATGACACCGATCAACTCAAATTAAAACCAAGAATTCCAAAAGGTACATTTGCAGTAACAGTACAAAGTTAACATAGAAAAGGACTCTATGAATGTCGTTAAATGGTTCAATGGAGAGAGCAGTTGTCAGAATTATATTTTATCTCCTTTACTAGAAGAGAAAAAACATTTAAAACATACTTTTAATTTTTTTTATTTAAACCATATATACAGGGAGATAGGCCTAGATGGCATAGGCATAGATAGCAATAGAGTCAATAGGGGTAAGGACAGTTTCAGCCGCGTGAGTAAATAAATCTAAGAAAGCAGCAGGGGTCTTTCCCTTAGGGTGGTTGTTTTATTCCCTAAAGGTGTGTGCCAATGATGCAACAGACCAGGTTTCTAAAGAGGGTTTGCAACAAGATATGGGTTGTTGGAGGATAGAGGACGAGGACCAAGGCATGATCCGTGTGTCGGATCAGCCACCATATGTATAACTTTATTTTTTTGTCTCCTTGTTTTTATATCAAAAAGTGTTTTTATTTTTTGTTTGATATACATGCCCTAGATAGTTACTCTTACTTGCATTTATTTTTAGACTTCTATTTTGTTGTTTATCCTATCTGGGTTGTTTTCCTCTCTAAGGAGGCCCGGGTTAACACAAAAAACTATTTCTGTTTTATGAACATATGGAAATACTTATTCTTCTAGATATGAAATGATATATGGGTTTTTTTCCTCTTATATGTTGATCAGTGATTATCATTGATGTCAACCGAAGCAACACCAGGGGCTAACCAAATATTGAATGAGAATTTTGACCTACCAAATTAATATATTCTGGGTCAATAATGCTTTTGATGGTTTCTACTTGTCGAGATGTTTCCGTTGATATATGGCACGGCATGTAATTCTTCACGTTTTATGAGATATTCATGTTTGAAGTTTGTACCATAGTTAGTGGGCTAAAACCCCATGGGGTTGGGGCATGGGTCACTGAAAAGTCATAATTAATATTTTTTATGCTCGTAAAATCCCTCCTACATTAACTTGTTGAAGCCCCTCTCAACTTAAGCGTTCATATATGTTGTGATCCTCATTTCCTCCTTAGGCATGTGATTCGGCAATCTAAAACATGTCATCATGGCATTTTCCCTCTAAATTTTTTTCTACGAAGGCTCAGAAGCTGAAATTTTTATAGGGCGAAGCTGCAATCTTGAGGAAGCTGCTGTAAGAAGTAAGGGTTTTTGCAGGCACCCGAAATTCATCTCAAAGAAGTGACCTTGGTAAATTCATCATAACTCCCTCTCTGAGTATCGGATTGGAATTCCGTAAAAAGTGATGGATATTGCATAGTCTGTTCTTTGAACTCTCTCAATTTCAGAGAAAAATGAGGAAACGTTGACATGTGGCACGCCGTACAAGTTATCTATACTGAAATAGTCCATAATTAGGGTAGTCTGAGAAATTGGGTATAACTCTCTCTTGGAGAGTCCAAATTGGGTCATACATGTGGCATTGGAAAGAAGACTCAGAGGAATACTATAGGACCAAAAATTAGATATTGAGGATCTGAAATAACATAGATACACCAGATTCAATATCAAGATCCTAGAAGGAAATAAAAAGCTAGATCATGTGTTGTGAAGGGTTGCAAAGGCCCAGACTTTCTATGGCAGCAAAGCAAAGAAAGGTGCAACAGAGAGTAGCATGAAAAGAGCAGCAACCAAGGTGCATAACAGCAGCAAGAAGTTCATCATATGAAGTCTTCAAGTGGGAAGCACTGCATACAATCATTGTAAAGGTATCATTGTGCTTAGTCATTATAAATACATTATTGTACAAATTGTACTAGTGTCTATCTGCCAAGGGTTGAGGAGGAAGTGGTTGTGTCAAAGTTGGGGTTATGGTCTAGTATATATTCTTCTTCTACATCATTCTATATCATTGTAAAGTGGACCATTTTCTTTGGTACAAGAATCCATTCTTTTTTTATTCTTCTTTAGGTTGGTAGGGTGGTGCTAGGGTGATTTGTAGCTCATTGGGTGTTGGTGCCTCTGTTCAGTGACTACTGAAGAATCTCGGGCATTGGAGCATCCATCCAGTGGGAGGTGGAGAAGAATGCTTTTCCAGATTCTAGGAAGTTGGAGCTTTATTTTCAATTGGAGTTGAAAAGAATTATTAGAAAAGCATTAGGTGGTTTTTTTCCTGGAGTGGTTTTCCACCTTAAAAAGTCTATGCATTTGTGTTCCTCTTGTTTGCTGCTATCATTGTACAAACACTGATAATAATTAAAGATTAACTAATTCTCTAATTGAAAGAAATACTGATTCACCCCCCCTCTCAGTATTTCCAACAATTGGTATTCGAGCTTGGTTCCTTCAATAGCAGTTTAACAGCTGGAAGGAGGTCATGGAGCATACCAAGAATGGTGTACCTCTATTTAGTGAAAATAATTATGCACTTTGGAAAGGAAGAGTGGAGGTATATCTCTTGGTGCAAGGTTATGAAGTATGGGACACTGTTCAAAATGGATTTACATCAACCACGGATGAAAAAGGTAAGAAGAATTTGGTAAATGATGCAAAAGAAAAGAATATTATTATTGGTGGACTTATTGAATCTGCTTATAATAAGGTGTTGTGTTGCGAAACCACCAAAAATGTATGGGACAACCTTTAGAATATATATGTAGGTGACTCAAATGTCAAAGAAGCAAAGCTTCAAATATATAGAGAAAAATTTGAGCAACTCAGAATGAAAGAAGATTGCAACATTGCTACATACTTTCAATACGTTGATGAAATAACCAATACTCTGGAAGGATTGGGAGAGCCAGTTGATGAGAAGACTATTATAAGGAAGATTCTTAGAACGTTACCAGGGAGATTCAACCCAAAGGTATTGGTCTTAGAATACAGTGAAAATCTCGACAAACTCAGCAAACAGGAATTACATGGAGTTCTCATAGCATATGAAATGAGACTTGATGAAGAAGAGGGTACTTCGCATCTAGAAACTGCATTCATTGCATCTAAGAAAACCAATAAGGATAAACAACCTTCAATTTAAAAGACGTGCACCTACAAGTGTGAAGAAAATGGAGATGACGAAGAAGGTCTTTCAGATGAAGAATATGCTTACTTCACGAGAAGACTACAAATTGGTAAGGGACAATTCAAAGGTAAAGTTCCATTGATATGTTTCAGCTGTAATGAGGTTGGGCATTTTTCAGCAAAATGTCCAAACAAAAGTAATGGCAAATCAAAGAGAAAGAAAGGCTTTAAGAAATTCAACAAGCAAGGATCCAAAAGGAACTTTCTCTCTAAAGAAGTTAGCTCATCATCCGATGAAGACAATGATAACGAAGAAGAAGCCAATGAGAGAGTATTTTTTATGGCCAAGCACAATAAACCTAAGCACAATAAGCAAGAGGTATCAAACAACAAAGAAGAAGGATGGACCATAGATGAATTTTATGAGGAAGAAATCAAGCTTATAAAATATCTCAAGGCGAAGAAGATCCATTCCAAAACTCTTGAAGAACAAGTTCAAGGTCTCAAAATTGAAGTTGAAGAACATAAATGCATTGAAGAGTCACTTCAAAAGAGGTTGGAAGAAAGTAACCAAGAAAGGGAAGAATTAGAAGCCCAAGTAGTCTCACTGCGTGAGGAAGTGAAGAAAGGAAAAACTATCCAAAACTATGCCAACAGCTCAAGGGCATTGGAAGAAATCATCAACAATCAACGATCTTACAATGAAAAAACTGGCATCGGTTACAAAGAAGAAGAAGCAGGACCTTCTACAAAAAAATACAATCAACCTATGAGATATGACATTCATGAAGACTTCATTGGACAATATTCGCAAGAACAACCTTGGAAGACAATTCCTCGACAAAAATTTCCTTCGAGGTACCAACATATTTTTTATGGCTACTGTTATTCATGTGGAAAATTTGGTCATAAAGCTGTAGAATGTCTCACGTACCCTAGGAACGAATATAATTCCAGGAGATCTGTCAAATATGAACCTCCCAGGGCTTAGTAAAATATCAATAGATTTGAACATTTAAGAAATAATATTGAATGTTACAAATGTCGAAACTTTGGACACATAGCCAAAGACTGCAGACTTGAAAATCCTCCAGAAGAATCTTCGAAGCCACGGAATGAAAGAACATGGAAGAAGAAGAAGAATGAAAATTGTGCTCTCGCTCTCAAGGCTCAAAAGAACAAAGATGTGTTTAAAGAGAGAATCCATACAGGTGAAGTAGATTATAGAGGAGAGGAATAAATTTGTATCTCTAAAAGAGAAGAAGGATTGAACTGTGTCCTTTGGAAATGATGGATCT
This sequence comes from Pinus albicaulis, assembly GCA_034641835.2. Taxonomy (NCBI): domain Eukaryota; kingdom Viridiplantae; phylum Streptophyta; class Pinopsida; order Pinales; family Pinaceae; genus Pinus; species Pinus albicaulis. The sequence goes on from CM076579.1 coordinate 502,928,561, forward strand.
TCAAATGTTATAGGATCAGATACTTTCACTCTCGGAAGAAAAGATGTTCTAGCCAAGAATGTTCTGTTGGTTGAAAACATGAATCACAATCTACTCAGTGTTGGACAAATGTGTGATCAAGGACACACAATACTATTCAACTCCACGAAATGTGAAATCAGGAAAGGCGGGTATGGTGAAATTGTGGCTACAGAAATTCGAGCTCCAAATGACATATATGTTCTAGATGAAGCAACTAAAGCATGTCTAATAGCTAAAGAGGATGATACAATAATTGGTAGCAATGATGATCTTCTAAGTAAGAATTTTGCTACAAAGGTGCAAAGTGATTTCGAGATGTGTTTACTTGGTTGCAAATTGAGCATAGATGACTCATCTAAGGATGTGGATCAAAGGTTGTACAGATCTATGATTAGTAGTCTTGTATATGTAATAGCCTCTCAACCAGATGTTATGCAAGCAGTTGGACAAGTAGAAATATTCCAACTAGCACCAAAAGAATCACATATCAAATATTCTCCAGCATTGGAATATCTTCGCCAGAAGCTTTGGATTCTCCCAATTTCTCATTAGATTTTCCTTTTTCGGAATATAAAGGGGGAGTGGAAGTGTGTATAGGTCTGCAGGAAGGTTGTGTGTCAGCGCGAGTAGAAGTGTGTACAGGTCTGCAGGATGGTTGTGTTTCAGGGGGAGTTACCCTTTGCCATTGATTTCAAAGGGGGAGAGAATGTTGTAGGAAGAGGTGTCATGATCGCAAGGGGAGTACTTGTGTTGCCATTAATGCTAAAGGGGGAGATTGTTGATCAGCGGTTGTCATTGATGTCAACCCAAGAAGCACCAAGGGCTAACCCAATATTGAACGAGAATTTTGACCTACCAAATTAATATATTCTGGGTCAATAATTCTTTTGATGGTTTCTACTTGTCGAGATGTTTCCGTTGATATATGGCACGCCATGTAATTCTTCACGGTTTGTGAGATATTCATGTTTGAAGTTTGTACCCCAGTTAGTGGGCTAAAACCCCATGGGGTTGGGGCATGGGTCATTGAAAAGTCATAATTAATATTTTTTATGCTCCTAAAATCCCTCCCACGTTCACTTGTTGAAGCCCTTTTCAACTTAAGCATACATATATATTGTGATCTTCATTTCCTCCTTAGGCATGGGATTCGGCCATCTGAAACACGTCATCTTGGAACTTTCGCTCTAAATTTTTTTCTACGAAGGCTCATAATCTGAAATGTTTATGAGGAAAAGCTGAAATCCTGAGGAAGTTGCAGTAAAAATTTTAGATAAATTTGCGCAATATTGTTGGATATATGATCTGTGGAAGTAAGGGTTTTTGAAAACTCCTTAAATTCATCTCAAAGAAGTGACCTTGGTAAATTCTTTATAAATCCCTCTCTGAGTATTGGATTGGAATTCCATAAAAATTGATAGATAGTGCACAATCTTCACTTTTCACTCTATTAATTTCAGAGACAAATGAAGAAACGGTGACACGTGGCACTCCGTACAAGTGCGCTCTACTGAAACAATCCATAATTAGGGTAGTGTGAGAAATTGGGTATAAATCTCTCTTGGAGAATCCTAATTGGATCAGACCTGTGGCATTAGAAACAAGACTCATAGGAATGCTATAGGACCAAAAATCAGATCTTGAGGATCTGAAATAACAGAGATACACCAGATTCAATATCGAGCTCCTAGAAGGAAAGAAGAAGCTAGATCATGTGTTGTCAAGGGTTGCAAAGGACCAGACTTTCTATGGCAGCAAAGAAAAGAAAGGTGCAGCAAAGAGTAGCATGACAAGAGAAACAACCAAGGTGCATAACAGCAGCAAGAAGTTCATCATATGAAGTCTTCAAGTGGGCATCACTGCATACAATCATTGTAAAGGTATCATTGTGCTGAGTCATTGTAAATACATTATTGTACAAATTGTACTATTGTGTATCTGCCAAGGGTTGAAGAGGCAGTGGTTGTGTCAAATTTGGGGTTATGGTCTAGTATATCTTCTTCTTCTACATCATTCTATATCATTGTAAAGTGGACCATTTTCTCCTGTACGAGAGTCCATTCTTATTTTATTCTTCTTTAGGGTGGTAGGGTGGTGCTAGGGTGAGTTGTAGCTCATTGGGTGTTGGTGCATCTGTTCAGTGACTACTGAAGAATCTCGGGCGTTGGAGCGTCCATCCAATGGGGGCTGGAGAAGAATGCTTTTCTAGATTCTAGGAAGTTGGAGCTTTATTTTCAATTGGAGTTGAGAATAATTATTAGAAAAGAATTAGGTGGTTTTTGTCCCAGAGTGGGTTTCCATGTTAAAAATTGTGTGCATTTGTGTTCCTCTTCTTTGCTGCTATCATTGTACAAACACTAATAATAATTGAAGATTAACTAATGCTCTAATTGAAAGAAATACTGATTCACCCCCCCTCTCAGGAGGCCTGTACACTAGATCAGTGGTTTATCTTCAGGCATTTTAATTTATCTCAATTTGAGTCCTAGATAAAAATGTATTACCATTGGAAGTTTTAGCATGTTAAAAGAGGCCATGTAATCACATTACCCAGGTGGCTTATGGGTGTGTAGATATATATGTGGAGAAAGAAAAATAGATGGATGGATATATTTATAGAAAATAATATATATATATATATATATTACATATGTTATAAAAAATATGTGTGAGCATAAAGATGTTAACTTCTTAGTTAAAAATCAAAATTTTAAAGTTGAAATTACTAAAAAGTTTGGTCTGGATCACAAATCACTATACCATAACAATGAGACAAAGAAAACCATAACCCACTTATAATAGAGGGATAAAGGGACTCGTGTCACCTACTCCAAACCTAAAGACATAAGAATGAAAAAGAACATAAGGATGAAAAAACAATACACTTGTCATAATTGTCATAAAATTATATCTAGTTTAATATTTCTAGCTACATGGTACACAATAACACATGGTACAAAATAACACATTGATTAGTTTAGGTTATATTAATGTTAAGATGGCTAACTTAGAAGGTATAAGTTCAGGTTGATTAGTTCAGGTTATATTAAGGTATATCTATTACATATGTTATAAAAAATATGTGTGAGCATAAATATGTTAACTTCTTAGTTAAAAATCAAAAATTTGAAGTTGAAATTACTAAAAAGTTTTCTCTGGATCACAAATCACTTTACCATACCAATGAGACAAAGAAAACCCTAACCCACTTATAATAGAGGGATAAAGGGACTCGTGTCACCTACTCCAAACCTAAAGACATAATAATGAAAAACAACATAAGAATGAAAAAACAATACACTTGTCATAATTGTCAAGAAAACCATAACCCACTTATAATAGAGGGTTAAAGGGACTCGTGTCACCTACTCCAAACCTAAAGACATAACATAAGGATGAAAAAAAAATACACTTGTCGTAATTGTCATAAACTTATATCTAGTTTAATATTTCTAGCTACATGGTACACAATAACACATAGTACAAAATAACACATTGATTAGTTCAGGTTTTATTAAGGTTAACATGGCTAACTCAGAAGGTAGAAGTTCAGGTTCATTAGTTTAGGTTATAGTAAGGTATATCTATTACATATGTTATAAAAAATATGTGTGAGCATAAATATGGTAACTTCTTAGTTAAAAATCAAAATTTTGAAGTTGAAGTTACTAAAAAGTTTGCTCTGGATCACAAATCACTATACCATAACAATGAGACAAAGCAAACAACAACTCACTTATAATAGACGGATAGAGGAACTCATCTCACCTACTCCAAACCTAAAGACACAATAATGAAAAATAACATAAGGATGAAAAAACAATACACTTGTCATAATTTTCAAGCAAACCATAACCCACTTATAATAGAGGGATAAAGGGACTCGTGTCACCTACTCCAAACCTAAAGACATAATAATGAAAAAGAACATAAGGATGAAAAAACAATACACTTGTCAAAATTGTTATAAACCTATATCTAGTTTAATATTTCTAGCTACATGGTACACAATAACACATGGTACAAAATAAGACATTGATTAGTTCAGGTTATATTAAGCTTAACATGGCTAACTCAAAAGGTATAAGTTCAGGTTGATTAGTTCAGGTTATATTAAGGTATATCAGAAGTTATAAGATCACAGGTTTCATGGCTAACTCGGCAAAGCAATTTTGTTTCAACATTGTAGCAATAGAATTCAATATTTTTTAACGACGTCAATATTCAATATGGAAATAATACTCATACAATTGAAAAGAGATACTTAATCTGACCTGTTTCACTATACATGAATAAACATATATTCATATATTATTGTATAATGTATGTATTTCACAGAGAAATTTTGTAGATCAATGTTTTCAATGAACTTTCCACCCATCAAAGGTTCTTTTTATTTCCAAACACTTCTTAATAGGAGCAAATAATAATAGCAGGGTTCATATATGATTACCTGGCATGTCAAACTACCAAAATTGGTCTATGCTACATTGCAAGTAATTAACAACAGAACTGGGAGCGGGGACGAAAATGAAGCTAGTAATTATTGATTTTATTACAAGGTTGGATAAGATCTAAAGATTGAAAGTACTTTTTAAATAATTTATATTTTAGAAGTTCTACGACAATTAGAAAAAAATCTCTAGCAATGCTCCAATACCTAATAAATTAATCTGATTGTATAAAAATCGGTATAACTTTGCAATTTAAGTGGACTCTCTCACTCTGACAGTAGGTATGATTTTAATAAAAACATGGGCTACAAAATTCTTATACTGAAAAATCAAAATCAAATAAAACTCTTACATTCAAAATCAAAATCATTATAGAAACATTGGGGCATAAAGTTTTACTCCCTTTCTATATGGTTTTTGGTCGTTCCTTGGTTTGGTATGTTTCAGTCTCATCTATCAGTTGGTCAGTCTCACGTAGTCCATATTAGTTTGAAAATAATAGTGCCAGAAGATGGGTTCCGGAGATCCAAGATATCTTATTTTCATAAGTAGATTTACTACGGGTATGGAAGGAAGGCACAGTTGTACCTCCATTCATATATTGACCCACCTAATAAGGAAGGCATTGAGTGACCCGCTCGCCATGCGGTGGGGAAGGGAGTGAATAGTCGTAATGCTGGGAGTTATTAGCTAGGTTATGGGCCCTTCAAAACCGGTTTGGCCAACTAGGAGGCTAAAGGAAGTGATCTGCCTATATTTTTCACTTTGACCGAAATTTCACCTGCCTAAGAAACATTGGGGCACAAAACTCTACTAGAAATAATTCAGACAAAGAATATGTTGGGCTACAAAAATCTGCATTCTGCTAATTTGATCTCATTCAAATCTGTGTATTGAAAATAATCATCTATATACTGATTATTTGGAGTTTATTCAAATTTCTATGAAGTCCATCAAGATTGAATTAATAAGTGTTAAATGTCGATACCTTTTCTAACACAAAACACATTGCATTATAGAACACATTACAGAACACATTGCATTATGAATTTTTCGGTTGTGAAAAACAGAGGAGGAGAAGGACAAATACTTGGTAATTTTCTCGCTTGAAGTCACCGCAGACCAACAACATGGAGGGAAGTAGCCCCAGACCAACAGTAGCACAAACACAGAAAAATGCGTGAACAAACAGACACAGGAAAATGCGGTAAACAAATAAACTTCGCGGGCGATATATTTATAAGAACTAGTTCGGCCGAACTATTTTAAGAGTAAAAGTTTGGCTGAACTTTTTTTGCTGGTTTTCCCATATCCAGAATTTTTTTTTTTTGGCGACATCGTTAGTGTGTCGTCAACTTATACGAAAGCATGAGTTTGGCCAAACTTTCTCAGAAAGTTCGGCCGAACTATTGCTGAAAAAAAAAATTCGCCCCTGATTCTCACAAAAGTGTAACCCAGCTTCACATATCCGCCCGTGTATATATATACATACATATATATATATGGTCCATGTATTTTATGTTCATGTTGCAATCGTACTTAATTTATATGTTGGTGATCATCATGATGTGTAAATTGTTAGGTCATGTCCGATATATGTTCATTTAATGTGCAACTTATAGTTAGATGTGTATGTGATAGCATGAGTTATTTGACATGAGATGTATATCTCATGTTTCTGTTGTGATGATGTTATACAATGTTGATTATGTATTGTTATATGATCATGATCACGATGATGTTAGTGAATTTGAATGTGTTTTTTAGTTGAATATGATGTTTTTACTATGTTTATGATGATCATGATGTTTATTAATTACATTAATATTAAATTACCATGATATTTATTAAATATTATGTCGTCATTCTAATTGAAATTTTAACTTTAATTGTATGCAAAATCTTAATTGTAATTCTAATTTTAATTGTAATTGTAAATTTGTTTTTTTTCTAAATTAAGCTAATTCTATTATATAAACATACTGATACAAAGCTACCTCAGTTCAGCTGCGGGAGCCTGAACTGGGCTTGATGTCCATTTTGTTAACAAAATGATGAACTGCCCATATCGGGAAACCAGTTCTGTCAAAAGAAAGTGCACCACCCTTGAAAGGGAAACCGGTGGATAGTTCAATACATACACCATAAGAGAACTAAAGACAGATGGTTCTATCATGCAGCTTCTGCTACTATCTAGATAACAAAAACCAAAATATCATCCAGATGCTGGAGTGTAAATACCATGATGAGCTAAGGTAGAGAGGGCAGATTTGTGTGAGGTGGAGAAGGCTGCTCCTCCTCAATTCGACACCCGTAATGCTCCTCTACGTCTTCAATAGTTTCCATATGAACGCCATCTGTGCCTGAGAGATTTGCTTCCACCTGCAAAGAAACCTGACCCAGGATGGGAATGTCAGAGGCGAGGGGAGTGTTAAGATCGGTAGAAGAAGTAGCAGCAGGGGCGGGCTGAGGGAACAGGGGAATGGGCAGAGGTGCATGAAAAGGAGGGGGTTGAAGGGTTGACTCTTCACAAAGGGTAATGGTGATATAAGCAGTGATGGTAGGCCAGTCGAAGGCACAGTCAAAGCGCAACTCCGCTCTTTGTGAAGTTTGTCGAAGTATGTGGCTTCCAGAAGGATGGGGAACAGCGCAAGCCAGAGGAGGAATATCTCCAGGAGGATGAGAAGAGGGTTGACGATCTTGGGCGAAGCCAGGAGGGCTATCCTAATCCCATTTTTGGCAGGAGTCCTGAGTATTCCGTCTCTCAGTGTGTTCAGTGGAGAGAGCGTCGCCATGACTGGAGGAAGGACGCTCACTAGCTAGCCTACCCCGAGTGGCACCTCTGCGGCACCTCAGACGGTGTCTTAGACTAGGCATAGCGGTAACAGCAGAAGGAAAATGCCAAAGACGAAGGGAATCTGCTCGGATGGGAGTAGGAACACAGTGAGAACCAGGAGGAAAATGAAAATTGGAATGACAGGAGGCGCTGTGAGAAAAGTGACACTCAGGAATTGTTTCAAGACAACTGAGAAGTGAACAACGCCGACCAGTGTGAGTTCGGGCACTGGGCATAGCACGAGCTATCGAGCAAACTCTACGAATGGGATTCAAGGAGCCGCGCATAGAGTTGGAAATATCTGGAGTGCTCGAAGCAGGAGCCATTATGAATCGAATTAGCATATCGAGAATGGAGTTAAGCCGTCGCTGGAGAGTTAAAGGCCTGCGTGCAGGCGCATTTAATTTGAAATCAATGGAGCCATGGGGGGCCATATGGCCTCCCCATGCGAAGCTCCTTGGGAGGTACTCCGGGACGGTAGTCCCATCAAAACATTTAAACATCCGCATCCGGAAAATTGTAATTGTAATTTTAACTTTAATTGTAATTGTAATTTGTAAAATTTTAATTGTAGTTGTAATTGTAATTCTAATTGTATGTAAAATATTTGTAAAATTTTAATTGTATTACTATGAAATGGTTGTAATTGTAAAATTGTAATTGTAATTATAATTCTAACTGTAATTGTAATTTTAATTGTAATTGTATGTAAAATATTTGTAAATTTTTAGTTGAATTAATGTGAAAATTTTAATTGTATTAATGTGAAATCATTTCATTAAAATTTTTGAAATTGTAAATTTGTAACATTGTAAATAATTGTAAAATAATAAATCTAGAATAATATGAATTTTTGTAACATAATAAAGTTTAGAAAATAACGCAAATGAATTCATGTACTTTAGAATTATCATTATTTTATTATTATCTTACATACAAAAAAAATAAATTTATGCAGTACACCATTTTTGTTGACAACAACATAATTACAAGTTATCGAGTGAAATATTGATTTTAACATTAATTCAAAATACATATTATAATGTTTCGAAAAAGGAGAGACTTATAACATATAAGGTAATAATGTCCTCTTCTTTATAAAAACCCATTTTAAAAAGTATAAATATTTATTAATTAATAACACATGTACCATTTCACATTTACTAATTCCTTTGAACAAATTTTATAAGAATTCGAGCATATTACCATTGCGTTGCCTCTTATGGATGCTAATGCCATGAAAATATTTTAGAAGAATTTGAGTGTCAAGAATGCAACAGACAAAATAAATAATTAAATAAATAAATTTGGACTATTTTACATTTTATTAAAAGGTCTTTGATATTTTTGGTGGGGTTTGTGGTTTCATGACACTATCGTATTGGTATTTTAGTTGAAATTTTCCTAGCAGTGATATGAACAAATCTTGTGGCTATGCATTTAATAAAGAACCCATATATTTTGAGAATATGATTGAAGATTATTTTCATATACTTGAGTACTATTCCATATTCTACAATTTAATGAGGGTTGGAGGGAGCTTACAATCCTGTATCTAATAGTAAATGCACCATTCGATAGAACCAAAGAAAATTCAGGTAGATTCCTCAATGAAGTACACTGGCCATTATCAATTCCTTAGAGACCTCAATATAAGAAATAAATATGCGTGTTAGAAATATATATGCATATCAGTGGCTCATGTTGGCACCTCTTCTTGTTGTAGGTTGCGGAAAGGTTCAAGTTTCTTTTTCTGAAAGAAGACGAGGTGTAGTTTTGAAAAGAAATGGCCCAAATATTTTCAAAGAAAAATGTACATTTCCAACATGTCTAAAAACTAAAATATCTCTGACTTCAATAAAATACTCAGAAATAGAACTTTCCCTACCATTTGTGAAAAATACCCACGTCTTAGCATAACACATGTTCACATGCAACAATTGCCCACTTGGGACCTGTGGTATTGCATGTTCACATGCCCCACATTGCATTCTCTCCACATAATGAGTGGGCACCTCCTGCAATAAACAAAATTCATTGGAAGAATAGTTATTTCCATCAAGAATTTATCTAATTCTAATTCTCAAGAATAAAAAAAATTCTAATTCTAATTGCGTATTTCCATCAAGAATAAAAAAAATTCTAATTCTCAATTTCTATGGTTGGAGTTCACTGAATTTTGGTGTACACACCTAAAAGTAATTTTAGAACCTTAACCGCAAATCGGTACTAACGTAAAAATAACTGCACCCAAGTATTTTAGTTATTGTGCACTAGTGTCATGTTATGAATGGATGCACCAGTGCGGTTCAATTAAGTGATGCACCAAAGATGAATAGCCGAAAAAAAAGTACAAATCTATTTTATTTAAGTTTAAAAAAAAGGTGGTAAATTGAAAAATGGGCAGAAAATTATTTCTGAAAATATAATTTCATAAAGAAATTCTTCAAATACTAAGCACTTTTCATTATTTCACTATTTTTGCAAAAGAATTACACCATAGATTTGCAATAGACATACCTGGAGCAAGAGAGCATGAGAGCACTATGGAGCAGTGAAATACATTCAAACAGAAGTATTTATACAATCAGAATTCCAAACCTCTGGTGATTCAAACCCTTTAGCATAGAATTTAAAATGATCTTGGGACTATATTTGATTATTTTTTTTACTTTTTTTACAGTTATTTTTTTATTTTTCAGACACATAAAAATGAAAAATCCATTTTTACCCTAAACCCTTCATTCTTTTTGTTTCTTCCCTTTCATCTTCTTGTTTCTGTGATTCTAGAATTAGTGTTTCTCATTTTAGATTTACATCCAACCCATGGGATGAATTTCATAGTCGGATCCCAATCCATGTTAGCCCTTACGTGAATTTTTGAGAAAAATGGTTTTCTTTTATCGGTGTGCCCAAAGTAACCTAGCACACCAGTGCTCTGTATTATCCTAGCACATCGCGCAAGTAATGTGTAATAAAAAATTTAAAAACAATTTTTTTAATCAGTGTGCCATATCTAAAATAGGGCACCGGTGCGCTAGGTTACGTGGGGCGCACCAATAACGAGCTATTTCATTAAGGCGCACAACAAACGTGTTGTTTCACAGAAAAATGTGTTATTGTGTTAATCAGTGCACCATGTAACATATAACGCACCACACCAGGTCTCCTAGTTGACATAGAGCACCGTATGGTGGTCCCTTGTTTGCGCATGGTCTTTATGCTACAAAAACTAACATTGGATGATTTTTATTATTTCTCTCTGTGCTAATCAGTGCGGTGGTTAACATGTAACGCATCGATGATCCTTATTGACATAGAACACCATATGGTCTATTGTACTGTTTATGCAGTGTGTTTATAATACCCCCACGCACTGACATCAGTGAGAACATCATTAAAGGTGCACCGGTTTTTTGAGATTTTTTTACCTAAAAATTTAACAATTTATTTATGAATATATATTTTTTTTCTAAGTAATAATGATCTATTAACAAGGGCGATAATTTTACATCGGGGCGAAATTAAGTAATCTTGCGCCGAACGAAAATTCGGAAAAAAACGGTGGACGCCGAAGCACGCAGGGGTGCAGAGTAAGATTTCTCCAAAAGATGCTTTGACCCAGAAAAGACAAAAAGGGGCCAGAAAGCTTCATAGCTACCAGAACAGAAAAAAACCAAGAAGTTGGGTGACACAAACAGAGAAAAAGACCAAGCAACGAACCCATTAGTCTTCCGGAGTCTCCTCCACGATCCTGCACCAGCCGGTGGCGAGCATTTCAGGAGCAAGTTCTGCCTGGGAAGCCGGGGGACCAGGTTCAGCAGAGAGCATGTCTTCATCAGGAACAAAGTCTGCAGGGCGAGACGGAGGCTGCGACGAAGTGCTGCCACTGCCCAGATTGAATTGCGAGAACTGGGTGGCAGGAGCAAAATTCTCCATAGGAACGGCCGGCTGCACGCTTGAATCCTCTGGAAAGCTGTCTTCCATAAAAACCACCGAGAGAATGGCAGTTATCCTCGGGCGATTGAGGGTGCTCTGGAAGGTGAACCGAGTGGTGCCTGTTGTATTAGCAGAGGCAGCGGACGAGCGACGCGAATGGGGACCCCAGTACGAGCAAAAATCCAGAGAGCGCCCCCTGCCGCTTCGAGTTCTGGGGTAGTGGCTGGAGCCATCATCGAAGGAGGATGTGTCCGGGGAAGGACTGGAAGGAAAACGAGTGGGATGGCTCCGAGAGCTGCCCCTCCTACTCCGCATACGATGTCGAAGCCTCGGCATAGTGTGAAGGAGCGGGGTCCAGAAAACTTTAACAAAAGTGCCCGCCAGCCCAAGGTGGCCCAAACTCGAGCGAGGACGCGGAGACAGCTGAAGATGCCCAAGAGAAAAGACCTCCCTCTGCGTAGAGCGCAACAGACACATATAGACTTTCTCCCGACTGTGCATATAGTAACCAACGACGCCAATACGATTCTGTGGGAAAGCCAAGACCGGGAGGAATTTAACCTGTTGCTTATGAAATCCATCTGCCATGAGACAGGTCATAACATGCGCCGAGTTCGTCCTTCCCAAACCAAACAAATCCATCTTCTTAACTGCTATCAGAGTGAAAATCTCGCCAGAGCATGCGGAGGCAGGGTTCAACCTGTTTGAAGGCGCACGAGTGCTGTTGGAAGCAGAGCTCATAACATTGGAAGGAGGGGAGTGTAAATGAGACATGCTGTGGCGCAGCTGTCCATTTAACTCCGCGTACCACAGGGGCAGGTGTCGGCATGGCTTGCCGCCCCTCCGTCCCATCCCATTAACGAACCTTGGAAACACCATGTCCAGGATATTTATAAATCTATTAATGAATGATATGGTACATGTTTTAGATTGATAAAAAAATGACTGACAAGAGATCAAGTAACAAAAAATACTAATAACACATCAAGAAAAGAAAAAAAGGCAAGCCCTTTGTAAATTATTTATAAAAAATATTATTTTTGAACTATATGTAAGTTTAACTAATATGTATTGTTTACTGTGTATCATGCAGAGCCACAAAATGACGAAGCTCGATAAGATTATTTCTGATCTAGGACTAGAAGAGCATAAAATCTTGATGGAAAAATTGCAAAAGGATGAATCAAGTGAATGAAAAAATACTATCGATCCAATATGAGTTTCTTTTTTTAAATATCATTAATAATATACTTAAAATTATTAGATAACATGTGTCAAACAATCTATTAATTCACATCTGTTTAATGTTCTACATGGACCAACAACTCAGAAAAGGAATGTTGTTCTAAGAAAAGAAAAAAATAGAACATGCAAATGAAAATTAATTGCTCCTTAGCTCATCTAGAGTGGTGCTAGAAGTTAACGAAAGGGGGAAATTTTTTTACAAAAGTTTGAGGGATCTAGTGGAACGAATGTATAGACGTTCTTTCCACTTACAATACAAAAATCAATCTAATGATTCCAAGAACCAAATTTTATCTAAAGTACACGAAGAGTTTCCGAGAGAATTAGTCGATGAGACATCAGACGTTTTAATAGCAAAAAATTACAACAACAAAAAAAGTGATTAATTATGGGGAATTTGTAGATACGATGCGATCTTGGTTTACTTAGCTCTGCCTATAATTAATAGAACAAAAAAATATTTTATATTTAATATATGATTTGTTATGGGGTATAAAAATTGCAAGAAACAAATTATGGAACTGCATCAACAAATGAATTGTTGAAAGATGGCATGAAATTTGGTTTTGAAAGAATGTGTATAGTTCAGGAGTTAATTCTTGCTATGGTACATTTTCCTGATTTACGTTGATGTATATTATTTGATATTGAAATTTTAATTATTCTCACCAATGTATATACACTCATTACATTTTATTTTTATGTTTATAGATGGAAAGGTGAAGAAGAAGAAAACAATCAACCTTTGTAGACAAAAATTCCTAAAAATAACCCAAGTCATGAAGTATCTCTAGTAATGACAACAATTCATGTGAAGAATGATGATCACTATGTTTGGAAATCAAAAAAGCAAGGCATTGTACTTTTTGAAATATTTTTGTGAAATCGGACATTTTTGTTTAATGTAATGGACATAGTCTGTGAGTTGAAAGACAAGGATACAATAATACATCATTTTGTGTAGAAAAGACTATATATATATATATTATGTTTCAATTCATTCTATTGCATTCTCCATTTTTCGTTCCCAAATGCACTAATAAAAATTAAATTCATATCAATATTGTTATAAGATGAATAATGAATTTTAAAAAATGACAATAATTATGATATGATATAAAAAATTAATTCAAACATCACATTCAAATGCATTAATCAAAATTTAATTAATATTAATATTTTTATAAGATGTGTCGACTTTGATGAATAATGAATTTAGAAAAATTACAATAACTGTACTGTCACACATCGATATTTCTAAAAAACACAAAATGAACACCAATGCATGTCAATTACTGTACACCAGTGCGTTTGTATGTTGAAGTGCACTAGTGTGTTTCTACAACCTATGGGCACCGCACAAATACCAAAGGCAATTAAAAATCTCGGTGCTTCTGTGCGATACTACACACCTATGCTTTTATGTGAGACTACGCACCAGTGCATTTTTCCGAAGTATGGGAACCACAAAAATACCAATACCAATTATACATATTAGTGTGTTTGTATGATATGGCACACCAGTGCATTTCTATAAGTCTACGTACTGGTGCGTTGAAACAGCCTATTGGATCTACACAAATCTCAAGACCAATTAGAACGACCTTGTGCGTTGTATCACCAACACTATGCTCCATGTGGTTTTATATATTTACAATCTGGTGCATGCACATTCGACCGCATCGGTCCCACCAACTAGATGAAACACACAGGTGCGTTGAAACCTTAGTAGTGCACCGATGAAAAAAAAATCCGTGATAACATCTGGCCTCCCAGTTTTCTTAGTTGTGTTGAATTTCCTTTAAAAACTCTGCCAAAACCTTCGTAACCATAAAAAGATGTTGTATCAAATGTTTTTATGACAATTTTGGCCAATTTTATAACACTAAAATCCTTCTTTATAACCTCTGGTAGAGGGTCCTTTTCTTGTAGTGTTCCCTCACAACATTCTCATCATGGCCTTATGTTTTTATCTCAATATTTATCTCTTCAAATATTGTGGGTTTTTCAAGAGGATAGTTCTAAATTTCACAATTAAATCTATGACTTCCTTGAAGTATTTTACTTAATAAGCCCTTTTTCTATGATTTCTAAGAAATACAATATAAACGAACATGCATTAGAAAGAAGTCTTATATGTTTGTTTGATTATGTATTTTTTCAAAAAGGTAAGACTCTAAAATGGTTCTAAGTGATTTTGGTGACACTTATTTCTTCCGACAAACAAGACCTTCTATTTTTTGTGTAGATTATTTAATATCTTATCTTCTTTTGTTTCATGCTTCTTTATATCAGTTTTAATTGGTCGTATCTTTGGGATTAAGGGTCGAGAAAAACCACAGTTGATTCACTAGAAGTTTCATTACACTTGATCGTGGCTTCTAGCTTGTTAGGTTAAGAGTAGGTCTAGTTTCATTTTAGTTTTCCCCTCTTTCACTCATCCTGCACTTGTTTTCTGTAGTCTCTCTTATGATTCTAACATTTGTCTTTCATCCTCTTTTCATTTAACTCCCATTTAATTTTCTTTTTTTATTTTTCTTTCTTTTTGTTTCTTGTCTCTTTTTTCATGTTTTGTTTAATAATACTTTGCATGAAGGATGTTCTAGTTGGCTCGAAAGTCAAAGTGGAAAAAATGAAAAGGATTTTGTGACACTCCAACAACTGGATAACCTTTAGTCATTCTTCTCCATCTTGGTTACACATTTTGGTCAATGATGGTCTTATGGAAAATATGATCCTAACATAAAGAAATATTTGTGTCAAACTATGATATCCATGTTTATTTGGGAAACATTATACGTAAACTCGTTTATTTATGTTTTATTTTTCTCCATGTTGAACCGATCAAGTAGAGAATGACAAGGGGAAAATTTAAATGAGAAAAACCAATATCACAGGTTTAATATATGCTTCTCCAAAGGAACAACCTATTTTTCTATCAACAAGTCAGGATCGCTCTACTGCTAATGAAATTAATAAGTGTTGATCCATAGTCCTATGTAAAATGAATAAATAAAGGGTGAAAGAAGAGAAAGGATTATTGCATAAGGAGGTGAAGCAAGAAACTCTAATGGGTTATTGTCCAAGCTCACTGGAAATGAAAAATTGTTTGTGTTACTGAAGTTACTAGATCAGGGTCATTTCTAGGCTTGTTGGGAGTGGAGCAACACCAAAGATAAAAAATTATAATCTGAACATCTTAAGCTTTGCAATAACATTACCATTCCCCTGATTTAGAAGATTGAAATATATTTGGCTTCATGATTGTGTTCGATAGAGAATGTATGAAGGGGACTATTTTTATACAAGGGGTAAGTGGAGAAAGAAAAGTAATCTAAATGATAAATAAATACTTCGTGAAGAACTATGCCCTCCAAAAAATAGCTAAACAAGGTAGAGAAAATGGAATTCTACCAGTTTGTAGCCAAGTTTTGTCGCTGCTACAACGCCCTCCAAAATTGTTTCCTACATCAAAATTCCAGAGCCTACTTTGACTTTACATGATGTCGTCACATATATTAAGAGTCATTTCATGTGTTTTCTCTATGTTTCTTGGTACCATTTATGAGAAGACTTAACTGTTGTCTCTTGGCATGTTAAGAGTCTCAAATTGTGCACAAGCTACTTTTTGTACGTTTATGGGATAATTCATGTGAAGATGAGTTTTTATCATCATGAAAAACCTATTATAATCATCTCCAAAGTTTAAATGAATTTCACACAAGTGGAATCATGATCCTTGCAAAGTGTATCTTTTATTTTTTACTTTTTATAACCCATCGAAAAGTTGTCGCATTGAGGGATGTTGTAGTGGCTACAACACTTGGTGACACGCTCGTAGAACTCTAGTTTCTTTGTATGGCATAACTCTTCATACTGAGTCTATATATTATAACTGTAACTCTTCATGGTATAACTTTTATATTCTTCTTTGTTGTGTTATCAATTAATATAAGTGTTTGATCATGTTAATTTTTCTTTTGTTCATTCTCTTCTCATTGATCCAACACTTAGTCAAAACTTGAAAACTCCCAGATTGGCCATTCAGCCTCATCCAACCCTCCTTGACTATACACTATGTAGTCTCATTCCTAAAGAAATAGCCTTATCTCTTAGAACTACACAATGCATAGTTTGTACCTCCCAAAACTACGTATTTTAAAAATCTTAGTTCTGAATCCCAACCCCTGATCTCCAAAACTACACAATATTTCCCTTCATCCAAGCCTATACTCTGCATTTCACAGTATCAATTTTCAAGCCTTACCATTGAGCTGCTCAACTATGAAATTTCAAAATCACCTGATTTTCTTGTCCTTACAATAATGTGCAGTAGAAATAATTAATGCTCAAGCCCTTAGCTTGACTTCCTAAATCCATGAACTATGTAGTTTTCAAGCTCAGTCTAACCTAAATTATGAATTATATTGTCTCAAGGTTCATTCCAGACCCTTAACTACCTGAGATATGGAATTGTGAAAATCCTAAGTTTCTCTCTCAATATTCCATCTAGTTCCAACTTAGTCAATGGATTATCATCTTAGACTAGGGTTTTATCATACTGATGTCACCTTGTCATGAATAAATTACAGTCACATTTACTCTATCATTCTATGAAAAGATGATGTAGAAGGAGATGGAGAAGGAGACCATGGTGGAATAAACCTTATTAGTTTCAAGGACAAGAGGATCAATCAAATAAAGAAAAGGGACATTAGGCTGTGACAACAACTTCAGATAAAATTTAACACTAAGGACTCCTCATATCTTAGCCATATGGAGGTGGAAAAGGTGACCATGTTCTATCTTTCAAAGGGACATAGATAAAGCAACAGCAAATGATGCATTGAAATTATCATGTCCTTTTGCAATCCAAGTCATCAATTTCATTTTGTGTCATGTCATGGGTCATCCTGTTCCTCATAAGTTTGTTAATTATGTTAATTCATAATGGAAAATGTATTGTCAACTGACAGTCCAAGAGTCATGTGTAAAGTATGAATATTCATGTAAAAGTAGAAAATTCAAAGGAATTCAAACAATCATGACAATTTTCCAAGAGTCATAACGGAACTAAAGGATCACCCCATTTGTTATATATACACCCTCATTGTACAAGAAAAATACTTTTCACTATGGAATCTCCAACTGGGAATTGGAAATGAAGATAATTGTTTTGGAGGAGTGAGTGTCTTCTCTAATACTCCACTAATGGGGCTAGTGATGTTCAGTGTCTTGATGTATCTTGGAACTTTTACTTAAATTAGAAACTCACTGAGCTAAAACACCTTCCTGCATATGTCATAAATATTGTAATATTTTTCTTCGAATGTTTTCGATGTATGTTTCTTTTATCTGTAATAAGGGAATTGAGCTATTTCAATGGCTTTAGCACTTACCTTACTAAAGGTTTGTTGTGTTTTATTCAATAATTGTTTCTTCCTTGTGAGCTATTTGATTGGTTGATCAACAATTCATTCATATTTATATGCTCGTGTATCATTTAAGGATTAGTTTTATTGCTTGTCTTTAAATGACCAAGTTTTCTCCTCCCTTTCAATAGAATGACCTTGATACTCACTCGAGCTGAACATTTTATAAGCGATACTCACTTGCTAATCCAAAAATACTTGTGTATCTCTCTCTTGTGTTGAACTTTGTAGGGAAGGAAAATATACATGAATACATTGCAGCCAGGCTGATACTCTGGATGGGACTCCTAATCTAAACGATGTGAAATTTATTTGGGACTTCATATCTAGGAGACCCCCTTCATTGATTGGTTTCCATATTTTTCAACACAGTGCGAGACGATTGCACAGTTACCAGAGGAAATACCAACAATTAGTGCTAGATATATACATAAGTTAGATCATGTTTGAAAACATTTTTAGTTGTATTTAAATGTTATGCAACTGCTGCAGAAAAGAATCAATTAACACAATACACAAGTGTTCCATGAGTGATTATGAAACCAGGAAATTAAGAGGAAAATTTGACAAGAGTGAAACATTGTTTTTTATAGTACAAAGGTAGGCTCCAAAAACAAAGCATAGGAAAATTTTTGGAGGGATTTTGTAGTGGTTACAACACTTGGTGACATGCTCGTAGAACTCTAGTTTCTCTGTATGGTATAAATATTCATACCAAGTCTAGATATTGAAGAAGTATTATTCGTTCCATAAATCACCATAGTTTCCTTAAATAGCCTGACTTAAAGATATAGTTTCCTTCATTCTCCTCATTGGAGACACACAGAAAAAAGAAATTCAAATATTAGTTCTTTCAATTAGGGATAAGGTATAGATAGATAATGGGAGGGAAAAAGATGTCGGAATCTTATTTTTCATCTCTAATGCTACTTCGCTGCAATCACACCTAGAAAGTACCTCGATAGAGTCCCTTCATAAATAAAATAATTGCTTCACTCCTAGGGATCTTACTCAATACCCCAATAAATTTTCTTGCTTCACCTCTCCACATAATAAGCCTTTCTCATATTTCACCCTTTATTTATTTTATTTGCAAAATTGTGCTTAGGCACTTATTATTTTACCGGGGTGGAATATGGATCCAAAATTATTTATAGTATAAGAGGTTTTTCCTTTAGAGAATGATATATAAACACCTTCGAAATTATATTTCATTAACTTAAGTTTCATCTCCTTTCTCTACTTGACCAATTTGACAAGTTAAAACCAATCAAAATTGAAAGCCAATTAAATAATACGATCATATTTATAAATTCAGGCATCATAGATACACTAAGGCCTTATTCGAGAAAGAATGTATTTTTTTTTTTAAGAATCATATAAAATAGATATAATTCCCATGAAAAGAAGGGAATAGCTAGTTAACCAAGGATTAATAGTTGCAAAATTCCCTACAAAAATTTTCCATTATTGTTTAGCAGGAAAACACGACTTTCATACAAGGCTTATTTTAAAGAAACTAAAATAAAAGAGCAAGATGAAAGATAAAAAAAAACAACATAAAAAAATTCTAAAATAAATTGGACCTACACTTAGGCTAACAGAAGATAGGCCATGCTTATGTGAAGAAAATTTTCCAACGTGAAAAATGAAGCTTTTTCTAACCTATATAAATAAGGTAATAAGAAATAAGAAATATCATGAAGAATAGTATATGAAAAGAAAAATAAATCTCAGCCCTATAGAAAATCCAAAGGCACAAAACATGGGTAGAGAATTATGACAAAAAGGAATGGACTAAAAATTATGGTGAAGTGCCATAATGTTCATACATGTTGTGATAGAATATCATAAGAAAGAATCCATTATGACTTTCAAACTTGGAAAACAATAATAAACATAAGAACTTATTCATCTCAAAGTGGATTTCCAGGTAGGATTCCTCCAACCATTAAGCAATGAGATCATGATAAATAGTTTAAGGATCTTGGGACTGAAATATAACTTCATTTTCAATAGTTGCAATCAATTCATGAGAGTATCCCCATGAAAGAGTGTCAACCTGATCATGTCGTGAACAACTATCAAAATCATAATATACTCTCATAACCATCAACATAGGACAGAGTGTCTCAAAATTTTGACATGTTTCCTATGTATCTGAAGATAAATCATCAAAAAATAGTGGCTTGGAATAATTGATAGTTGAATACATAGAGTCATAATTGAATGAGTTAATGAATATATTAATAAAACCATGATTAGAGTTTAATTTTCATTCAAGAGAAAGGGGCCCTTATGGCCTGATGAATCATAGGAAGGGATTTATTTAAAACACGAAATCTCATCCTCATATTGTTCATATTCACAAGATGAGGAACGAGATATATTTTGAAGAGTGAATTCTTCCTTATCATATTCTAATATGAAATTCAAATTCCACCACTCTTGATTACAATCAAAATAATCCATGGATGTGTGAGGTGTGATAGATTTAGTGGACATGTTAGGATAGTGGGTGAAAGACTAGGAAGAAAATGAGAGATCAGGATAAAGAAAATTTTTAACAAGAGATTCTTGTTTTTAATAAAAATCTCGATTATAGGCATTATGAAGGATACTTTGAGTTTATTGATATCAATTTACTCCATTTCATACTTGACCCCCTTGAGGATCGAGAAAACTACTATAATAGGTTGATGTGACAGACAAATATGAAAGGATCAGAGAAAATGACTGATGGAGGGTAAGAGGTGGATCGAGAAGAAAAGTGTCCTTGATAAAACAAGATTCAAATCTATAACTTGTGTTCAAACCTTGAATATCAGAGGAAGTAGAATTTGGTGTGGGATCAATAAATTGATCTTTGAGCTCTCCAACCTTGACTTGGGTGCATAGAGATACTTGATTTGAAGAATCGGAAGAAGGCGAAGAGTCACATGAAAAATAAGTTTCATCTTTTGGAATATTGAGAGCTTCATGACCAGGAAGTATTGGGAGACTTAAAATGGATTCAAGTTTATGTGGATTAAAAGAGATATGAAAAAAGTACTCAAATTTCTCTTTCATGAAAATTCAATCTATGTCATCCTCTAAAAACTAATAACAAAAGTGAATAAAACGATCATGAAAAGCTTCAATGGATTCATAATAGTTATTTATTTGGTGAAAAATATTATTATAAACACTTTCATAATCATACCTATCAAAATCTTGGTGAAACTCCTTGAAAATATATTAGAAGCAATGAATAGAGGCAACCGATAGTGTGTAACACCGTTTTTTAACACATCCTTATAATGGGAGAATGAACAACCTAGAAGAAACATACTCACAATTAATTTCATAATATTCACAAAATTCAAGAAAGAGGAGGCCCTATGCTCAAGAATGATTGTTTCACCATTGCCATCAACTTTCAATTTTGGCAAGTCATGAATTATCCCTACACATTTGTAAATTTTGAAAATAATTTCAGGGTTATGATATGGGATGAAGTAATTTAGGATGAAAATGTGAAAATAGATTTGAAGGGTCCAAATTTTCATATTTCCCTCCTTCTAGCACCAACATCTTGTTGACGGTGTTGAAATATGACAATAGGCGTAGAGTTTTTCCCCAACGTGATGTCCCAATTAGACCCCACACTATTTGGAGTAGGAGCCCCAACTCAAATAAGGTTGGTTTCCGAATTGGTGGTTGCAAATATATGCCATGGATGTGATTAGAACATAAGATGATATACTCATGGATTTAGCAATAGAAAGCATATGAAATTTGTTATATATTAAATGTAGTTCATGAAAGGCTGCATGACATCAACAAAAATAAGTGATCCCCTTAAAAGAATGAAATACTACTATCTTAGAAGAGACACATGAGTACTTCAAAGGAATTATTGGTTAACTTGCAAAAGAGTTCACAAGATAATAACGATAATGATAAAATAAACAATATGAATTCATGAAAGATACATACTCAATCAAATGAATTAGTTCAATATCATTATCTTAAAGAAGAAATCATACATCACAAATATATAAATAATATTCTTACTACATCCATGGCATATGGATGAAGGAAGTCCAACTCTAAGAGCTTATTTTTATAAAGTGAAAGTTCCAAGCATACAATTACATTGATAACATACTAGCCCCAATAGTGGAACATGAAGCCAACACTTTCTATTCTAAAGAATGATATTCCTCCTATGGTACAGTGAAAAAACCAACACTCTCATCATCTGGTTCCATGCCATTTTTTCGAGCTATGAGGGTTTATTTATAACAAATGACATGATCGTTCCTATATTTTTTTGAAATTTGGGCTCGTCTAATGAGTTTTGGACTTCTTTTGTCATTATTATAACTAATGACCTTTCATATTCCACATCTCACTCTTGAACTTTGACTTAGATATTTATCATCAAATACAATAAGGAAAAAACCCATATAGAACCAAAATGGGTAGAGCCTAATAAGAAATCCATAATAATACAAACTAGATACATTAAGCTTGGGCTTGGAGAAACTATAGCTTGGCAACTTCAACTTGTAGTTTTTTCATTACATACTGATTCCAAGATGTGTGGTATGTGATTGTCGCCTCAAACTTTGTAGTAATGTTAGGCTGGAAATAGACTCTAGCTTCCATTGAATCTGGGTAGATGGTTTTGGAACAATTATGTACTTCATCTTGCAATAATAAAAACATCATATTGATATGATTAGGAACACATATACACTTTTTTATGTTGTTTTAATTAGCCTCCAAGTCTTCTTTGGCAATAACCTACTTTAGCTTGTTCGAGTATTCCTCGATCTCCTTCTTGACATTGTTTCCATTTTTTTCCTCTGTAAATTGACCTATTGAGGATATCTTATGTGTTTCAAGAAAGAAATCTAAACTTTTATACAAATTTGCATAAGTAGCTAAAATTTTGGCCATGAAGGTGTCAATTTTTTGTTTGCATGAATGAGAACTCTAACCTTAACCATTTCCAACTTTGTTTCTTTCCTTATGTTCAGACCAATTATGTTGTTGCACTCTTGTACAATGTTCCCTAGTCATGGATCATGGTAATGGTTGCATGAATGACTTTAAAGGCTTTCACATTTTCTTGTGATTTATTTTAAATATCATGTAAGGAAACTACTAAGGTATGCAAGGTGTCTGACTCCTCATAGAGATGCCCCATAATGTCTCTCAATGCCTACATATCACCATATATTGATTCTTGAAGCTATTTCAAAAAAGCATGTGCGTAAGACAACCTCTGATTCTCTACTTATATTTTTTCTATCTATTTATTTAAAGCTTCTACATTATTTCCCATTTGCTTGTTTCTTCCATAGGGAAATTTATGCCTTCTTTTGAACTCCTGCAAAGAATAAGTTATTTGTAGAAATAGTTTAAGGATTCCTTCGAGTGTAAGTGAAGATCACCCTTTATGTGTGGATGAAAGAACTATGTGACAGATAATCGAGGAAATATTTATTCCTTTCTTGTACAGTTATATTATGGATATCATTAAATCTCAGGCTAGAAATATACATGTCGAGTGTTCATTTAGAGGAGATATTTCTGCTTCACCACCTAGGGCTTTCGCATATGTAAGGGGAGGTGGAGTTCGACTGGAAATTTGTTCTGTATTAAGAATAAGGTAAACATCTTGATTCTTCTCCCTTGACCTCTCTCCGTGCCTTGGGATAATATCTACTCCTCAATATTGCTATGAAACCAACTCACAAATATAAATAAACAGATATCAACGACTTAGAAATCAACCACTTCGAGGGGGAAACCTCCTTTACATTACATAAATGAAAAATTCTTGGATGACACAAATGAAAAAAGATCCTCTCTATATATAGTAGTTTTTGGGGTCATAATATAATCCTAGTAAGGGAAAAATAATAAAAATAATAATGTAAGGGAAAAATAATAACAATATGTGGACAATAGGGGTACAACAATAAAAATAATGGGGCTACACTAAAAACAATAATGGACTACACTAGTAATATAGGGCCCTAACATGCCCTTCTCCTTCAAAAAATCATTGTCCTCAATGCTTGAGCAGTTCTCAATGCATCTATATACAATTATCATCCTCCCATGTGGAATCTTTAGTGGGTAAGTTCTTCCACTTTATGAGATACTTTGAAATTGATCGATTTCGTAGCTCTCAAGTTCTTCTTTCCATGACTGCTTCAAGCTCCAATATGATTTTACATTTCTCATCAATTTTTTGCAATATTGTTTGAACCAGAATTTTCTCACCTATAACCTTCTTTAAGCATGAAACATGGAAAACTGGGTGCACTGAGGAATATGCAGAAAGCTCCAATTTGTATGCCGTATTTCCAATTGTTTGCAACACCTTCTAAGGACCATAGTACTTTCATGATAATTTATTATCCTTCTTAGATTTCTTGAGGGAAATTTTTTTGTATGGTTGTAGATGTAAAAATACCCAATTTCTTAGATCAAAACTTCTCTCACTCCGATGTTGATCTTCTTTTTGTTTCATTCAATTCTATGCCAAATTCAATTTATCCTTTATGAGTTCGAGAACTTGTTGTTGATGATCAATTTGATCTTCCACTACTTGAACCTTATAATTTTCTCTTAAAGATGATGTGATGGACGACAAATGATATCCATAGAGTTCCATAAATGGGGCTGTTTTTGTTATAGTCTGGAAGGAAGTGCTATACCACCATACATCAGAGGTAACCAATTGACCCATTGTGTTTGTTTATCATATAGAAACAATGAGGATATCCTTCCAAGAATTTTGTCACTATCTTAGATTTTCC
Organism: Pinus albicaulis; assembly: GCA_034641835.2. NCBI lineage: Eukaryota > Viridiplantae > Streptophyta > Pinopsida > Pinales > Pinaceae > Pinus > Pinus albicaulis. The sequence goes on from CM076579.1 coordinate 502,953,309, forward strand.
ATCAGATTGAGGATGATAAGATGAGCTATGTGCTAACTGATTACCCAAATAAGAAAATAATTTTGTCCAAAAATTTCCAGTGAAAATGGGATCTCCATCGCTTAAAATAATATTTGGGTTTCCATGTAGCTTTTTAATTATTTCCATAAATGCAGTGGCAATTGTACTTGCTTTAAATGGATGAGATAATGTAGTAAAGTGTGCATACTTAGTAAGTATATCAACTACCATCACGATGACACTCTTTCCTTTGGACTTGGGTAAACCTGTGATAAAATCCATTGAAACCTCCTCCCATCATTGATTTGTAATGAATAAAGGCTATAGAAAACATGCGATCTTACTTGTCTCAACTTTATTTTGCAGGCAAACCAAACATTCTGCCACAAAAGTTTGAATATCAGATTTACGGCCATCCCAAAAAAAATCTTTCTTCACCCTGTGATAATTTTTTAAAAATCCCGAGTCTCCTCCTGAGGGAGAGGTGTGCAATTCCAAAGTAATATTTTGTTTTACTTGAGAATTCTTACAAGTATATAACAGTCCTTTGTACCATAAGGAATCATTTTTCCAGCAAAATGTATCAGATGTACTGGGATCTTGTTGCAACTTTTGAATTATTTTCCATACATATTCATCATTATTCCATTCATCCATTGCTTCGATTATCCAATCTGTCTGGATAATAGAAATGGAACAAATAAATGCTTACACATCCTCATCCTTTCTTGAGAGTGCATCTACAAAAAAATTTAGATTCCCTTCTTTGTAGATGATTTCAAAGTCATAACCTGAAATCTTTGTGAACCAGTTTTTCTACTGTATTGAATATAGTCTTTGTTCCAAAAAGTATTTAATATTATCATGATCATTTTTTACCTTCAAGTGTATTCCCAATAGGTAAGGTCATCATTTATTTAGTGCATGTAGTATTTTCAACGTTTCCTTCTCATAAATAGCTTTTTGTAATACTTTCATTTGATTGGACATCTTTCAAAATCAATGGCTCTTCCTTCTTGGATTAAAAAAACTCCATTTCCATTTCCTGAGGCATCACATTCCATAATAAAGGTTTTTGTAAAGTTTGGCATAGCTAAGACTGATGGTTGGCACATTGCCTCTTTAATATGTTCAAGGGCCTTAGTTGCTTCAGTAGTCCATTAAAATACATCCTTCTTCAATAATGTTGTTATAGGTGCTGTTATTCTCCCATAATTCTTAACAAAATTGCGATAATACCCTATTAAACGAAGAAATCATGGCAACTTATTTACGGTTATGGGGACTTTCCATTCCTTAATGGATTTAGTTTTGTTAGGGTCTAGCTTAACACCCTCCTGAGATGGAATATGAAGAAAATATTCCACCTCTTATACTCCAAAGGAACATTTGGAGGTTTTTGCATATAATTGTCTCTCCTCCAATAGCTTGAGCACCCTGTCAACATGTTGAACATTATCCTTCCAAGACCTGTTGTAGATTGGCATATCATCCAAAAATACTAACAAAAATTTTCTAAGGAAGGGTTTGAAAATGGAATTCATCAACCCTTCAAATGTAGAAGGTACATTCCTAAGGCCAAAAGGCATCACCAACAATTCGTAATGACCCTCATGAGTTCAAAATGTTGTTTTCAGAATGTATTTATCTTCATTCAAATTTGATGATATCTTTAATGGAGATCCAACTTGGTCAAATAAATTTCTCCTTTTAATTCATCCAATAATTAATCAATCACAAGAATGGGAAATTTATATTTAATAATGAGCTTATTTACCTCCGTATAACCTGGGCACATGCGGCATGATACATCCTTCTTGTGCACCAATACTACTAGAGCATAGAAAAAACTTTGACTAGGTTGAATTATACTAGCTTCCGGCATTTCTCCAATCATATATTCAATTTCACTCTTTTAGACATAATGATAAATGTAAGGCTTGATTTTTTGAAGAAAATTTCCTAGAATAAAATGAATAGCATGATCATGATCATGAGTAGGTGGGAGTCCTTTCTGAGTTTGAAACACCTTGGAATGATTATCCAAGAATTTCTGAAGATGTGCAGAAATAGATGATTTTGATGTTGGAACCTCTAGTGAGCATAATTATTCAATGTTGCCTGGCTATTTCTTCATCAGTGGTTTCATCACGTTACAACTTATTATATTTCCTGGCTTTCTTGTGATACCTTGTAATTCAACTTCATGTCTTTCTGAAAAAAATTGAAGAGAAGTTCTTGAAAATTAAAAGCCATCGTCCCCAAAGATTTTAACCATTGTACTCCTCGTACAACACCAGAACCACCCATTGGAATAGAAAGAATTGGAATATTAAATACATATTGTCCCATGGTTAGCTTCATATTATTGTAGTTTCTAGAGAAATTGATGGTTCCTCCATTTTCCACCATCACCTGACAGTCTCGCACTCAGTATAGGAAGAAATTCAATTTCTTGGCTACCTTAGAATGAATAAAATTATGGGTACTACCCGAATCAATAAGCATTATTACATTTTTCTTCTTGATAAGTCCTTCTACCTTGAGAGTTTTAGAAGTGGTAATTCCTTCCAATGCATTACAGGATATGGTTAGATTCATTTCCTATTCCTCTAGGGTTGGTTCCTGGGGTATATCCTCTTCCTTTGATATTTCTTGCTCCTTTTATTCCTCTTATTTACAATCTCTGTAAAATAATTTCTTATCAACACAATTATGACCTTTACTGTAATTTCTATCACAACTATAAAAAATCCATTTCTCTATTTTTTCTTCCAATTGTTGTGGTGTCAACCTTGTGGGTTATGGAAGTCTAGGAGTAGCACCATTTCCATATTTATAGTTGTGATTGGCAGGCTTCCTTTTCGTCCTAATTTTTCATTCAATTTTTCTTCCCAACCTGAATACCTTCTCCAATGTATCAGGTTCCAAAAGGTGAACCTCATGTTGGAGGTTCTCTTTTATATTCCTTATGAAGACATCAATCATATGTTCCTCTATAATATTATTACCCTTATATTAAATTTTTGGAAGTCCTCAATGTGTTCCATCATTGAACCCTTTTGTTTGAGATTTATCAATTGGATAAAGAATATGTTTCTTTTGTATCCTCATGATGTTCTATCATTTCATCTGTAAAAATTTACCAAGTGACGAGTCGTTTACGAGAAGAAATCCCTCGATACCATACAAACTAATTTTTTTCTAAATATAATGTTGAAATGCGTACATTTTTTATGTTTTGTGTATTACGGAGATCAAATTGTTCCTCCATTTGTAGTATCCAGATTATCTAATCCTTTCCATAAAAATTCCTCATATATATCTTTGGAATATTTTAGGTGTTAAATTCAACATTAGAGTCTATGAAATCATGGTTAACATTTCTTTTCACCATTAGGAAGCTTTTCTTGTAGCAAATTTTCCAAACCTTGATTCAAACCTTCCATGGATTTCTTAAAATATTCCATGTTGCTTTCTATACCATCTGTATTATCTTCCATTTCATTCTTCAAAAAATTCATCTTAGCTTCCACGCTTTTCTTCAAACCATCCATCTTAGCTTCCATGCCTTTCTTAAAACCTTTCATGTTGCCTTATATACCATGCATCTTAGCTTCCACGCCATCCATCTTAGATTCCATGCCATATATATTAGCTTCCATTCCATTCTTTAAACCATCCATATTATCTTCCACACATTTCTTCAAACCATCCATCTTAGCTTCTACACGTTTTTTCAAACCATCCATTTCATTTTTTGTTAATCTTTCCAAGAGTGAAATTTGTTTCACTTCGTCTGGTAATTTTGATATACCATGTTACACTTCTCACTCTTCACGAGCCATAGTAGTGCCTTCTGAGGGCTTAATTGGTGTTTAGTTATTTTTAGGAGGCATTTTAGAACCCATTATTTATATATATTCTTCAATATTCCCTTGGAATCACTTCAAACTGATTTTTTAAACAAGACTTATGAAATTTTAAAAAAAAAAAATTACACACCTTTTTCTTGCTTTTTAGGAGATCAATATTCAAAATAATGTATATCTCTAATTTAGGATCCCCAAGATTTTATCTTTAGTCCTTTAGTAGCCCTTTAAATATTCTTTCCAATGTCATAGGTCAGACCTAATTTGGATTCTCCCAGACAAAGTTATACATAACCTCCCACAATGACCTACTTATGGACTAGTTCAGTACAATGAACTTGTACTGTATGCCACGTGTCATTTTTTCCTCATTAAACTCTAAAATAGATACATGGGAAACTATGTTTCATTACCATCAACCTAATTTTTATATAATTCCAATCTAATGCTCAAAGAGAGAGTAATGACGATTTTCCTAAGGTCACCTTTTGGATATTAAATTCGGGATCCTAAAAAAACTCTAAATTCCATAGTTCATATCTCCAAAAATATTGCCAACCAAGATCTAAAAGATTTCTACGAAGTTACTCTATTTTTCGGACCAAATTAATTTTTTTCTAGCTTCTAAAACATCGTAGAAAAATGGTTATAGTGAAGAGTACATGATGTCTTGTTTGAAGCAGTGAAACATTAGAATCCAAAGCTTTAATACCGAATGTTATGAAACCATCTCACAAAATAGAAGAAAAGAGAGATCGAAAACATAGAAATCAGCCTCTTTGAGGGGGAACCTACTTTACATTACATAAATGAACAAACCTTGGATGAGACAAATGAAAAAAATTGCTTTCAATATATAGGAGTCCATGGGGTCACAATATAATCCTAGCTGACCTAACAATAATAATGTAAGGTAAAAATAATAACAATATGGGGACTATAGTGGTGCAAAAATAATAATAAGGGGGCTACTCTTAAATAAATAAGGGAGGACACTAGAAATATACGGCCCTAACAAATCTCTTGAACAATCTCATGATCCCACTTTTATCTACTCTCTTCTTCTTCGAGTTGTTTATGCTTTTCTTATTCTACCTGCTTTAGTATATTTTCTTATTATTCCTTTATTTACATTTATTCTTTCAACTGTGTTTCCTCTTGTTCCTTTTGCTCCTTATGCTTCCATTTTTTCTCTTGTTTCCTTTATATTTCCCACTTCTTAATCTTCCATTATGATACCATAGATTCTTTTAGAATAGCTACATTTTCCATGAATTTGTGACTTTGCTCCTATGTTAGCTTGTCGTAAACCTTACTCTTCTACTTAATACTTACTAGGATGTGTTATTTTAGCTACTTTAATTTTTGGGTAACAATTTGTTCTGGAACTATGTTCGAAGGACTTGCCTAGTTTCTGGTGTATGTGGCTGAAAGCTATTATATTGATTCTTCATATTTTCTTCCTTTGGTAAGGCATAGACCTGAAATATATAAACAAATTGTAACATGGAATAGTGTTTCCTTAAAACTCATGTAATATCGTAATAATAAAAAAACATTTTACTAAAATTGAGGATTTCCAATTCTGTGACTTCATCTTATGTGGGCTTTAAGTTCTTAACCTCATATGATCCCACCTAGAAGGGAAATTTAAGCCAAGGTGCCTTCTTCTTCCTATGTAGTACTACAATTAAACCCCTAACAAGATGGTAAGAAACCTCTTGCAATATTATCTTGTCTATCACATACCTTGGGAAGATATGAGATGGTTTCTAGCATCCAAAAACTCCATCTAGTGAGCCAAACCAATTTGAAACTTCTAATACTAAAATCATTGCTTCAAGAGACATGCAAGAATATTCTTCTTTGTTGGACACCTAATCCTTAATGGGTAGGTTTGGAAGGTGAATGGAAAAAATGAATCCAAGAGACCACTTGGAATGTGAATCCAAGGGTAACCTAATGTATTATATGTATACATATTTGTGAATTATAATGCATATCATGCTTATATCTCTTATGTATTATGTGTTTCCATAGCTGAGTTCCACATGGTATCAAAGCGTAGGCCAGGCCCTGGAATTTTCAGATTCTGTTAGCTCCATTTTTAGTTGTTCTGTATATTTTGCAAAAATTACACATTGATCCACTGCTCTAGTCTCTACACCCTATATGCTTTTGAATGCCCCTGGGCTAGTTCGAATCTTCCCATAGGGTGGCCTTAGCACTTGCTTCTTGAAACTTATGGTCCATGATTGTACTGAGGTGGATTAAGCTCATAATTTAAGGTTTCAACCATCATTTTTTTTTTAATTGTAAGTTTATCTTTCTCTATTAACCAAGTCCTACTTGCCAAGAGCTTTAAGATTCATGTGATTCTGAGGAGGTAGAAGTGTGAATATTTTCATGAGATATATATTTTTCCCAGTGATTTTTTGCAGAGTGGAAATAGATTATGCATCGCAAGTCATCACACGAGCTCGTTCGTTGGACCAGAGATGGTGCTCACATTCCAACCGAGTTGTTTCTTGACATTTCCATGTTTCTTCTCTACTAAATCTTTCTTTCTCTATTTTTTCTATTGTATCTATAACTTTATGGAGTCAGGTTTCTTGCCTATCCATGAATTTCTTCATCTTCCCATCGAAATACATCTTCATCATCGATTTCTATCTCTTCCATTTCATATTTACTTGGCTAATTCTATGATTATGCTATATATTTTAACTGTATTTATCATCCGAAGAAGAATCCCAAGAAAAACTAAAATCCTCACTGTTGTGGTGAGTGTCATCATATTTATCTGATACTCCTCTATTTGAATTACTATTATAATGTGGAAAAGCTCCAAACAATCATCTACATTCTCACAAAGTGACACATAATGCTTCCATGTGAGCTACGGGACATACAACTACTACTACTTCTACATTGTCCACACAACCTCATGTTTCCTCTCCCACTACAGCCTTGTCAAAAAGAATGTTGAAGCATCAGAATGAGGTAGAACATCAACTAAAGGCCCTTCATTCTGATCACTGACATTCATAGGTGAAGAGGGCACCTGTTCGATTCCACTCAAGGACGAAGAAGCCATAGGTTAAATTTTATGTAGAATAAATACTGCATTGAGAATATATTTTTATTTCGAAGGAAGAGAAAAAAAATACATTGGATTTTGTTTAACTCAATCAAGCACCTACTGTTCTTGTTTCAAGATTGACCGAATTGGTGAAATATTTGCAATTTGGATGTGAAGATTGCTTTGTTTGAAATTTCTCTAGTAGCCTCTGGGCATGTGAAGAAATTGCTCCACACATTGTGTATTCAGATTTAAAAACCTTGGGATTTATAGTCTCAAGGGTAAGCGGGGAAGAATCATATCCCCCAAGATATCACTCGATATTATTAGAAGACAAAGAAAATTTTGTAGCCATTTCTTGGGCTGCGATCCTCCTAAATCTATCGACCATGAATCTCCGTATATTGACAATGTGAAGGTAAATGATGAAAAGGAGAATTGGTCACCTTTTTTAGAATAGAAATGACCTCATAGTTTATTCAGATATTCTCCACATAGAGCTTGGTTTTTGAAATTTCCCTTGGTCTTTATTGTGACGCAACATATCTAGCTCATGAGAATTTACTCATCATTGTTTACCACCTTTGTAAGAACCATTGATAGTGAGGCATCCAATATTTTGAATCTTTTTTTCTAAACTTGAGTGGTTGATAAAATGGCTAATATTGATAATTTATTATAATTATTGAGAAATCTAATGGCGGCTGCCACTAAAAGTACATTTAAAATAAAAAAGGAAACCCTTTCTGATATTCAAATATGTCTACAAGATGCACTAGACAAAATTGAATTTTTGCAGCTTGAGTCAGAGCCTCAATAGGATGAGCTTCAACAAAAGAGTTTTTGTTCTGAACTTGTCTTTGTTTAGAACGTGGAGAAAAACTCTCATCAGCAAAAAGAAACTATTCAGATCATTGAGCCTAGTACAAGAGAATATTTTCATGCAAAATAAAACATCTAGCCTATACTTCCAAAGCCCATCATCAAAATTTAGGAAGATCTTGTCCATAACAAGAAAAGAACATGTCTTGGATATGACAATGAGCTTTCCATTAATATTCCAGACTATTCCAAGCCCATAAAATTTTAGAGCGTTGGATTTCTTCATGATATCTCACCTTCAACTATTCTAGATTCTACTCCTCTTCCGTAGCAGCAACAACAGATTGAAAAATACCAACATTGTGATCAAGTTGGCCATATGAAAGATCAATTTTTCGATATTCACACATGCAAGCACTGTGTTCGACCCACCAATTCTTAACACAGATTTTTTAGAAACAAACCTCCTGCAAGAAAAAATATTCATCCTGATAGATGACTTCTTGGCAATGTGCATCAAAAACCAAGATATGTTTAATTCATATGTCAGAACTTGTTCTACGGTATTCAACGATCTCACAGTTGTGTTTTCACCATCTTCTCACCTTGTACCTGACAAGGGAGGAAATGGTGGTCATATACAAGCTTCAAAGCCACATCAAGCGAGCCTGAGCCACAATAAATCATTCCAGATTCATATTTGTAGCCAGAGACATAGCAGTTCAGGTGATCTTGAGCCACAATATTTCATTCCAAATTCAAAGTTGTAGCTAGAGACATAACAGTTCAAGCAAGCCTGAGCCACAATCTCACATTCCAAATTCAGAGTTGTATCTAGATACATATACGCACATGAGCATACCTCTGGTTAGTGGTAAAACTTAAACCATCTATGTGAGGTTTATATTATTCCTCTTCAAATAATTCGGGGCACTTCCCTCTAGAAGAAGACTTCAAATTCTTTGTATTTTTGGTAGAGTTACAGGAAATGCATAAATAATTCCAGAGTTGGTGGTGATCCTTAAACCATCCCAGGTTATACACCTCCCTTCTCCTACGTTGAAGGTCTCCCTCTTCAAAATATGAGGAGCACATCCTCGAGTAGAAGACCTAAACTTCTTGCCATATTTGGAAGAGTTCTAGGAACTGCACTAAGCATTACAGTGTTGGTGGTCATCTGTAAACCACCTCTTTATGCCAATATTTCAGAGAGCTTACATAGACTAAGTGCCACCATGCACACTTTTCCATTTTATGTTACAGATCTCTTCATGGTCTCACACATAACCCTTCGGATTAAGGGGGGGAATGTTTTACACCTAATCCTCAATGGGTAGGTGTGGAAGGCCAATGGAAAAAAAGAGTCCAAGAGATGACTTGGAATGTGAAACCATGAGTCACCTAATCTATCATATATATCCATATTTATGAATTATAATGCATCTCATACTTATATTTCTTATGTCTTATGTGTTTCCATAGCTAAGCTCAAAAATTTTCAAAGATAATATGGTATAGGACCCTGAATAAGTGATCAACCAATTTTTCAATGACTCATTTGTAATTTCATTTTTCTAAGAATTTTCAATAAATATGGATAGGAGGCTCTCTCAATGTCCATTTTCAATCCATTCCAATAAAATCATGATGAGCATATATCCTTTCCATTAGCTATAAATACTTGTAGAAATGTTTTTTCTTGCATTTTGGTGTACTATTTTCTTTATTCATTTTGATCTTCATTTTATGAGATACAGGAAAATACGAATTAAATATATTCCCTTGTAACATAATCTGATATAGGATGTAAGCCAATCCTTTGGGGAATGATTCAGTATTCTTGAGCACATAAAATTGACAACACAACACCATCAATTACTTAAACAACTTTCTAAGTAATTTTGTCTTGTAAGTATTGTTTGGTGTCTCGTGAAACATTGTCAATTCCTTTACCCACATCTTGACCACTCCCTTAGTGTTTAATTAGCATTTGGTTTCATATAAATGAGATTCCATGTGTTTCTGAGGGTTATGAAAGGTCTATATGAATTGGATATCAAGTGGTTAGTAGGAGGAAATCTACTGCCCACTATCACTTTTTAGAGAGATTCTCTTAGTACCCAAGCCTTGAAGAATCCATTTATTAACATATCCGGATATTCAAGAATAGGAATGTACAAGAGAGCTTGTGAAACCATGAACATTTCATGTTTATTTAAATCTATCTATGGTCTAGATCTACCTTAAATTTTGTAGCAGTGAATACACTTGATAGTATTTTGAGTGATATTAGAGTGCTTCTCAATGTATAGTCGTGTATTAGATAAAACAGGAACTAATTTTGAATGACTTCCAACAAATTTCTCTGTCCTGATTTCTGTAGCCTCCTTTTATGTTGATATCATGGGAGGCCTGATTTTATCTCTTGATGAGAGAAAAATATGTGCAGGACATGAAGTACCTATAGAAAAATATTCACTCATGGAAATAACAAGTTATATCTAGAATATCAAGTTAACCATCAATCTTAAATAAAAAAAGTAGTGACTCAAGGGAGTGATTGCACAATAATAAGATATATGAGGGAACGTTGCACTCTTAAATTGTGAAATTATTAGTGAGAGAGGGGATTGTGTAGTCTTGACTAGCAGTGTGATGGCTCGAGGCTTAGAAATATACATTACTAAAATCAAGGAGAAAGTGACACTTACCCATAGAAAAAAAATATAAACATATGCCAGCTGGTTGAAGAGGAATGAAAATTCTCTATTTTCTAGGGACATTCATTTTGATTGTTCTGCGGGACTCCATAGTAAATTGGTACAAAGGACTAGGTAATCCAAGTGAGAAGGAGTTGAAGAATTTACTAGCTCAGTGGATTCTACAGTTTTTTACTCTCATAGGAGGATTGGGGAGTTTCTTATGCAATTATTTTTTGTCTCGTAGGATTCCATAGCTCACTTCTTTTAGGAGTTACAAAATCTCCAGTGATAGAGGATTGCATAGTTCCGAGTGGCGAGACTAGAAATTAGTGCTAAATCAGGACCAAAGTTAGTTTTTGTTTGGAAAGGAGATTAATTTTCCTTAAATATTATGCAATGACTATTGACATGACTAATTTAATATATGACACAAGCGTTGCATGAGTGGTTGTAACAGTAGAGAATCAAGAAGTAAACTTACTGACAGTGAAACATTGGTTCTTATTGAAAAAAGATAGGCTCCAAAATCAAAGAGTAGGAAAATTTTTGTAGGGGGTTTTTAGCTGCTACAACAACAACATATAATCAACAAACATTATCACAAGCTTATCTAGGTAAGGGCACAAAACATTGTATATCGAACACATGATTGTTTTTCGAGCATCGAGAAGACTAAAAGGAACCACCATAGACTCATAATTCCCATACCTTATATGAAATGAAGTCCTGTATATGTATTCCTCTTTGATGTTCACCTAATGATATCCTAATCTCAAATCAATTTTCAAAATACTACAACTTCCTTCATTTGATCAAACAAATCATAATTTTGAGGAAATGTGTAACTATTATTGATAATGACTTTCTTCATCTGTCTATAGTCAATGCATAATATGAGAGTACCATCATTCTTCTTTACAAACAAAACAGGTGCACCCCAAGGAGACACACTTGGCCTTATGTATTCCTTATCAAGCACACAAGGACTTCACTAAATGAACCTATAACATATCGCGTGAGTTAGTGGCATACTAAACCATAACCTTAATTTGACTAAATATTGGAAAAAACCTCTAAATATCACATTTTCTAAACCCCTACCAATACGAACCAAATACACCTTCCCAATATTAAATACCCCTAATTTCACTAGATATTGTAGGAATCCCTTTTTTCATTAAGATTTTTTTATAAAACTTTATACTTTTTTATTAACTTTGAGCTCCATTTTTTGTACATGCCAACATCAAATCAATTTACCCCCTATTATATGCTCAATATATTATGTCATTTATTCTTCAATATATATCCCCCCAATTTGAATACATGTGTTATGGTGTTTCTCCCCCAGTGAATCCCCCATGATCAAGCATCTCTAAATTTGCAAATTTAGTTCCACCAATTTAGGTGTGATCATCCTGTAAGGTGTCTTATATGTTGGTGTTTCTCCTTTTACCAAATCAATAGAGAAATCCACCTCTCTATGAGGATGCAACTCTGTAATCTCTACAAGAAATACATCCTAAAACTGTTGCAAGATAGGATACCTCCTTAGGACTTCCTCATACTCATCCTCCTTCCCCTTGTCATTAGAAAGATGAACTACACTTAATACACACCCTTTTCTATGGTTGTGCTTATCTTTCATAATTTTAACCAACCTCGCTAAGCTATACTTCTTCTTTCCCTGCAAGAATATCTTTCCTCAATCATCATTTAGGCACTCAATGGAAATTTCATAGAAATCTACCTTGGTCCTATGAATAAACATATATTCCATTCTTAAAAGAATGCTATATGAACTGAAAGGAAGCACATTTAGGTTTTCTATCATATGTATTCCATTAAGCTCAAATGCACAAAACTTTAACCAATGATGAACTCTTCTCTTGGTCCCTATAGAAAATTACACCAACCAAGATTTTGTAAGCACTTCCCTATTCATTGTCACTAATCCCTTAGCTCAGGACTAATATAGCTATACTTTGATCCAAGGTCAAATAAAATAGAAAAAAATTGATTATCAAGCTTACCTTCCATCTCGATAATGGATTCCTAATGTTCTTCTTTCCTACTATCCACTATTGCATAGATTCATGGAATAATCTAGCCTACATCTGCAACTATCTGTGCCTCCCATGTACTATAGATATTAGGCCCGCCACACTAATATGATGGAAATTCCTCCAGTGATGGTATCCACTGTAATTCAAACACTTCAAAGGTTATTTTCCACTAGCTTTAGTATGTTTTTGTCTAGGATGAGACCCATGTCCTTTCTCAGTTGCATTGAACTTCTTATGTGGAGCTGCATTTTCTTTCCTACCTACATCTTGAGATATTCCTAGCTTCTTAAGTCATTTTCCTTTAATATTATCATTACCCTTCTATTTATACTTGTACTCAGGCTTAAAATTTTACTAATCATAACAATGCTTCAACTTCTTGATGCCTTCCTCAAGAGATCAATTGTGAAAATGGAACCAAGAAAGAATCTACTTTAGTTTCCCCTTGAATTAAATAAGAATTAAATTTTAATTCCACATCACTCTACAAATTTTACGAGTTATACATAGTTTTTTCATTTTATTTTATTTTAGGGTCTAGCTTGAGTCATGTAGAGTGTCTTGTACATTGTATGAGCCCTTCTTGAGTTTATTTTGAGTTGTAATTAACTAAATCAATGTATCTGAGTTGACATCAATTTAACTAGTTCTAAATGATGGAGGAACTTGTAAGAGGTCAAAGAGTGGAACATGGACCCAAACCACATCTAGTGATCAATCATAGAACTGATAATTCACTAATAAATAACTCGTGTGTGCCAATTCTAAGAAAGACCCAGTTGAGATTGGAGGTCAAGGGAAGCAATCATAGTAAGGCCCTAGATGTATTACGTAATTCATATTGTGAATTTCCCTAATTAATAGGGGCTAGTTACCTAGAGAAACAACACAAGGAAATAGGGATACTGGAGGTAGAAAATTGGTTAATTATTGGCCAAGGCTTGTTCTAGAAGCAATGATATAGATACAGATAGTGCAAAGGTTTGTCTCGTTGAAGACAGTAATTGTAATCTTCTCATATTTTCTAACTTATTTAATATAAATATAGAAGATTTTTTTTCTTAATATTTCCCAAGGAAATATTTGTGTAATGTGTGATTCAAATTATTTTTCTTCCATGTTTTTTGAATTCACGATCTAAATTGGTTTCCACAATTGGTATTGTAGATTTAAGTATATTGTTTTAGCATATTACAATTATCAGTTTCAATATAAGTGGATTTTGTACATGGAATCAGAGAAAGAATCACTATAGAAGATAATAATACAATTTTTACTTACATGAGGAACATTTTTGGTAGATCTCTTCTCTAGAGCAAGTAGGAGGATCAGGATGGAATTCTACGATCTAAGGTTGGACTATGCCCTTAAGGGTATATATAAGTAAATTTCCTAGAGGTACTAGATGGAAGCAGTCTTGAAAGGTAATATATTGAAGGAGTTCATTGATAAGGACATCATGAAACTACCTGTGGTAATGTAGAGGCTCTAGCAGAGTGGAAGAAGTGTGTTGAAAAGGTGAGAAGGATTCTACTAGAAGTTGTTCGAGATCATATTGTCTCAAACCTCCATAAAAAGGAAATTCCATTTTCAATGTGGAATTCCTTAACATATTTGTTTCAGAAAAATAGTGACCACAGGAAGCTGGCACTAGAGTACAAGCTCAAGAAAATCAAGATGGAGAAGGGTGACACAATACCAAAGTAATTGACCAGGTTTACCTAATTTCGGGATGAAATTGGAATTGTTGGTGTTATAGCTTATGAGGATTTTCTGGTGGGCCTAACACTTCTATGCCTGCCCAAGAGCTGAAAAATCTACCACGATTTGGTAAATGGGAGGTAGAAGCTACCAGAGTGGGAGCGTTTGTCATCTAACTTGGTGCAAGAATAGATTTGGCAGAACACCAGAGATGGATCCTCATCAAAGCATGATGATGATGAGAATTTTGCTTTATATAGAAAGGGAAAAAAAGGAAATGAAAGTCATTTTGTTCCAAATTATATTCTATTCAGGTAGGAAAGAATATGGAATTATCGAAGATCAAATGTTTTCATTGTCATGAGCTGGGACACTATGCCACGAAGTGTTAACACAAGAAGTCCTACAAGATTCCATCAAGAGGAGTGGAAGGTAAAGAACTTCCTTAAAAATTAGAGTTGGATCTCACCCTCATCGCATGCATGGTGTCATTTTTGATGGGTAGCGTGTGCTACCTTGATAGTGGAGCTTTTTTCCATATGACTAGCAGCAAAGATTTTCTTAGTCACTTGGAGGAGAAGGACCTACAAATTCACCTCAAGATGGGAGATGATTGGAGGTATAGTGTGACTAACATCGGTTCTGTTACTTTTCATAGATATGGATTATGGTTCTTCACTCACATTGAAATATGTCATGTATGTTTCTTGTTTGAGGAAGAACTTATTTTTAGTTTATATGTAGGAAGACCATGACTACAATGTCATATTGATAAAATCAAAGGTGTTCCTTTATCACATAGCCATGAGACAGGTGAAGAAGATAATGGTTTGGGCAAAGAACCTCTACAAATTGGATGTAGAATATTTTGTTTCCTTGAGCACGAACACAAAGAAGGTGGAGAGTCAATACATTAGTGCGTGATGGAATATATTATTGGGCCATATACACCATAGAGATTTAAATATCATGCAAGATATTTCTACAAGACTTACCAAGGGTGCACTTGAGAAGACTGATACATGCAAAGGATGTAAATTGTGGAACTACACCAAAGCCACCTTTCAGGATAAGGAAAACTGAGAAAGATCGGTCCTTGAAAGAGTTCACTCACATGTGTGTGGATCATCCTTGATACCCTCCATGGCCAAGCACAGGTATTATGTTATTTTAGTAGATTATTTTTCACGCAAGTGTTGGATATTCTTCATGAAGAAGAAACACCAAATGTTATCAAAATTTTGTGAGTTCGAAGCATTTGTTGAAAAATACAGATGTGTATGTGAAGAAAATGAGTCTTCATTAGATCCTATGGATGATTATACCATAGGAAGCCTTTTCTAGTAAGAATCCATATGTGGCACATTTTAGAATTTTTGGTTCATCAGTTAACTTTCATGTTTCCAAGGATGCATGGAAAAATCTAGAACCAACAGACCAGTTGGGAATATTTTTGGGGTGCACGAATACACCCCATAAATATCGAGAGTAATTTACATCTCAAAATATGACAGTGGTTTTCATAGATGTGAAATTTTATGAAGGGAAGGCCATGCCAATTACCCTTGAGAGGGAGCTTTAGATGCAAGCATATGAGGAGCTCTTACCTCCAAAATAAGAACCTCAATATGTGGCGCAACCACAAGTAGAGTATTGATCCGTATTTATGTAGGAATGAAAAATAATACACATATAGCGATAAATATCTATATTTAGTGGAAATAATGCTTCATTTCATTAATATCAAAGAACTGAAATTTCTTTACAGAAAGAATGGAAATAAACTAGCTAGGGCGATGGTATCTTCTCTCTGAGAGGAGATGTGGTGGCTATAGGCCTCTGAAATATGTGTTACAATGAGGCATACAGGCCTATATATTATTGAGAGACAATGGAAAACCTAAACATCAAAAAACCTACCCTAGGAGATGAAATGCTAGAATATGGGCCACATCGGGGTAAATTGGTACGTCAATTTACCGGGGTCGTAACATTGCAATAATATATTCGTTTGAGAAACATGATACATCGTTAGAAAGATATATCCAAGGACTACACCTACTAAATGTAAATATTGAGACTTCAATGGAAATATATTTCTTGAAGGTTTGATGCCCAAAAAACGCCGTTTAGGGCCTCAAAATGGCTCCAAAAATTCAGGACGCAAAAAATGCTAAAAATATTAAACTATGCTATAATTAAGGAAACTGGAAAACTGAAAGAAAAAATGGTGGGGCCCCATGTGGAATAGGAGGGTGGCCACCAATATCCACCTGGATCATTCCTGCCCCATTAGGAAGAAATCGCCCCTATTTTGTTGACTTCGTCCATGAGATGAGTAAAATTCTGGTGAACTTGGTCCCTGGTGAACCACTTGCCTCGCCTCAGGAGTTGGCCAGCTTTGAAAACTTGATACAATTGAATATTCTACTAGAGAGTGTGAATTTTTATCCATGCAGTCTGGGTTTAACTCTTTTGGTGTGATTTGTTCTGCAATCTCAGAGGTGTTTAGTACAAGTGGGAAATAGGGCCAAAGGTGGTCCACATTGAATATTGGATGCAGAACAAGGAATGGTGGAATACTGAGCTCGAAGGCATTGTTCCCTATAGCCTTGGTGATGGTGTACGGACCATATCGAAGTGGTGGAAGCTTGGAATGGGGTCTAGTGAGGTTCTCCTTCTGCAAATGTAGCCACACTTTGTCGCCCACCTAGAATTGGTGTGGGACACAATGTTGATCATGTCATTGCTTGTACTTAGCATTGGCTCTATCCAATATGTCATGGACCTATTGGAAGATGTGCTGAATTTGCTCACTAAATTTGTTCTTTTTGTCAGCTTCATATTGAACATGAGCTGAATCGACCTGAGTAGCCACAAATGGCATGACTACGTCAATGGGACATAGTGGATGGAACCCGAGGCCCACCTGAAAGGGGTTGTGGCCAGTTGAGTTGTGGAGAGCCTAGTTATAACTATTTTGTACATAGGGGAGGCTCTCATCCCATGTGTGTGGATTCTTTGAATTGTACATGCATAGAATGTGTACAATCATCCTGTTGACAACCTCTGTCTAGCCATCAATTTAGGGATGGAAAGCTATGGAGTTTGTGAGTTTGGTGTCTAGCATTGACCAGAGGCTGGAAAAAAATGTGTTGAGGAACCTACTATCCCAAACTGAGATGATAGACTATGGTATCCCAAATTTCACCCACACTCATTCAAAGAAGAGATTAGCAGTGGCTTCTGTTATGATACTCTTCTTACAGGTCGACATAATGGCCATCTTTGAGAATATGTCGACGACCATGAAAAAATTATCATTTACATGCGACATATTCCCAAGATTGATTAAGGGTAGGTAGTGGAGTATAAAGGCCTCGCTTCTTGATGTTCTATTTGGGAGAAAGCAATGTAGGATCTGATGTACTTCCCAACATCATGTCGAAGGTTTGACTAATAGAAATACTTCAAAAGTACTGTCACTGTTTTCTCGACTCTGAAATGATGAGAGAATTGACTGTAATGTGCTTCCCAAATCATCTTGGCACTCTCGCTTGAAGGAACACAATTTTTTCCCAAGTGGCATAGCAGTGCACCCTAGAGGTGAAAATTTAGATCTTGCATACCCTCCGAGAGTGTCTTGTATGTGTGGTTGAATTCCAGATCACTCTTGTAGAGAAACATCCAATTGGAATTCTCATGCGCACAAGAGTTGAGAACGGTGGTTAGCGCCATGATCGATGGTCGATTGAGGAAATATACAACATTATTGGTGTTGTCCTTCTTATAATTGATGTTCAAATGAAATTTTTGCAAATATGTGGACCAATTCTGATGCAAATCATTCTGCAACTTCCCTTGTGTCTGTATGAAATGCAAGGGTTGGTGGTTTCTGTGGATGATCATTTCCTTCCCAAACATTTATTGCTTCCATTGGCGACACAACTTCACAATGGAATACGTTTATTTTTCATAAGTGGGATACTTGCAGATTGTTTTGAGTAATGTCTCAATGTGATATTCCACTCGATTCCCATTTTCTGTAAGAACTCCCTAAATAGAATAGTCAGAGGCATATGTATCGATCTCAAATGGTTGTTGAAAGCCAGGTAATGTTAGAACTGGGAAAAGAAGAGGCGATATTTCAATTCTACCGACACCTTTTGCTGAGATTCTGACAAAAATATTTTTGCTTTCACTCCTCCCTTGGTGACTTGAATCAAGGGCCAAGTGATATGAGAGAATTTAATACAAACTTCTTGTAGAAATTAGCAAGACCTAGAAAGTTGAAAATATTTGTTACAGTGGTTGGGGCCAACCAATCCTGAATTACTTGGATATTGGTTGGATCCACATGAACCACTTGTTCATCAGTAATTTATTATAGATTCTGAACTTGGGTCATGCCAAAACTGCACTTCTCCAAATTTTCACACAACTTGTATTCCTACAATGTTTGGAGGACCTGTCGGATGTGGTGGAGGTGCTCTTCCCAAGTCAGGCTGAAGATTGGGATGTCATCCAAGTACACTACTAAAAATGAGATGGTGAATGGACACAAGATGCCATGCATCAACCTCATGAAGGTTGTGGGAGAATTCATCAACCCGAAATGCATTACCAACCATTCGAAAAGGCCCTCGTTGTCTTTGGAGGCAGTCTTCCACACAAATCAGAGTGTTTGATTGGTACCTGGTGATACCCAGACTTCAAGTCAATCTTGCTGAAATATTTCACCCCTTTGAGTTAATCCAGAAAGTCATCAATATCTGGGATGGGGTACCTATTCTGGACATTGATCTTGTTTAGCACTAGATAGTTAATACATAGTCTCCAAGTCCAATCCTTCTTCTACACGAACATGATCGGGATGCCACAGGGTGATGAACTAGGCTAGATGTGACCTTTCTGTAGAAGCTCATAAATATTCCTCTTCATTTCATCGTTCTCTAGAATAGAGCTCTGATAAATCATTCCATTAGGCAGCAACGCACCTGGGGCTAGATAGATGGGGTGTTTTACCTTACAGTGCAGAGGCACCTTTGTGGTTGAGGAGAAGATGTCCTCGTACTACTCCATGACATTTTACATTTGTTTTTGTCGTGTGGAGGAGCCCTGTGTGGAGGTCATGGCCACAGTATTTTTCTTTCCCTTGGGGAAGATCATCACGAAAAATAATCTCCCAGTTTTGGAAATGAGCTTACTACATTGTTTTCCAATAACTAAAGAGATAGCCACAGGTGATGGTACCTATGGTATCTTGTACAACTTATTTCCGAAAGTAAAAATAATAGCACGAGGTCGAGACTCATACACAACATGTTTTTTCCACAAGTATGGTTGGCCTAATAATACATCAAAAATATGAAGAGGATAAATGTCACATAATAGCTCATTTGTGAAGGGCGTGACGCTATATAGAAGGTGACAATGCTGGCTAACACGGAGATCCCATCCTTGGTGAAGCCACCCGATGGTTTACGGCTGTGAGTGTAATGTGGTTAGTAATCCCAAAAACTTCACAACCTCTGTTGAAATTGGGTTCTTTTGACTCCCATTGTTGATAATGAATTGTAACAAGGAACCCTTTACCCACATCTAAGAGTGGAAGAGATGCTCCTCCTCCTCTTGATCTTCCAGTTCCTCCTTCTGGATCTTTGCAGTGGCAATAGTGGTGTTGGGATTTGCATTGATAATATGTTTCCCTTTTTCATTCCCCTTATTAGGTTCTAATTCAAATTCGGAGCATGCATCTGATTCAGAAGCTCCCATCTTGGCCACCAAGGACTGCTTGGCTCGACACTCACTTGTGTACGGTGAGTGGAGATCTTATGGAACTCACACCACTTTCCCCTATCTTTATTTGGATTCATGGGGTTTTTCTTTGCTTGCAGCTTCGGTAGGTTATCCTGGGTTGTCATGCCCTGCCTTCATCCTTTATTTTTTGGTTTGGGGGCACTTTTACACTTGTGTTGTGAGTGGAGCTCTTATGGAAATCACACCACTTTGCTATGTCATTCTTCAGCTTCGTGGGGTTGTTATTTGCTCGTGGCTACGCTAGGTTATCTTGGACTGCCATGACTTGGAATTTTCCTTTATTCTATGATTTGGGGGCACCTTTCCCTTAATTTTGATTCACAAATCCAAATCCTTCCTTCTTTTGTTTGAATTTCTACTCAATCCTGGCATCATACTAGTATTTTATACCAAGTGAAGAGATGTGGAGGAACTGCATTTCCTCTTGAATTTATCTATGCAGAAAACTTGATACTTCAGCACCAAATTTTTCTTTGAATATTTGATACCCAAATTTGTGCATAGGGTATGGAACAAATTCATTAGCTCATGCACATGTTGATCCCTTTAATGTTGCAACGTAGTCTATTATATGTACTTGTCCTCATAGCTCCCCACGAGATAATATTGTTTCTTGATGACGTCTCGGAAAGAATTCCAAGTGGGTACGACTGAGAACAGAGAGGTCACCCCCTCTTCCTTTTTCTCATAGTAGGTTTCCCATGAGTCCTTGACATTGGGGTAGCTTCGAGAAGTGCAAAAATAATCTTCTCCTGGTTGGAAAAGTGATGAACTGAGAAATATCCTTCTAATAGATTCAACCATCTATCTACGGTGTCTGCATATATTTGGCTCTCAAAAATGGGAAAGTCAAATTTTACTTCTACCTTAAAAGGAGTTGCTAGATGCACATGCGCCACCAGTGGCCAGTCGTTGAACGATCTAGGAAAAATTATCCATCATTGCGTTGAATTTTTTTTCGAGGGTTTTTGAGGGCCTCCTCAAGAAATATTTTGATAGGATATCCTTCTCCCTCATCTTTCTTTTTTTCCCCCATGTACGGCCATCGAGGTTTGTGAGGCTGATCTTGCAAAGGTTCAACTAGATCGAGCCCTAAATCCTTATATCCAGATCTCATTAGGGACATGTAAAGTACGATGGATAAATACAAAACGCTCTGATCCCACTAATCCAACTTTATGCAGGAATGGAATAGAATACACATATAACCATAAATATAAAAATTCAGCAGAAATAACGCTTCATTTTATTAACATCAAAGAACTGAAATTTATTTATAGACATAATGGAAATAAACTATCTAGGGCGCTAGTAGCTTATCTCTGAGAAGAGATGTGGTGGCTACAGGCCTCTGAAACCTATGTTAAAATGAGGCTTGAAGACCTATATATTATTTAGAAACAATGGAAAACCATAAACATCCAAAAACCTAACCCTAAGAGATGAAACGGTAGAATATGGGCCTCGTAAGGGTAAATTGGTACATCAATTTCCAGGTGGCCATAACTTGCCGTAAATTTGGCATACTATCTCCATTTGACGCACATGATACATCGCTAGAAATATCTATCTGAGGAATACGAGTGCTAAATAGAAATATAAATTCTAGAAGAAAAGAATATTCGCGAAAGTTTTGATGCCCAAAAAGCATCGTTTAGGGCCTAAAAACCATATCTAAAAGTTTAGGACCCAAAAAAATACTAAAAATAGTAAACTATGCTATAGTTAAGGAAACTGAAAAACTAAAAGATATAATGGTGGGCCCCAAGTGGAATACTCATATGGCCACCAATATC
The DNA here is from genome assembly GCA_034641835.2 of Pinus albicaulis. Classification (NCBI taxonomy): domain Eukaryota; kingdom Viridiplantae; phylum Streptophyta; class Pinopsida; order Pinales; family Pinaceae; genus Pinus; species Pinus albicaulis. Next base: position 502,975,170 of record CM076579.1, read on the forward strand.
CACCTAGATCAAGTAAAGAGTGGAAGCACCCGCACATGTAGATACATCTAGAGATGGAAGGAAGTGCACTAGAAACATTAAAAGGTTGATGCGTGATGTTAGAGAGAATGTGGGAGCTCCTGTTGGCCTCCAAAATGTCCTAAGGATGAAAGGATATCGACAGAGGTAACCTAAAAACAAGATTTTAGTTTGGCAGCTATCCCTACAAAACCAAATAGGGCTCTCTATATGAAGAACACAACCAAGGATATCACTGTTACAAGAGTGGATTTTAGGCTAGATAGCTTAGCTCTAGGGTTTTGAAATATTTAGGGTTTTTATGTTGGATCAGGGTTGAAAATCAGGTAACTAGGTCAAAGTATCAAAGGTCATAGCTACAAGAGATATGGAGGAGGAAGATAGCTACGTTTTTGTGATGGGCTTAGGAGTTTGTTGGTGTAGTGTAGGTTTTGAGAGAGAAAGAAGATTTTAATGAGAATGTGTGCCATGAATTCATTAATAAAGAACAAAAATTACACAAAATGGCATTCCCAACAAAACATAGCTTCATGAAATAATTATGCGTATAATTTATTAGGAAAATCACTAAAGAATAAATGTATGGTAAGGAGACATGTATATCATTCATATAAAACTATAACAGAGAAAATACAATATCATAAACTCACAACACAAGAATTACTGAATAATAGATGCAACTAGTCCTTCGATGTCCTATATAAAAAGATGAAGAAAAATCTACAAGAGTTATACCCTCTGATGTCCAACCTTTTTTATCTATGAAAACCACATAGATATAGACCAAAATACGTTTCCCCTCTTTGAGTTCGAATCCTAATGTGTAGGAACAATTTACATGTATTCCTCAACAAAAATGTAATGACTATGGAAGTTAACAAACTCTCTTGAAAATAGAAAAACTGATACATTTGAGCTTGAAAAGTATTTAATAGCATGAACCTACCTAATTTTCATTTTAACAATAATATTTACCATTTATCACATCATGAAAAAATCATAAATGAGTAATTACATCAAGAGAAACTGAGTTTTATTGATAAAACTGAGAAACTAGGCCTCCAGGCAAAGAAACAACAAATTGATAGGAAAGTGCATGGTGTCAGGAGAAAACGTAGTGTGAATAGTGTAAGAGCCTTTTTGAGGTCTTCCCATGCTCAAAATCTAGATATGAAATAAGATGGAGAAATATATAACTGTCTACTACACCATAAAACCCTCAAACATTGAAAATGACTGCTCCAAAACCTCTAAAACTCAATTCTCCCACAACTACTCCAAATGCGCAGAGTGCCTCTGAAAAAACAGGTAGAAAGCTGATTTTTTGGTAATTTTTTGACCTTTTCACCCTCCAACATGTGCTGAAATGGCTCTCCCAACAGCTGAATTTCATATATAGGTCAAAAGAAATCCAAAAATGCAAAAACAATTCCTTTTAGATGCCCCAAAAAAATGCAGTGTGAAGCTTGCTACCGTTTTCGACCAAAAATTGTGCAAAATTGCCAAAATACCCAAAAGCTTCTAAATTTGTGAAAATTTTCCAAATTTTCTAAAAATTATTCAAATTTTTCTCCCTGAAGTGCATTAAGGATATGTTAGGCTATGAGAGAGGCCTCAACTAACAAGTAAATCCTATCCCTCTATTTTTTGCCTCATCAGGGATTCTTTCAGATTTTTCTTCAATTGATTGATTCTTACCTGCGCCACCTGCTTTCTTGGAATTTGGTTGCCTCATACCTACTAATATGACCTCCCTTGTGCCAATTTTTCTCACTATTTTTATAGTGGATTGCTAACCTTGTCTCAATGGGAAAGGGAATTAGGGTTTAGTGAAGGGAAAAAAAGGTATTCGAGATTTTTTTGGAAATTAAAGGAGATGAAGGGGTTAAGGGCTTCCTAAATTATTGGAAATATTTAAGGGGCTAGGGAGACATGTTAGGGAGTAGGGGAAAGTGAAATTTTAGGGAATGAGTTACGAGAAGGGGTCCAAAGAGGGAAAACATAGTCCTAACCTAGAAATGTTTAGTTTGGGCTAGGGTTTGTGGAAAAATAGTGAAGATGAGGGATAGGAGTGATGGGAAGTGATTAGGAAGGTCTATAACAGATGGGGGAAGGTGAGTGAGCTTCAATCCTAGGGTTTTACTCATTAATTTTTCAATGAGAACATGGAACCAAGGAAATGCACTGAAGACCCTAGAAAAAGGGAATTTCTCTTTCCAATCATCAAATGAAGACATAAGGGTGATTTAGAGGGTCCAATTATTTACATCTGATACACTGTACCATGTTGTTAATGAATAGTTCCTCTGCAATGATGATTTGGATCCCTTGAAAAATGCGCATTGGATGTGCAACGAATGCACAGAGGAGAGATGTCACTCTTGGGCACACATATTGTTGTTCTGAGGTCGCAAGTGATTTCTCAGGGTGGAGAGAAGTCTCTTGAAGATGAAAAGAGAAAATGAGAGCTCTTTTCATGTTTTGTATCTTGAAAATTTATTTTATCCTTTGGTGGTTAAGTGGCCCCCACTAAGTCTTTTTTACCTTTTGATTTGAAAGTACATCTTTAGAACCTTATGAAACATATTATATGATGAAAGGAATGAAAATGCACTTTTTAAACCTTTATTTAACATTCTTCAATACTATTACTCCTTCGATGATGAATTTGATGGCGAAATGACTGATTTTATGATTTTGACCATAAGACCTAATAGTGGCATTTCATGAAATGAGCTGAATGATGACCATGGTGGTGTGACTAGGATGAAAGTAGAAACATTTCAGTGGTTACTCATCCAACTGAATGATGGCAATGACCAAAACATGAATATTTTTAAAGGAGTAGTAATAGAGTGAGACATACTAGCCAGTGACCAAATTTTTATTTGAAGACCCACTTGAACCATCATAATTTTACTAAGACCCTAACAAAAACCTTGTAAGAGCATATTTGATCACTGGTGACTGGCAGAACTAGTACGCACTAACATTGGCTACAGCTGGAGATGGCACCTCCTTGGAGGTGTTAAGAACACCATAGACCAGGTAGCTTTATAGAGTGGACATGGAGTCAAAAATCAAGAGACCAAACTTAATACTGAAAACTAACTCACAAACTGAACTGGATTTAGTAAAAAAAAAGAAAAAATTGACTAGTCACTGCAATGACACTTAAAAAACATATTGATGGCAGCATATCATCGAGATCTTAGTGCCTTCACCTTGGGATTCAAATCCTAATGATAATTTCCCACCTGCTTAAGGCATATTTACAATCATGTGAAATGATCCCTCCACTGTAACCAATCCATCAAAAGGCTACTCACTAGATTCATGCTCACATTTTCCTTGACGAGGTAGAGAAAAAAAATATAGGCCACTCTGATTTTCCACTAAATATGTGCTCATGATGAAGGAATACAAGAAAATTCATCTCCCATGTTGACTATAGAAAATCATTCTAAGAATCCTCAATAATTTGAAATGTTACCTTGTCTTGAAATCCAACAAATATGCAAATACCCCTTTAATTTTGATCTGAAAGAATACTTGGTTGTTGATCCATATGAAGGCATAGGGAAGTATGATTTTTTTCTACTTGAGTGTTGGTTGTAAATTTCTCAAGCATGGGCAACTCTGATTCTATTTCTGGCATACATTTTATCCATGACTCATACTCTTCCAATTCATCGTCTAAATCATCCTTGAATAGAAATAGCTCTTCAAGATTATTAAACATGACAGCTCTATCCTGTTCATGAAAGAAAATAGTCCTCGTTAGCTGATATCCTTGTAGGAAATCATCATAAAAAATTTCCTTACTGACAAAAACTTCCTGTCTGGTTTCTTTAGTCTCATGACTGTCATCATTTAAACAAAAAATTTCATTTTCAATAATGGAATAAATTTCACTTACACATTCTTGATTGTGTGAACATTGTGAGAGATACAAACCTACATTATCTTCGGCTATAACATGACTATTTAAGAGGCGACCTATTCAAGAGAAGATATATTTCATCTTCACACAAAGGAGAAAATTGATTTTTATAGCAGTTAATATTGGCTTGGTTATTTTCATTTTCAAGATCGGTAATATGCCTTTCTCTATTTGGATACCAGTCTATTTAATCCAGTAAGAAAGCTATTGACTCTTGTTGGGAGGAAAAATCATAAAGTGCTTCTAACATCACTTCTTCCATACAATCTTCAATCCCATACAAATTTTCAAGAAATTTACTAAAATTTTCAGAAAGATTACAACAACTATCAATCATTGATAAGGAAAGATTATAGCTTTGATAATGTTGAAAGAAAATTGAATGAAAATCCTTTAAAGAATATAAACTAGCAGATGGTATACCTTCATGCCATGATATCTCTTTTTCTTCCAAGGTAGCCATTAACATATTCACCAGAAAATATTTAGGAAACTCAATCTTTAGTCTGTGTACATGAGAATGAAATTTGACCAAATTCAAACTCTCATCTTCACCATCCTAACCTTTCAATTTTCACTGCCTTGTTTTCCAATATATACAAGGAATAAACTTCCAAAAACCAAGAATATGAGCTCCATGTAGAGCATAACTTAGAGCAGTTGAATCCATATTGAAAAGAATGAGGTCACCAAGAATTTCTTCAAACTAATGATTTTTTAACAATGGGGTCACCATGAAAATTCTGAACCTTTGGATTCTTTTCCACTGGAGTTGCCAGGTAACAGATGCATAACATTATTCTCCCTTATCACTATTCACCATAAACAATCAGATCTAATCCTTTTCATTCTTTCCCAGTGTATTTTTTGCACCTCATTCCCCTGCAACGATGAAATGAATGTTTGCCTCCACAATGTCCTAAGGCTGAAAGGATATCGACGATGGTAACCTCACACCAAGATTTTACGTTGGTAGCTAGACATACCGAACCATAGAGGGATCTCCATGAAAAAAACCTCCAAGGAGCTGACTGGTGAAAGAGTGTATTCTAATCTTGACAACTCAACTATAAGGTTTTGAAAGATTTAGGGTTTATTTGCTTGATCAAGGATGAAAATTAGGTAATTAGGTCAAAGTGTCAAAGGTCACAGCTGCAAGAGATATGGAGTAAGATAGATATATTTTTGTGATGGGCTTAGGATTTTTTTTGGTATAGTGTAGGTTTTTAAAGAGAAAGAATATCATAATGAGCATGTGCACCATGAATTCAATAATCGAGAAGGAAAATCACACAAAATGACATTCCCAACAAAACAGAGCTTTCATGAAATAATTCTTCATATAAATCTCTTAGTAAAATCACTAAAGAGGAAATATATGGTAAGGAGACATGTATATAATTAGTATAAAACTATAAAAAATAAAATACAATATCACACACTCACAACACAAGAATTCTTGAATAATAGCTGCAACTGGTCCTTTGATTTCATGTATAAAAATATGAACTACAAGCTACAAGAGTTCAACCCCCTAATGTCCATCATTTTTTCTCTATGAAAAACAAATAAATATAGACGAAAAAATATTTCCCCTCTCTAAAGGGTTGAATCTTAAAGCGTAGGAACAATTTACATGAACTCCTCAACAAAAACCTAATGACTAGGGAGGTTAAGAAACTCTCTTCAGAATATAAAAATTGATACATTTCACCTTGAAAATAATTTACAAGCATTAATGTACATAATTTTAACTTTAACAAGCATATTTACCATTTATTACATCATGAAAACATCATAAATGAGTAATTACATCAAGATAAATTGAGTTTGACTAACAAAACTAAAAAAATAGGCTTCGAGGAAAAAGTGTAGCGAATTCACAGGAAAGCGAAAGTGCCAAGAGAAAGTGTAGCATGCCAGCTGTAAGAGGCTTTTGGAGGCCTTCCCATCTTCCAAATACATATCTGAAAGATGCCAGACAAATCTATTCCTTTCTAATACACCATATAAAGCTTAAACACTGAAAATGACTACTATAAGATATCTAAGACTTAATTCTCCTATAACTACTCCAAAATCACATCACTCCTTTGAAAAAACAGGCAGAAAGGTGACTTTTGCTAATTTTTTGACATGTTCACTAGATATAATGTGTTGACATGAATATCCCAATAGCTTAACTTAATGTATAGGTCAAAATAAATCCTAAAATGAAAAAAAATATCAATTTCGATGCCCCCAGAAAAAACACAACGTGAGGCTCGCTATCCTTTTGGACCAAAAACTGTGCAAATTTTCGAAAATGCCCAGAAATTTCTAAATTTGAGTTTTTTTTTTTCCAAATTGGCTAAAAATTATTCCAAAATTGCTCCTTTAAGTGAAATAACAATGTGTTAAGCCATGAGAGATGTTCAACGCACACATGGGTAAACACACAAGGGAAAAATATAAGCATTGATTGCATTTCCATTAACCATAGATGTACATGTATGTTACATTAATGTGACTCTTGGATTCCACATTCCAAGGTCACTTGGACTCCTATTTGTCCATTCGGCTTCCACACCTACCCATAGAGGATTTGGTGTCCAACATTCCCCCCCTTAATCTGAAGTGGTATGTGTGAGTCCAAGAAGAGAGTTGTAATACAAATCTGCAAAGTATGCATGGAAGCACTTAGGCTGAATCATCTCTCTGAAATGTTGACATAAAGAGGTGGTTTAAAGATGACCACCAACACTGGAACATAACGCTTATTGCAGTTACCGGAACTCTTCCAAATATGGAAAGAAGCTGAGGTTTTCTGCTAGAGGAAGTGTCCCTCATATTTGAAGAGGGAGATATTCAACCTAGAAGAAGGGAGTTCTATAACCTACAATGGTTTAAGGATGACCATAAAAACTAAAATTCTTAATGAATTTCTAGAAAATCTACCAAAGCTGGCAAGAAGATGAAGTCTTATTCTAGAGGAACTGCTTTGAATTATTTGAAAAGGAAGAGTATCAACCTTGCATAAATGGTTTAAGGTTGTCCACCATCCAAAGGCATGCTCATGGGAATTCGTGTCTCTGGCTACAAATCTGAATCTGGAATGATAGGTTGTCACTAAGGCTCACTTCAACTACTATTTCTTTGGCTACAAATCTGAATCTATAATGAGAAGTTGTGGCTCAGGCTCACTTGAAGTGGCTTCGAAGCTTGTAGATTACCACCATTTCCCCCTGTCAGGTACAAGGTGGGATGATGGTGAATACTCAACTGCAAGTTTGTTCAATATTCTATAACAAGTTCTGACATGTGACTTAAACATCTTCTTGGTTGTTGATGCCCATTGCCAAGAAGTGATCCATCCAAGATGAATTTGTTTTCTTGTAGGAGGCTTGTTTCTGAATCATCTGTGTGAGGAATAGGTGTGGCGACCACAGTTCTTGCATGGGTGAATATAAAAAAAATGATCTTTCATATTGAAAACTCAATCATAGTGTTGGCATTTTCAATTTTTTGTTGGTGCTTTGGAAGAGGAGCAGGATCTGGAATAGTTGAAGGAGAAATGTCATAAAGGAATCCAACACTCTGAAATTTTATGGGCTTGGATTAGTCCAGAATATGAAAGGACAACTCCTTGTCATATCCAAGACCAATTATGTGCTTGTTGTGAACAAGCTCTTCCCAAGGTTTGATGATGGGCTTGGGAGGCGCATGTTGCATTCTTTTTTCTTTCTTCAAATCCGATCCCAAAATGGGTATTAAATGTGCATCAACCTCAACATTATTGGCTTGCTTCTTCTAGGAGTCTCTTTCAATGTTCTAAACAAAAACATGTTCAAAATGACAACTCTTATGTTCTAACTCTTCTTTCTGTATCTCTGACTCAATTTACAAAAAATCAATCTTCTCAAGTGCATTTTGTAGACATGACTTAATGTCAGAAAGAGAGGCTTTTCTAATTTTAACCATCCCATCAACAGTGGAATGTATAAAATTATTCAGTAACTCTAAATCCTCATGAACTTTGACCATTTTTAGCAAATCAGCCTCTGCATCAATAAATACTACAGCTGTGACTTCCACCTTGTCTTTCTTTCCTAGTTCTTGTCTTTTATATGTATATGTCTTGATGTGTTTCACTGCATTTCAACCATATGTGGCCCTTCCATTGCCAGCTTCCCAAAAATTGAAATGGACAATTAATTTGCAAATGCAGGAAAGGAATTTTGGGCTTGATTTGAAAAAGCAGATGATGTGTTTTAAAACTGGAAGCAAATGGATTGAACTAACCCCAAATCTAGCATTGGTTTCAAAGCCGCTACCGTCTTCACTTCCAAAGTAATAACATTTGTAACTAATGCATGATTTTCGCTTCAAAGCTTTACCATAAGGTGAAGCAGAGAAGATTACTAAACTTGAAGGATTTCACAGATTGCGGAGAAGACTATAAAATTCTTCCATTTTGGTATTAAATAAAGTCATATTCCTCTAAATTTTTTTTTGAAAATGGATCCTTGGTTAGCATCATCATAGGAATAGAAAATTACAACTCTTTATGACTTATGTAGCCACAAATATAACGGGGGAGGTATCCCAATGAACATAGAATCCAAGTTTCAAAAGAGGTTGCTTGTTTTGAACATCTTCATTCATTTCTTAATTGCATAGATTTGCAACGTGATACACATGATTCATCCTCACAGGTGTGGGAAGCGTGGTCCCATGCATAGTGGCGAGGAGTGCAGGGGTGTCGATTTTGGAATAATGGAGCAATGAGAGGGAGTGAGAGTGTGGAAGTATCCAAGGAAGGGTGAGCATTGTGAAAGAGTGGGAGGTCAATCAACTTGAATAGAGTTTGATAACGGGAGAGGTGAGAGGAGCATAGGGAGGAGTGAAGTGCATAGGCCGATGGTCAGTGGGAGCGGTGGCACTGATATATCATGCATTTCATAGTCAGGGAGTCGAAGGGAGGGGAAGGCTGGAGTGTGAGCCATGGGTCAGAGCAAAGGTTGACGACATTGTGTGTTCAATTGAGGCCCGATGAAAATGGAGAAGAGGTTGACTGTGGGAAGGCAAAGCGACAGTGTGAGGCCCAGAAGTGCGTATGGAGGAGGCCACGAGGGAAAGTGAGTTGACAGAGGGAGGTTGAGCCCAAGGGAAGGTATGTCATAGGGACCATGGGACGTTCATTCAATCCTGATCCCATTCAACGTTGAAACTGGTGGTATGAGAAGGAGGTAATTTATGGGAAGGAGTGGTTATATGACTGGGAGTCCATGGAACCTCCAAGATTATGAACCGGTGGGAGAGATGCCGTAACACACAACCATGCGGCCAATACATAGTCACGTCGAGAGTGTTATGCCGTTGGTATGGTGGTGTTTATATGATAGAGCAGAGCCATCGAAATTGTTGATACCAAGAGTGATGACACAATGAAGGACTGGTGTTTGTTGCACTATTTAACAGAGTGCTATCGCCATAACAATCATGAAGAGAAATAATGAGTTTCGACAACCATCATCACTACTAGGAAAAATAATTTATAGAAGTATGCAACACGGAGATAATACAGTCACCTACCCCATTTAACAAAAAAAACTTTAGGCTTACCACTCTTCTATTGCGCAATAGTGACATAGGTTATGTATAAACCTGATACAAAAAAATGCTTCTAGGTAGTGCATCAACCTGTTCCAGTCTCAATTCAATGCAGGAACGCAATTATCAAAACATTTTAGCACCACGATTTTCTCACTCAATTGATTGTGAATTTCGGCCAACATTACAAAACTCATGGAACATGCAGAGAAATTGACGAAACTGACATATTCTGAAGCTAGAAGGGAGTTACAAGAGGAAAGGGAAGCTAAAATGGAGTTGGTTCTGAAGGGAGTTTTTTCTAGAGACTTTGATGGCACTAGCTTTGGTCGGCTCGATTTTTATATTCTCAAAATTAGCCAGAAGAGCAGAGAATACAGCTAAAATTTAGCTGATTGGAGTAAGGCCAACAATCACCTGCTCTGATACCATGTTAAAAACACACATAGGTAAACACACAAGGGAAAACTATAAGCATTGATTGCGTTTCCATTAACCATAGATGTACATTTATATTTCATTAAGGTGACTCTTGGATTCCACATTCCAAGGTCACTTGGACTCCTCTTTTTCCATTCGGCTTTTACACCTACCCATAGAGGATTAGGTGTCCAAAAAGATAGTCCTCAGCTAACAAATCAAGCCTATCCTTCTCCTTTCTCCTCATTAGGGTTTCTTTCAGCTTTTTCTTCAACTTCTTGATTCTTACTTGAGACACCTGATTTCCCTGAATTTCGTGGGATCATACTTATTGATATGGCCTCCCTTATGCCTCTTCTTCTTAGTGGTTTCAAAATCCATTGCTAACCCTAGCTCAACGGGAAAGGGATTCAGGGTTTAGTGAAGGGAAAACAAGGGATTTGGGCACTTTTTGGGAATGAAGGGCGATGAAGGGGTTAAGGGCTTCCTAAAATCTTCAAAATATTTATGGGGCTAGGGAGAGATGTTAAGGAGTACGATAAAGTGAAATTTTATAGAACAAGTGAGGGGAATATGTCCAAAGAGGGAAAAAATAGTCCTAACATAGAAACGTCCAGTCTAGGCTAGGATTTGTGGGAAAATAGTGAAAATTAGGGATAGGAGTGATGGGAAGTGATTAGGAAGGTCTATAACATGTGAGGGAAGGATATTTGGCTTCAATCTCAGGGATTTACTTAGAAATTTGTCAATGAGAGCATGAAACCAAGAAAATGCACTAAAAACCCTAAAAAAGGGAATATCTATTTCCAGGCATGAAATGAAGATAGAATAGGTGATTTGGATGGACCACTTATTTTTCTCTGATACATTGGACCCTTTTGTTGATGAAGAATACCTATGCAATGGTGTTTTGGCTCCTTTAAATAATGTACACCAAATTCACAACGAATGAGGAGAAGAGAGATGACATTCTTGGGCACACAGATTATTTTTTTGAGGGTGAAAGTGGTTTTTCAAGGTGGATATAAGTCTCTTCAAGATTAAAAGAGCAAATGAAAGATATTTTTGGTCTTTTGTAGCTTGAAAATTGATTTTCTCCTTTGGTGTTTAAGTGGCCCCCACCATGTATTTTTTACCTTTGGATTTGAAACTGCAGCTTTAGAACCTTATGAAACATATTACATGATGAAGGGAATGAAAATACTCTTTTGAAACCATTATTGAACATTTTTCAATATTAATACTCCTTCACTTCTGAATTTGTTGGGAAAATGACAAATTTGATGATTTTGACCCTAAGAGCTAATGGTGACATTTCATGAAATGAGCTTAATGATGGCTATGGTGATGTGATTAAGTTGATAATGGAGACATTTTAGTGATGAATCATCCAACAGAATGATGGAAGCAACCAAAACATGAATTTTTTGAAAGGATTAGTAACAGACCTAGACACACTAGCTAGTGACCAAATTTTTATTTGAAGACCTACTGAAACCATAATAATTTGACTAAGACTGTAAAAAAAACATTTTAAGAGCATATTCCATCACTCGTGACTGGCAGAACTAGCAGGCACTAACAGAACCCACATCACAACACAGGCAGAGAGGGTCCCCATATCACTACACTGGCTACATGGCTCTTATGAGTGAGAGTGTATAGACTGATCCATCCTCATTCAAGGAAGAAGTAAAAAAACAAGTATGGATTGATTCCATGCTAGAGGAGTATGCCTTAATTATTAGGAACAGTGCATTAGAAGTTGTAACAAGAGCATATAAAAAGTCAGTTATACGATCCAAGTGGATCTACAAGGTGAAGCAAGAAGCATATGGGAGTGTCCAGAACACAAGGCGAGATTTCTGTCGAAGGGGTTCTCTCATGTGGAGGGAATAGACTATGAGGATACATTTTCTCCAGTAGTAATTTAATTTTCAAACATGTCTATTCTTTCACTTTCAATGCAGATGTGATTGAAAATAAATTAGATGGATTTAAAGATAGCTTTCATGAATAGTGTAGTTGAGGAAGAGGTGTACATAGAGTAGCCAAAAGGATTTGATACCTTTGACAGAGAGTCGCATATGTGTAGACTCAAGCGAGCATTGTATGGAGTGAAACAAGAACCTTGTGCTTGGTACACTAGGATCGACATCTATATCAGCGGCTTAGGCTTCACCAAAATTGAAGCAAATGAAAACCTTTAACATATCATGTTTCAAGGTAAATTATTCATTATAGTATTATATGTTGATTATCTAATTATAACATGTGATGAGAAGTTGATAAAATCTTACAAAGAATATTTGGCAAGAGAATATATGATGAAAGGCATGGGTCTCTTGCATTATTTCCTTGGTTTGGAAATTTGGTAAAGAGATGGGGAATTGTTTGTCTCTCAAGGAACGTATGTGAATGGGACATTAAAGAAGTTTCACATGGAGAGAAGAAAACCCGTAAAGACTCCTCTAGAAGGGAATAGGAGGAAGTAAGATGCTACTTTAGGTGAACTGGTAGAAGCTACCATTTACAATAAGCTTGTTAGTTCACTTATGTACTTAGTGAACAGAGGACTAGACATGTGTTATGCGGTAAAAAATATTAGTCAAGCATTGGTTAATCCAATGAAGTTCTATTAGAAGGTAACCAAATATGTGTCGATATACCTGAGATGCACCACTCAATTTGGTATTTGGTACAGGTGGATAGAGACACTGAAGCTTCAAGGCTTCATAGACGTAGATTGGGAAGGGAGTCCATCTGATAGGAAGAGCAGATCAAGCAGAAGCTTAAATATTGGGTCAGCAGTAGTTTCCTGGTACAACAAGAAGCATAGATCATTTGCAATAAGTTCAGCAAAAGAAGAGTAAATGGATGCTATTCAAGTAACTTGTGAGGCTATCTAGATGAGGAAGATCCTTCTTGAGTTATTTTGTCAACAGATGGATCCTAGAGTGATTTACTGTGACAACCAGAGTTGCATCAAAATATCGGTTAATCATTTTTTTCATGATGGTTCCAAGCATACCGACATACAATACCACTGTCTAAGAGATTATGTGCAGAGGTGGATCATGATGCGAGAGTACATTCCTACAAAGTAAAATTATGCAGACATATTGACAAAGGCACTGTCAATAGGAAAGTTGAATTTACATAGAGGCAGGATCAAGGTATCATATAATCCCTTTCATGCTAGGAGGAACTATTGAAAATCGAACCAAGAATAATTCTAATTTAATTTTCTCTTGAATTAAATTAGAATTAAATTGTAATTCCACATCACAAGATGACTTGTACGAGATAACTAAGTTAGTATGACTTATTTGGTTTAGTTAATTCAATTTGTTGGTCTAACTTAAGTCATGTAGAGTGCCTTATACATTATAGGAGCCCTAGTTTTGTTTATTTTGAGTTGTAATTAATTATCTCAGTTTATATAAGTTAAAATCAGTTTAAATAGTTCTACCTAATGGAGAAACTAGTGAGAGGTCAAAGAGTGGAACCTGGAATTGAAACACATATAGAAATAAATCATATAACTGATGATTCACTCATAAATAACTCATGCTTGTTAGCTCTGAGAAAGAAACAATTGAGATTGGAGTTCATGGGTAATGTACTATTGGTTCTATAAGTATCCAAATTGCACAGGGGGTGCATGCAGTAAGAGGAGGGCCCTAGATGTATTGTGAAATTAATATTGGGAATTTAGCTAATTAATGGGGGATAACTACTCAGGGAAATAACACAAGGAAAAGGGATCCTAGAGGGCCAAAAATTGGTTAAGTATTAGTCAAGGCATCTTTATGAACTAGTGAGATAGATAGAGATAGTGAAAATGTTTCTCTGGTTGGAGAAAATCATTGTAATATTCTCATATTTTTTGACTTATGCAATATACAGATAGCGATATTTTTTTCTGAGGCTTTCCCTAGGAAATATTTATGTAATGTGGGATTGAAATTATTTCTCTTTCATTTTTTTCTATTTCATGATCTAAATTGGTTTCTGAAATTGGTATAGTAGATTCAAGTATATTTTTTTGACATATTAAAATTATTAATTTGAATCTACGTGGATTTCTTAAAATAAAAGCTCATCAAACTTAATTTGATCTTTGAATGAAAATGGAATCCTATTGTTGAATCTTTGGATCCTTGATTTCTCATCCTTGATATAGGCCACATACCTCAACAACTCTAGAAATTTTATTGTATAGTCTTAATCTATCACAGAATCCATCCTGAGCTCATAGAATCCTCGACCATTCCATCATAGTATCTCTCAAACAAGTATTTATTCCTAAAGAGCCCTTCGCATGCTTCCCATGTTAGCTCCTTTTCTTTGATACCTCTCACATTCCCAACCTCTTTCCAAAATATAATTTCTCTTCCCTTTATGCTAAAGGTCGATATCTTGGTCCACTCTTCACTGTATCATCCCTATCCAATATGTACCCTCTCTTATTCTTTCTTCCATCTGTGCCATTAGTCTTTTCTTTCGATCTATCCCCATGACTAATTCCTAGCGATCGCTACTTCTACACATATAAAATACCCTAAAGGATGATTTCACTAACCTTAACTTGGTTCTCTTAAGATTTTGCAAACCTTTCCTATGAATCAATCAATATATCATTATCTTCCTTGCAACTTACGATCTTTACATTCAAGCTTCTTAATGTATCTTCTAGATCTGGAGAGTCTACCTCTCTCTACTTCTCGACTCATCTCTACCATCCCACCAACGTCTCTTCTATTTTTTATGGGGATTCATATGACCTGTACTCAACTATTATTCTCTTCATATTTTGGCCTTCTATTTCATGCAATACACCATTGTTAGCTAAATAAAATCATATTAAAAAGCATACATAAACTTACTACTCGTGAGGTTATTGCATCTACATAGGCCAATATAGATTAGCACAATAAAACATATCATAATAATAATATAATAGCAATATCAATAAGTGACTAACATGCATGCATGGAAAACATATAAATAAATGACATGCAATCTTCAAAATGTACATTTACCCCAAGATAAAGTGTTGTGACCTCACTCTGATACTAGTTTGTAACACCCCACCACACAGTTACCCGTCTTTACAAGCTCAAAATGCTAAACATGAGATGTAAGTTAATATTAATGATCCAACAACCAAGTTCCATTTATGTAAATGGTGTTTTCCATTCTGAAAACTACTACAAAATATGAGGGGCACCTAATCACTGAGATTTTATACAACATAGACTACTGATCTTTTGATGAGATGGATCTATCTTTTTCCCAAGCTTACCTTCTAGTTGTGCACATTCTAAGTGGTCCACGAAACCAAAAGGCTCCAACATCACTCACAGGTCATCATGCATGCAACTAAACCTGAAAATACTGAGCTCTTTTCCTACAACAATGTATTTAGTGCCATAATTTCAAGGCTAGCCTAAAATTCACTATCTAACACAACCACAAACTTTCCAAAATAAACTCTAAGATAATATCAAGTACACATAACCTATACTTAGGCTTAGATATTTCCCAAACATGCCAAACACATGATAGAATTTTAGGAAAAAATATGATAAAAATAATAGGTACTTGTCATGAATGCATATGTTCATTTCCTGATTAATTTAATCATAGAATCATCAAGAAGGCTCACTTCCATCTCAAGCTAGCTGCAACAATAATTTTTATCTCATACATTCATATAAACATTCAAGAACTTATCGAATCATGAAGAAGATCCATAACAAGAGAACATCATTTAACCATGCCTCTAACCAATATTTAAGAAAAATTAAGCCATGAAAAACCAGTCATAAAGTCAATAAAATAACCAATACATGTACTCATTTTTCTAAAAAATAATCACACATAATAACATATGCATACAGCCAACCAATTGAGGGACTTCCACATACCACCTTACGATATATTGGGTGAACCAAATCTCTCTTTCAAGCAATCACCCCCATGCCTTATTTCAACCATGAATGTGGGAGCACATGGGATAAATCAAAAAAAAAAGAAACCAGGTCTTCTATAATCCAAACCACCTCAACCCTTAACCATATAAATTTCACCTAAACCGGTCCAAAAATCACCAAGATGTAAGCTTTGATGCCTCATGATTTCTTTACCATACCTAAAGGAATTTTCCTTTTTCCACCCACCTTTCAATATTTCCACGAGAAAACCATATCCACCCTCAACCCTTGGAAATTTTCTTGAGACCACCGAAACCAAGATCCAAATTATACAAGCAATAAAAAGCTTAACCAAATAGGTAACACAATGACAGAAGCGTTGTCTAGGAAATGGAAAAGGAAAGGTTGTACATCACTATTAATCCAAGAAAATACCATGCCAATTACAATAAACATAACCAATAAACCAAAGCATAGACAATGCATAAAATTCAAACATGCTATATCACACATGTACATTATTACATGAAAATAAACAACTATTGTTTGTCTTTTCATGTATTTGTACACACTTTTCTTGTGCTACTTTGATTATTCCTTGATTTATTGCTTTGATTTTATAGCTTGCAGGTGACTCTAGTTATTAAATTTAGGTTGGGTTCATGCCCTTCAAGGAACACAAACAAGAAAGCTTCCCCTAGGCAATGGATGTGTAAGGGTGCCATTTGTTTCGTCAATAGTTAATTAAATAAATAATGAATTTTAAAATATTAGCGCATGTATTAACCAACCATGGATCTCTGCACTAGTATTACAATTATAATATCATATTACATAAGCAGGGGTTGAAGGGGGGCTCTTACACTAATCCCTTGATTTACTTATGATGTCAAAAAGTTCTAAGTCTTTTTCTGTTATTTTCTTCAGAATTATACACACAACTCTAACTATGATCTTCACAAATCTAAACACTACTCTATTCTTTATACTTTATATCTCTATGAGTGCACATTTTTTATCATAATATTGATATGTTGCATAGATTAAACATTACTCCTCTCACTTTCCAAAAATATCATTTTTCACTTTAGCACTTAGCCCTTTTCTATCCACCTCGGCTAAAAGCCTTTTATTTAACCATATACATTTCTCATCCTAATCACCTATGATAAAATTATTTCATACTTTAGACAAAGTTATGGCTTAAATTTTCTTTACATACCATATAATTCATTCCACGCTTCGTCACTATGTTTTGGATAGGTTCCCTCCACCAACTACACACTTTCCTTAGAATTGATCATTCTACTTATCCATAATTGCCCCAAATATTTTAGAATTGTTGACTCTTCTTTAGTATGTTAGATATTCTCCAAAAGAGATAAAATTTATAGAACTCTTATAGGGATAAAATGAAGAGTATCCAAAAATCATGGATTGAGAAAAAACTATTTTCAAACATTGGTGCCCCAAATAAATAACATTATAAGGGTTAGATATCTATATTATCCATATTATCTATATTTTAGTTGCATGGAATATTAAATGGATTACTAGAATTCAATTTCTTTTGCATGCAATATCCAAACTAAGTGGATTTGTTTAGATTTATGCGTATTATTGAGAACAATATAATATCAATATTACCTAGATTATTGATCATTTAATTTTCATGACCCCATAAATTTAGGATCTAAACCACCAGGCACCCACCACCATGTGCTCTTACTACATTCTAAGAAAACTACTTTGCTAAATCAAGAATCATGGTATTTTGATGAAGACACCCTCCAAAGACACTTAACTATCTCAATATCTATATTTCCAAGTTGAATATACAGTTCAGGTAAGCTTTCCACAGTATTTTTCGAGTCAAGTTACTAACACATATCATGATTTATTTCTACCGTGTGTTATCCAAAAAAAAATCCTGTTGGCCATCAAAATGGCCAATAATGAGTTCCATGTGTTACTGTTACAGGTCACCACGTCATCAATTCTACCAAATTTTGTTCACATAACTTCCAATTTCCTTGTTTCATTTTGGCACTTGTGTTGGCATGACTTGTATGCTTTCTAAACATGGCAAGAATTCGTAATCTAGATCATTTCAGAAAACAATACTCTGCATATGACTGGATATTGGGGTACCTAGATATGCCATGCAAACTATGAAATAAAATGGTCTCCTAGGGTATTAGATAGCTTTTATTTCTCAAATTTTAATCCTTAGTCTAGGTTAATTTGATGAGTAAAATCTTTGTGCACACCTAGATTCCTATATTATTGTAATATCCATTCAAGAAAATTTGCGCTTATGCTTCTAAAATTTCAATTTCTCCCTTTTTTTCCTTTTTCACATTCATGATCCATTTTTCTTCTAACACTTCCTGAGTGGTTTTATGTTTAACTCAAAGTGGGTGACCACTAATAACACTTCACCACCTTGAACCACCTTGATCTTCTTCATCTCATTCCTCCTTATTTTTCTCAATTAACATCAATAACATTGCAATCAATGACTTACTAGAATTCCTTTGTGCATTTCTAAAGACACATGCCCTTCCCATAACATCAATAAAAACACATTTCCAACATGTAAAAATGTTCCAGTATAATATAACATTAAAATAAACCAATTATAAATTACAAATATAAGATCTTGAAATATTTCTTTTGAAAATTTATAATATTAAATAACATTAAATTTAATAATATTATGAAATTTATAAATTATATGATCAATATTACTTTTATAATGTTCAACCACATTGAAATAAACCATGCTGTTGGCCTTAAACCTAATTTTTTTTAAACAGCAAGCTATGTCATAAATTTCTTATTAATATGTAACCCTTTAAAACATTATTCACTATTGTAAGCCTCTTAAGCCTCTTAAATTATTAATTCCAAAATATTTCAAAATAGCATAATAGTGAACTCAACCATATTATTCGTAGTGGTCGCTATAGCGAATCATAATGAAAACCACACTTTATATGCCATTAAATTATCTTTATTGAAGTTTCAAAGATGACATAACACCAAAATAAACCATAATATCATTTCCAACAATAATCTCTTAAACTCCCACTCTTGAAATGTCACATTATAACATAAACTTGTAGCCAACCGTATGCTATGTTTTAAAATATTATGACGCCATATAACATTTAATGAATTTCATAAATGCTTTTTGGAATACCATAATATATCATCGAAATCAACCCCTTAAATTATTATTTTGAAATGTTGCGCTATGTGATAATGTTTTTTATTCAACCATATTGTTAACTTTAAACATAATGTTTTAAATTAATAGTCCTGAAATCCCACAATGTGACATTCAACTGAAGTTTGTGATGTCATAAATCTTAATAACAGCTATACATTATTGAAGTACAAAAATTATTTTTAATATTATTAATCATAACCAACTATATGGATCACACGTAATTATAGTTAACCATCATAAAGAAAAATCAATGATTAGTAATTAAATTGAATTATTTTCAAATAAATTATAGTTAACTATCATAAAGGAAAATCAATGATCATTTATTAAATTGAATTATTTTCAAGTGTAGTCAGTTAATGTTACCTAATATAAACTATATTCAATTAAAATCATTGATAGACAATCAAAACTAATTAAAGCTAACCAAAGTAAACCTTTACCAACAATCTTCACTTGTAATTAACCATTATCAATTACAGTCAATAAAAGTGAGGCACAACCTACAAATGGCAACCAGAGTTATAGTCCATGATTAAAAAATGTGAATGAAAAATAACTAGGGCCAAGACAATGCAATCATCCTAGGTAATTGTCTATCGTGCTTAACCATAGTTAACCAAATTGTCCCATCGTCAACTATAGTTAGTTAAAATCAACTACAACAAATTCTACTTACTTTTATTTAGCCAAGATCAACTAAAATCAATTAGTGTTAACCATGTTAATCACAATCAACCTTAAACTTCACCATAATCAACTATAGTAAATGAATGTTAACCCTAAATAGCCATTATCATTAGCAGCTATTGTCAAAAGAGGTCAACTACAATGACTATCAACCATAGTCAACCACCTTGAACAACAAC
Source organism: Pinus albicaulis (assembly GCA_034641835.2). Classification (NCBI taxonomy): domain Eukaryota; kingdom Viridiplantae; phylum Streptophyta; class Pinopsida; order Pinales; family Pinaceae; genus Pinus; species Pinus albicaulis. The sequence goes on from CM076579.1 coordinate 502,995,186, forward strand.
AATCATTATTACTAAAAATCAGCCAAATTAACAATAATTAACATTTATCACGCATATGTATACCATAGCCCACCAAAGTTAAAAAAAGTCAATGAAAATTAACCATTATTAACCAAACTAAACAAAAACCAAACATATTTAATGATAAGTAATAAAGTAAAGCTTAGTGATTTAAGATGGATAAAAATGAACTCTATAAAATCAAAACAATTTATGGTTTATCAAATTTCACCAAAATCAACTTAAACTAAGTAAAACTACTAAGCCAAAATTGTCCATTTTTAGCTAAACTAAATAAGTTAATCAAATTGGATAAAAATCAAGTTAAATTAAATAAAACTAAAAAAATAATTAAAAATAAATTATATTATTAAATTTATTAATTTCATAAAATGGGTATAAAATTAACAGATTGGGAATATATGTGACCCGAGTCGAAGTGTAGTAAATGATATACATACAACATTATTAGTATTAGAAGCGATCCCCGGTCGGAATATGCAGTTTGTCCCTTAGTGGACGAACATCTATCGCTCCAATGTCGCCTTTACTGACTTACGTGTTATTCCAATTTTTTTTTACGTGATACCTCTTTACAAAATAATTCTTCTCATCCTGGAATCGAAAATGTCGGATATGCTAAAGCTGAGCAAAGAAATATTAAAAAAACAGGTGAAAAAGTGGAGGACAAAATCCCTTGGATTTAATAATTCAAGAAAGTACAGAACGAGTATCATTGGTGAAACAGCTGGATTCCAATACCAACTTTGCAAACGATTTTACACGTCCACGACTATAACAGTAGGATTCCCGGTTGCTTGTGAAATTTATTTTATGGTGATATGGTTAACAAATCGAGGGGCTTGGATGTGATCAATACCATGGGCTGCTGTTTTTCATCCTGCCTCAAAATATCTTTAATGCAAGACGGTAATGGCAAATGAGTTGTCACTCCAGGGGCACTAGGGTTGTATTGCATGAACCGGCATGCCCTGGGAATCCAAGGTTTACATTTTGCTCATTCTAGTCTGCTGTTAACTCGAGCGAATATCTTCATGTGTTTAGAGTCTCTCTATATAAGTCTCTGCAGCTTCTGAGAGTTTTATCAATTCAACGAAGCTTCAGCCGTGTGAGGCTTCGTCTCCTTGCTGCTGTGATGTGGAAACTGCGCTGTTATATATTTTTGGTTAAGGGTTTTATATTTCTTGATTCTGTTTGAACATGGCCGTTTATTGCTTTGTCTTCTGTTATTTCCCTGCCTGTTTTTGCTGAGAGTCGTCATGGTTTCTTCCGGTATTCAGCCTTTTTTTAGTTTTATGTTATCGGATAGTTTCTGAGGATTCGTTTACATTTATGGTTTCTTCGTATTGGAAGAACCAAGAGGTTGACGGGGGGGTATCTTCTGTCCAATTAAGTGCCGTGTGGGGAGGATTCAACTGCTGGGTCATGGACTCTGTTGTCTTGCAATGCTCGATAAGCTGTTTTCGTGGCAAGATAATGGTGCGCATGACACGAGCTATATTTCCCTAACGCTGTTCTTATTTGGATTGAAGAGTGCTGCCCGAAGTGCTTGTGCCAATTTAGTGCTAATGGAATTTTGGTTCGTTATGCTGCTGATTATCTGAATTTTTAATGTAATATTTACTTCGTGACTGGTCTCGAGAGATCAATGCTGCCATTTGTGCTCTGCAAAGGTATAAATCATTATTCTGACAACACATGAATTACACAATAAGTGAATTGTATCAATCTTTCTTCAACTATAGTTTGATTTTTGTTCGTTATTTACAAAACAGACTATGGCTAGTTAACGACTTCAAAGTTCACACCCGACTACAAAGTTCGGACTTGCCGCTTGAGATGTAAAAGAAATTACTGATATTGGGGCTTTAACCGATGCAACAGTTGTTGTTATTCCTTCGCAGGCCTTCAGAAAATTTGCACAACGCTTCCAAGTCAAAGATTTTGTGTCCGTTGGATAACATGTCTAGTGGTGGGAATTTTTTTCGCAGAAATTTGATGGGAGATTAGCAGCAGAATAACGAGCACTCCAAAATCATAATCCCAACTGGGTGTTCGAACAAATGAAGCGGACAGTTCACCGAAAATAGAGGTTTTTGTGTGCCCGCTATCACTCTCGTCACACCACAAAACGCAGTATGGCTGTGCTACGCTTAGACGTTGTATAACAGGGTTTTCGTTTTTAAGACTTGCACAAAGTTTAACAGACTGGACTATCTCGTTTTTAAAAAGTATATATTTCTCTTATTTCTTTATATTGTTTTCAATTATATTTTTAGTTAAGTTGACATTAGTAGTTATTGAATTAATAATAGTTTAAAAAGTATATATATATATAGTAAGTATGTTAAGTTGACTGGAGTAGGATTTGATTAGACTGAAGTAAAACTGAACAATCTATAACACTTAGCATTTAAGAGAATCAAATGTCATGACACACAGAAAACTGAGATTAATATCTCAACATTCCCTCCTAATCTCAATTGTTACAAGTGGAGGCACTTACAATCCTTAATTGCTCTCTTTGAAATTCAAATACATTTTTTCCCAACGGTTTTGTGAAATTATCTACAAGCTGATCTTTGGAACCACAAAAAGCAAGTACTATGTTTCCATCATTGACAAGCTCACGGATGAAATGAAACGTGTGTCAATGTGCTTGTTATTTTTGTGGAAAACATGATTTGTTTGATAAAGAGATTGTTGAACTGTTGTCATAGGAAATAGTAGTTGGCTCTTTTTGAACATTTGGTAGATTTTTCAACAATATTCTAATCTGTAATGGTTTAACCAATGAGTTTGATATGATCGACTAACAAGAGGAATTACCATGGTCCCAACACGAGAGGGAAAAGAAATCATGGGACTCATCAGGGAGCAAAGTAAATGACAAAATCAAGGTACTGAAGAGTGAATATGTTAAACTTTTAGAGGAGGAAAATTGCTATGATTATGTGTTACCTATATCACTGAAATGAATTCCTTTTTTAAATTTTTTATACCATGAATCAAATGTGATGACACGTAGCACACAGTGGGATTAATATCTTAACATGTATTTATTTGTCTCATGTTATTTCCTTCTCTGTTTTTTCTTGCACTACTATATCAAATGTAATGACACGAAGCAGATGTATTTATTTGTCTCATGTTATTTCCTTCTCCATTTTTGCTTACACTACTATACGAAGGGATTTTTTAGGACATTTCTTTAAGACAAAAGAAATATTTTGTCTTAAAAATTCAGTTTTTATTTTATTTATTTTAAATTAAAATTATCAATTGAATTGTCTTAAATCTAAAATATAAGACAAAAAGTGTTTGAGTCAAAAAAAAATTAAGGCAAAAATATTTGAGAAAACGATTAGAGACAAAAATATTTTAACACAAAATTTTATATTTAAGAAAAAAACAATTTCGGACACAAATATTTTAGGAAAAGCCTTTATATTTGAGATTTGAGACAAAAATATTTTAAGACAAAACATTATTTTTAAGATTTGAGACAAAAAAAAAATTAAGACAACTTTATATTTAAGAAAAAAAGAGTTTGAGAAAAAAATATTTTAAGATATAACTTTATATTTAAGACAATGACAACTTAAGACAATGTCAATTAAGATGAAACTCATTTAAGGCCGCTAACAATTAAGACAAAATCATATCAATTTAAGACCATATTACGGAACACCTGCAAAATTAACTCTTACAAGGCGCCCTAAGTTCATCAGTGTGCAAGCTACTATTTTCTCCTGCCTATATCGAGGCTGTTATTTCACTTACCATTCACGTTATCTTATATAAATACAACGACTTGTTGGGATTCTTGTTTTGTGGGGGTTGCCAACTGTGAATAACATGACAAATTTTCTTGGCAAGTTTTCTCGAACATCAATTCCTCTTGTGTTCCTTCGATCTTTGTTGATACGAATAGAGATAACTTGTCTCTCATTGCATTCGAGAATTTTGCACAGAGACTCTGTTAGCACTAAGTCTGTACTTTCAAAAAAGGGTCAAATTTTTTTGAAAATCAGTTAAGAGTTTTATTACAAACAAAGTGGGCTTAAGTTTAAGAATCGATAAAATTTTGGTGTGAAAAGGTGGCATAAGTGTTAAAAAAACATGTTAAGAAAGTTTTTTATGTCATGCCATTTTTTTTTACAAAGTCTTGCACCAATCAAATGCTACAAATAGGTGGCTACGAAATATTTTCGTAGGGCTTGCAAAATTTTGAAAAAAATAAAGTTTTATAACTATCACTTTAGTAATTTTAAATGCTTTAAAATTTTATAATGAAATTTAGCTTATGATATGACTTGATGTGATGGTTTGAGGCGATTTCAAAATGTTAAAAAGGGTATTGAAAGAAGGACGATTAAAACGAGAATTGTGTGCAAATCAACCATCTATGTGAAATTGTTAGCAATTTTTGACAGCACATGGGAGAGTGCTAAGTTTTTCTCAGTTAAGAAATGGGAAAGTCAGGTCATGTGAGACAATTTGGAGTAGATGAAGTATGGTTTGTGGTCTGTGATGAAGTTACCCCTTTATTCAAAAATGGAGGATGTGATTCGATTTTCTTGTAGTTTGATGGTTACAATCTCAATTGGTGTTATGATTTTATTCACTCCTTTTATGACAACAAAGGTCAGATAAGGGAAATTGAGTTTACAGGGACTCAAGATTCAATAGTAAAAGTCACGAGGTTTCCTACTAAGGTTGAGAAGTGTTTAATTAAACTAATGATGCAAAATGTGGATCTCAACTTCTTCCTGAAAGGAGAACATTAAAAACCTAATTGGAGCATGGGAATCCATCAAAATATGTTCATGAATGGTATAAAGTTCTAATATTTTGCAACTATTTTTTACATTTGAAGGCAGGTATTCTAAAATATAACTTTACCACATGAGGTATGTCATTTAGATGGTTTTGGAAATATGAAATTACCTTATTTCTTACATCAACGTTTGTTTCAAATTTCCACTAAGGCCATAACTAAAAAAAAACTATTATCTCATGATATATGTCACCATGGACTTATTAAGATACTATAAATACATGATTTAGAGAAGAAAATACAAACCCTAAGGCAGAGGACAAGGAGAAACCCTGCACCCCGAAGACCAAGAAAGGGTAAGGCTAAAACTCTTGTTGAAACCCTAGCCCTCGAAATAGAGGTTGGATATACTCATGTGGATAATGAGAAAATCCTTGTAAAGGAACAAAATATTAAGGTCCATGAAAATAAAACAAGAATAAAAATACACAAATGGTAGAAAAAGAGGAAGTAAAGCATCAAGCAAAAAATAGCGAGAAAGGAGAGGAGAGTATGGAAATAAGGAATGAAAACATATAAATAAAGCCTAGGGTTCACCATAGGAAACCCCATAAATTTCGTACAACTAAATTAATATTGATTTTTGAGGAAAATATTATGTTGAAAACTAATCCCAAGGGATTGGGAAAAGTTGTACATCAATGTAACTAGAAAATAAGGAAATTGAAGAGACAATGGGAAATGAATCCTAAGAGTATCACTTCCATGCATATATTCATATGCATCCTTTATCAATTCATACAATATTTTTGGTGGAGTTACCTCCTAGTGTGACATGCTTTCTGATCCAGCTCTTTTCCTGACATTCCTGTCATTGTAACTCCCTCCTACTCCTAGAAGACCTGTCTCTCTTCCCCTCTGCCTACTCCTAGTAGAACTTTCCCCTGCCCACTGTGCATTCCTCACAACACTCTCCCTCATTTACCATTTACTCCTCATGCAACCTTATGCAATCATACAACACCATTTCATGCTTCGCATTGCCTCCATCTCGGCATCGTGCCCCTCCCTCGAACACCACAACTTCCATTCCTCCTCCATTCTTTCTATTATTATTTTTTTTGCAGAGCTCACAGATTTCTACGATTCATACACAACAACACCATTCCTCTCGAGTCTATCCCACTACTTAGACCCTCCTCCTACGCATTTAGGACTCCTCCTCTTGGTGTGCATCTATCTATCTCCTCCATGTCCGACCCTCCTCGACATTATTGTGCACTCAACAGTCAAGCCTCCCACTCTCCACTCGGGCCACACCCCTCAACCTCCACTAACAGCTGGCCTCTTGTCCCTCTGTGAATCTGGCATCACCTCCCTCCACCAACCCTTCACTCTGCCAACGACCCTTCACTCCTCTCGCTTGGGACATCCTCTCTATCAGCCTACCACTTACGATGGCCCAAATCCCCACCTGCGACACCTCACTGCCTCACCTACTCACCTCTTGCCCACTGGCCATTGCAATCTTCCAGTCCCTACCACCTTGCTCTCGCTAACCCTTACAACATCTATTGGTCCTGTCCACACTAAACTCCCCCAAGTATTACCTCCTACAAATCTTATCTCCCCATGTCCAACCACCCCAAGCTCGACCTCCCTAAATTAAAAACTACCCTAGTTAATAACGCCCCCAAGAAATAACGATTTTTTTAATAAAAATATGTGTATTTTTTAAAGTGAAAAATTACCTTTGAGCACTAGAATTCAAATTTTTTTTTTATAGTGGTAGAAAATATTTTTTTTTTAAAACAAAATGCATTCACTAATATCCATTGTGCGAGTTGTTCTCTCAGTAAAATATAAATATCCTGAATGGTCAAGGAATATTAAACAAACACTCATTTTTAATGAGTTGTGGAAATGAATTCTTGAAGGAGACGAAGAAAATCCACTTGCAAAGCCTAAAATGGAAAAGGAGATCACCATTTGGGACAACAAAAAACATCAAGGCTTATGCCTTGATTGCAACATATGTAGATGAAGAGGTGAGTCACCATATTACAACATTTTCAAATTACTATGAACCCTTGATGAAATTGAAATAACTCTATGTCTCACATTAAGAACTTGAAGTTGTTCAGTTAATGATTAAACTATTCAGCCTTGAATTGAAAAATGATGACCCTCTTTCTTTAGTATCAGAAGTAATCTATATCATGTATGAAATTAAAAACATTGGTTTTGAAATTGACATATCTCTCATAACTTATGTTAGAGCATTTTAGCCCACATACTCACACTATCTTGATTCATTGCCAACAAGTGGAAACCTCAAGGAGCTTACATTTAACTCTCTTATGAAAACATTTGCAGAAATAGTGAAGGCTTTGGATAGAAGAGAACCCCTTAGTATTTTGACGAAGCTCTATGTTTTTCACATAGAGAGAATAATTATTCTGAAGATTCTTCTAGACGGAGAGATCGCCAAAGAGGATGAGGAAGAATGAATTTCAGTGGAAGGTAGGGGCAGAAAAAATGAAAGTGAAAAATATGATCTTCATTGCATACGATGCAATAGATATTGCCATGATGCATCCATACGTAGGCTACCTTGGGACATAATTGAGAAGGAAAGAAATGAATCCAAAGGTAAAAATTATGACGAAGAAAAATGTAAAGTACCTGAATGAAATCATTATGTTGTAGCACATCGTAATATTGGAGTAACTGAAGACTTTTTTAATGCTTCACTCGCTTCCTCGAGAAATGAGTGCTTTCAAGATTCAGGAGAAACATGTCTCATGACTTTTAGAAAATTTTTTTTTTTAATAATTTACTGACATCGTTGATGAAGCATTATACTACGCAGACAAATTTAACTCAAGCCATAAGGGCTTCGCACAATTAGGCTTAAGTTTCCTTATGTTCCAGACCTTCTTCTACATTAGGTTCTATACCTGTCAGAGTTTAGGAGAAATTTGTTGTCCTTTGTCCACATCCACCAGCAAGGACACTCCATTCACATGTTTGATTTCAAGGTTGAGGTGAGAAAATAATTAGATGAATCACTTGTCATGAGAGGAATAAAAGAAGGAAGACTCCAAAAGCTGCAAGGTACCTCTTCTCATGCACACAAATTTTCATTTTGTTCTGACTATGATGAAGGTGCATTCCCATGAAGTCTTTTCTGGTATGTTAGATTTGGACACTGAAACTATGATAACATTTGATTGTTGAAGAAAAATGGTGTGACTAGTTTTCCTACAATTCCTATCAAATTTAAGCAATGTGATGCTTGTATTCTAGGAAAGTATAACAAATAATCCTTTCATGACTCACATTTTAAAGCACATAGATGCTTATTAATTCAGATTTATATGGCCCCATGCATGTTTCTTCTACAAATGGAAATAAATATATGATGACATTTATTGATGACTACACTAGAATGTGTTGGGTTCACTTACTGAAGACCAAGTTTTATTTTTTTCAAACATTCAATAATTTTCATGCATGGATTGAAAATGATGCACAAACTCATACTGGTTCTTTCTGCATCGATAATGGAAAAGAAAACACTTCAAATGAATTTTAAAATTATCTTCGCCAGCATGGGATTAAACTCAAACAATCACACCTTATAATCCCCAAAAAAATGGTGTAGCTAAGAGAATGAACATCGAAATTTTAAATATGGTTCATTCCATGATGTTTTTCAAGAATGTAAAATCAATGTTTTGGGTTGATGCAGTTCTCTCTGATTTGTACATAAAGAACATGTATCCTTATAATGAAATTAGAAATAATACTCCTTATGAAATGTGTTAGGGCCACATTCCTTCGGTAAAGAATCTAAGGGTGTTGGGGTCCACTTGTTATGCTTTGATACCTAAGGAACAAAGAAATAATCTTGGTGCAAGAATTTGAAAATGTATCTTCTTGGGGTATTCCAATACTTCCAAAGGATATCGTCTCTACGATGAAGTTAATAATAATTTTGTAGTATCTATAGATTTCATATTCCTTTAATATTATAAGACCAACAATGTTTTTGAGTGGAAGCTTTATCGCTTCAATAGATTTTCACATGAAAAATCATTTCAATAATTTCATAATCAGATTCCACATCTTAAAGGGGGGATTCCTATACTGAATCAATATATGGAATCATCTTTTGAAGCACTCTCTCCCCCACATGAAAAATGAAACAAAGATGACACTTTGAATGATGTGATTGAAAAAATTTGGAGACTGAATCTTCATTCAACCCCAACTTAGTAAAATGAGCAGCCTGGGAGATCTCAAAAAGGTCCTCCAAAATGGTTGACAAAGACAGTGGAAAATGTTTGTCCCAATGAGATTGGTACAGGAACATGAAGTTGCACTAGGAAAAATGCAGGTGAATATAATGAAGCGTTGCAAAAGAAATATGATGCCTTGATAAAGCATGTCACTTGGAAGCTTGTTGATCCTCTATTGGAAACGAAACCAATTGGCTACAAGTGGGTCTACAAGAGAAAGTACATAGTTGATGACTCACTTGAGAAGCACAAAGTTAGTCTTGTGGAAAAAGGTTTTGCATAGAAAGAAGGGGTTTATTATGAGGATACTTTTCCCCCATAGAAAAATGGGCTACCATACGAACACTCTTTTCCTTAGCAGCTCAAAGTGGTTGGAAAGTCCATCAAAGGGATGTAAAAAATGATTTCTTGAATGGAAATCTAAAGGAGAATGTTTTTATGTCCCAGCCAGAAAGATTTATTATGAAGGTCTAAGAATAGAAAGTGTGAAATTTTATAAAATCCTTGTATGGTTACAGGAAACCACTGCAAGCCTGGTATGATAAATTAACTGAGCATATTATAAAACTTAACTTCAAACATTATGACCTTGATGTTGCAAAATTGTTTGTCAAGAAATTTGGAAAAAAAATTATATGTCTTGTGGAGAATGTATATGATCTTTTGATGACAGGTAATAATGATATTTATATTACATCCATCAGGAAGGAATTGAAGAAAGGTTTTGAAATTACTGATTTGGGCTACATTCATTACTATATTGGTATTTAAGTGACTCATCATCCTAAATTTATATTCATCTCTCAAAAGAAGTACATTGGATACCTATTGAATAGGTTTTGCATGGCTGAGTGCTTAAGCACTCAAATTGAAAAAAAAACTTGAAGCTCACATCCATTAAAGGGAAATAATTTGAGGATGCAATGCATGGAAAATTGGGGCTAATATTCGCACGTGGGCTAATTTTCCATGGTTTTTCCAAAAAAAATATTCACCAATTTCCATTTTTTTATAAAAATGATTCACCCAAATTTTACAATATAAAATTATTTTACATTAAAAATCACCAACATTATTTAGACAATATATATAATATCAATATAAATTTTAATATTTTTACAAATACGTCAATAAACATTTTATAGTTTGCATATTAGGGACTAGTGAGATTCACCAATTTTTTAAACTTCAAGATAATTTTCCATCCTTAAAATTTTCCCTAATGCAATGAAGTATAAATAACTTGTAGGAAGGCTCATCTACGTTACTACTAATATACTAGACATTTCATTTTTTGTGGGAATCCTCTCTAGGTTTATGCAAAAACCTTGTGAAGGACATTGGTCTACTGCAAAAAGAGTTATAAACTACTTGAAAGGGACTGAAGACTTTGGAATAAAATATAAATAGGTGGGTGAATTCATCCTTATTGGATACTTTCATTCAAAATTTGATGGAGAAAAGAAACTGGGTATCCACTATAGGTTATACTATGAGTATTGGATCAGGATTTGTCTCTTGGAGATCATGCAAACAGTTAGTTCCAATAGATTCCACAACTGAGGAAAAATATGTCGCATCAGCTGAAGCGATAAAGGAAATCATCTGGCTCAGGAAAATATAGGAAGATATGAAGGTGAAACAAGTGTATTCAACTCCACTCATGATCGATAAGAATTCTGCAATAAAGTTGGCCAAGAACCCAAAGTTCCATAATCGAAAAAAGGACATCAATAGAAAATACCATATGATTCGACATCATGTTGAGGCCAAAACAATCCATCTATGTCATTGTTCCACAAATTAGCAGATTGCAAACATATTCACCAAAGCGCTTAGAAGAGAAAATTTTGAAACATTGAGAATGATTCTTGGAATCAATAGCATCTATTTAGATTAGGGGGGAATGTTGACACGTAATCCTAAGGGATTGGCCGTAATTGTATATTAATGTAATTATAAAATAAGGAAGTTGAAGAGACACTGGAAAATGAATCCCGAGAGTCTCACCTCCATGTATATATTCATATGCATCCTTAATCAATTTATTTATTCATTTTGGTGGAGATACCACTTGGCCTAGAAAATTAATAATAATCTAAAGGAACCAGTGATAATTGATGAAGAAGAGAACATGAAATCTTCAAAGGTCAAGAAAAAGACTATAGAATAGGGGAAAACAAATTATGGAGACAGGAAAGGGAAAGGAGATGTGAAAGGTAACAAAACTATACAAAAGGGTAATATAAGGATTACAAGAAACCAAGACAAGTTAAACATCCTTGGTCAAGATGTGGAAGTTATGGAATAATGATTAGGTGACCTCTTTGACAAGGCAATATATGACACCCTAATTTTCGTTGAAAAAACTTTAGTTTTACCCCATTATTTTGGCATGCTCCATTTTATCTTTTTTGACAATTATTTTATTTTTGATATGTTATAGTAATATGTCATAAAGGTTTCGTAGCTAAAGGAGAGAAGAAAATATGAGTCAACATAAGAAAGAAGGGCCTTAGAGAGTGTAAACAGTTACACAATAGAGTTGTACAGTTTCAGCATATTTCACAAGTTCATGTGTTAGTTTTTATACAAAGGAATAATATGAGTTACAGTTATATATATATAGAGCCTAAAAGAGTGTGAAAAGTTGTAGTCCTACTCTTTACCTATGAATCTTCCTTTTTCCAAAAGAATAGAAGAGGATGCGTACAACAATTTTAAAATGATTTGAGTAATGCTTAAATGAGAAACATGTTGGGTATGTGTTATATTATTTCTACGACTAGTAACACGTGAGGGGGTCACAGGGGGGGTGGCAGCCCCCCCTGTTCAGGGTGCAGGGTAGCGTCCCGGGAAAAAAAATTTGGACCCTATTTTTCGGTGGGTGGGCCCGCCCATGGTTTTGTACATGGGTTTGAACATGGTTTTGGGGCATGATGGTTTTCGGCGCCCGGTATTTTGTAGATACGGTTAAGGGAACTATGGTTATGTTCTAATCCAGGGTTAATGGATTGGGGTTTATGTATGCTTTGACATGTATATATATGTGTTGTAACACTAAAAGGAATATAATGAAAAATCAAGTTGGTCATCCCGATTTGGGATCTAAGGGAAAATAAATATGTATATCTATTTTATGTTTTATTCTCTCACTATTGTTTATTTTCTATTTTTAAGATTTGTTTGTAAATAATTTCTGTATAGGGTTAAAACCTACAAAAAAGATATCCTAATATATAGAAGGATAGGTTTTTAATAACATTTTGTAAATTAAGCTTTTAAATGTTATAAATATTTTACATTTATGCTACCATACTTTGTGGATCTTAACATTCTAGTTTTGGTTTTTGGTTTTCAATAGTGCATTTTCAGTTTGTAGTTTCAGTATGGACTTCAGTGTGGTATGACTTACATGTTGGAGGGTTACTGGTTGAGAGATGCCCAATGGATCAGGCACATGGTCAATGTGTTATTTACTACCTCCCAGGGAGACAATATACCCATTAGAGTGAGCTGTTAGCACTAATATCAAACTTTAAAAAAATGACCAAAATGTTTTGAAAATCAGTGAAGAGTTTTATTACAAGAAAATTTGGCTTAAATGTAGGACTAGGTAATACTTTTGTGTGAAAAGGTGGTATAAAAATTAAAAAAACATGTTACTAAAATGGTTTATGTCATGCAAATTTTGTTTTATCCGTCTTTCACCAATCGGATGCCAAAAATAGGTGGCACTATGAATCTTTCAAATTTTTCCCTTTCTTCAAACTTTTCCCTTCCAAACGCATTGGTGAAGATGTTTGCAATATTCTTATTTGTTGAACAATGCCATGGGTGGATTTTTTTGGCCTCAACATGATGTTGAATCATATGGTATTTTTTTTTTATGTTATTCGTTCGATCATATAAATTTGGGTTCTTGGCCAACTTTATTGTAGAATTGCTGTCAATCAAAAGAGGATTTGAAGTGTTGTCATTAGAGAAAGAATTTTTTACATCCATTTAATGGAATTTCCAACTGTTCTGAGCTACCAAGGAAAAGAGTTTCCAGATTTTAGCCCATTTTACTATGGGGAAAAAGGTATCCTCATAATTGAACGATTCTTTCTATGAAAAACCTTTTTCCACAAGCTTCGCTTTATTCTTGTCAAGTGACCCATATTTTTTATACTTGTTATTGAGTACTCACTTACAGCCTATTGGTTTGGATCCTAGTGGATGATCAACCAACTTCCATGTGCCATAATTTATCAAAGAATAATCTTCTTTATGCATCACTTCTTTCCATTCATCATAAGAAGCGACTTATTTGAAGGAATTTCGTTCAAAATCCATAGAAGAATTTAGTTCACAATCATAATAAACATCCATATCAATAGGTGAATCAGGATTGTCTACAACATCTCCATTCTATCTGGTTGAGATCCTTGTTCTTGTCTTTCCAACCTCATCAGGACAGGCAATTTCAAGTATCTTTGTCAATGATTTTGACCTTTCTAAGATGGACTAGGTTTCTTAGTTGATTTTGATGGGGTTGAATCAAGATTTAGCACCCAAATAGTATCTATCACATCACTCAATGTATCATCTTGATCAATGGTTGGAGATCCATGTGGGGGAGAGATTTCTTTGCAAGGGGATACCATAGATTAGTCTTAAAATAATGATAAGAAATCTACAATTTATGGGTATCAAAATAACATGTTGAAACTTTTAATAGGATGTTGCATGAAAATGTATAACATGCAAGACAGAAAAATTTCTTCTCTCTTAATGTGAGATTGACAAGTTTCCAACAAGTATGAAGTTAGCCTCTGAAATATGTCCATAAATTGTCTTTGAACTATCCAGAATGAACTTTATCAAAGTCTTGACTTATATTTGTACTAGATCTAAATTTAGGCCTTCTTTACTATCCCAAAAATATCTATCTTCACCACATAATAGAATCTAATTTCAACTATAAATGGGCACATATATTATCACAAACAAGGCTTGAACTTCACCCTCAGAATGGGCTCATACTTCATCAGAAAACAAGCTTAGAATTTATCTTAGATAAGCTCATACTTCACAAATTCTATAGAGATGGTGTTCCGCTAGAGGCTTATTCAAGTATTTACCTATTCACCATAGGGTTTGAAGGAAAGCTATAAAATGAGAAGAGATATCATTAGTTGTGGGTGGAGAGAGCGAACATATTTCCTCCAACTCGCATGGAAGCTATTCTTCGCAGCCGAACACCTCAGCCTATATGATGGCACCATCTATAGGGATACCCATGATGTAGTCTACATTCTCTAGTGTAAGCGTCATCTTTCCCCGCGGGAACACAAATGTCACTGCTACACGAAGAAGGTATTTAAGAATTTTTTTTAAGACAAAATAATATTTTTTTCTTAAAATTATCATTTCGTCTTAACTATTTATTCCTATTCAATCATTTTATTTTGAAATTTTTAATTATTTTAAAGTAAAATGGTCTTACGCGTGTAACTAAACCTCTATGCACTGTGTGGCTTGGATTTTTTTGTGACTTTATCATATGGAGGAGGAGGTATGTGGAAATTGAGCCCTAAATATCCTCTAGATGTATCTAGGATAAGTAGTGTGATGTAATTATTGGGGATCCGCCCTCGATGTATCCATGGTAAGAAACATGATGGAGAGATTGGGGATTTCACATCCATATTTCAACACTAATGCTCTCATGGTTGATATCTACGATAAATTCATAAAAAATGAGTGAAATTTGTTGGAGATCTCCAAGGAGACCGCAAAGCTCAAACAAAATATCATTTCCACGATTTTAAATCGAAAATGGGATGAACTGAAGCCCAATTCCTACAATATGGTTGAGGTTGGGGTACATCACACCTGATTTTCAAGTATGGAGAAGATGGAATATGGCTACCATGTATGGAAATGGAAAATCCATATGATGTTTTACAATGAGGAAAAGGGTTTTCACCTTTATTACATCTATGGAAATAATTTCCAGTGCCTTAGGGCAAATGAAAATGTGAGGCCAAGAAGGATGCCCTAAATTCAGTTTTGTGGGAGCAGATGGAGAAATATGATGATGTCAGTGTTGGGATTTTGTGTAGAAACATTCATCTAGCCTCGAAGTGTTGAATTGAAATTATTACTTTGGTCGTGGATGTCTTGTAAGGGTTTATATATATCACAGGTCTATATACTAGAGTTTATTTCAAGTCTATCTATTAAGGTTTCCTATTAGAACATGATTTAAATGGAAATGATACATGGAAATTGTTAAATAAAAGAAACCTTGAGACTTAGAACCTTGTAGTTGAATTATTTTCCTACGCTTTCAAGCTTCATTATCTCTGTTTATCCTAAGGAGGATGATATGGAGAGTAAGAGTGTATTAGAGGCAAAGTACAAAGATGTTGTGTCATCTCAGATAAAGTTTCTTCTTATGTATATATGATGTACGTTAAGGCTACAGACAAGGTGTATGATTTGGAGGACATACCACTAAATAATCAATGCAATAGTTTTGTAGTGGAAACCCACCAATTTCAATCTCAATACGCCACATCTTCTATAAATGCATGTGTGTATGATTGTATATCAAAAATTATATTTTTGGGTTTTAAATTAATGACATGTTTGATAAATCGGTTCCACAACCATTTTGGTTCAAGAAGAGCGTTGTTCAACAAAACTTTGTTTTGGGAAAAATTATTTGGTTAAAACTATAGAAATTCATGGTTTCTAATCTGGTTTCAACAAAAAATTCCTACCCTCTTTGTAATCCTAGAAAATACGTTTTCTTATTTTATCCATAAACTCTTAGTTTTAATGGCCCACCTTACCTATAATTATTTTGTTTTTTCAGACCTATTGAGGCTCTGGATTGGTTAATTATAATTTGAAGTATCATGTGTTCTTCTATCATAAATATTACCTTTTTTAAATCAAAATTTTAGTAGTTCCACGATTTTCAAAAGGCTTTTTCCCTTTCCTCCACCATCTACTACACTAGCATCCAATTGTGCTCTTGCAAAACTCCCTTATCAACAAATTGAGCCATCTGATCCTACAACTATATTCAAACTTATGTCACTGAAAATAGATAACTGTGTTCAATTTTTGAAACAACGATTTTAAAGAAAAATACCTTTAATGATTTGAGAAGCATAAACACGTAAATACGTGTTGGAGTTGTTGAAATATATCATGCTCCTCCCATGTATGAAATTTTTTATGTCGCCTTTGGGCAAAGCATTGTAATGTTACAGACATTATTTATGTTTCCTTCAGTAATATTAGTGTAATGTTACTAACATAATAGAAGCAACCTTGTTATTTGATTTGATTACTAAAGTCTAAGGAGTTGTACATGCTCTACCTCCCTCTTGAACCTGTAACATATTATGAGGAAGCATAGGTTGTTAATTGTAGGCCCACTCAAAGTGTTTGAGATTACTTCTATGAATAAAGGTGAAGATGCCATCGAATAGGTAAAAAAAGTATGTAGAATATATACAATATCCCTTCTTCAAGAGTTAAAATGATGCACAAACTTGAAAAATCTATTTCAACATGCAATAATCGTGTGAATCCTTTGTAGGTTTGGGAGTTTTTGGTTCACAAACTTCCAATAACAACCTGCACTTCCAAAGTTAATCTCAAAATGAAACTCTGTGAAAAAATATTATAAGACCCCATTTTTTTAAATCATGTTTCCATTTTCTTCCCATTGTTCATCATGAATGTTGTTTTCAATATTTTGGTTGGTTATTAAGAAGGTGCTATTGATAGTTATTGGGATATTTTTCCATACTCCAATGTTTCCCATTATAGCCTCTATGCAACAACATTAACCTTTTGATCCCCAAGCTTGCACATTTCCTAGTGAAGGTATAATGGGAAACATTGGAGTATGAAAAAATATCCCAAAAAACAACAATAAAACCATCTTAAGAACGAACCACTAAAATCACTGAGCAGGATGAAGAGAACCAAAGAGAAAGAACCTTGAATAATATCAGATGCACTATAATTTTAAATTATTAATGGAATTGGTTTGTGGTGAAATAGGTGCGCTAGAGAGCGAGGTGTCTAGCATCCCACTCTTCATCCTTTATGTTATGCCACATTTCACTAATAGTGGTAAATGAGTTAAGTATATGCAACATGTCCTAGCCTATCTCTTCCCTTTCTCTGTACCATTGTTCATATCATAGCCCCCTGATTCCAACAACATTTCATTCTCTTGATTTTATTAGCTCGCCTTTTGAGCTTACATCATATGTACATAGTTGATTTATGGACTGACGAAACAAAATTAGGCTAAGTGAGCTAATTATGTGTCACTAAGAACTTTCCTATATCATACAATTTACTCCATATGTAAAAACATATAATATGTGTTGCCTTTCATAAAGTCCTCATGACTTAGAATCTAGGAAAATGTTTACTTGATATGTGATAGTGTACTCCATACACAAAGAAAGAGTGTATCAAATGGGTATTACAACAATATTCACCCCTATGTTGTATCCTAAGAAATATAGTACAATTAAAATTATAAGTTTTTTATGATAGGTTGGTATCTCTTAAATCCAATGTATTTTTTGATATCTTGTAGGGAAGATTCATCAATGTAGCTCATGTGGTTCATTTGAATGGAAATATAGGGAAATCTAATTACAGTGTGGCCAAAGAACGAGTTATTGGGTTGAGGCAAGGGAATATTCCATTAGAAATATCACAGTGAGTTTATTAACGTTGTGAATGTCTATGTGCATTATAATTTTAAATGAATAATTTAGGTTGGAGTTATGAGGTTTTATTTTAATTGATAATCCTTTTTTGGGAAATAGAAAGGGATGCTTTTAAACTGTAGAAAAACAATGCCATATCTCCTTGATTTATTGCTTTAGAAATGACTACAACACTTTTAAACTGTAGACAATCCAATGCCATAGCTCCTGGATTTATTGCTTTAGACATGACTGCAAAAATTGGTGACGAAAGTGGGAGGAAAATACTCCAAACCATATCTCTAGGTATGTATATAAGGCACTTTTTTATTATATTAATCCTATTAATAAAGAAACCAAAATTTCTTAATATTTTGGAAATTTCATTTATTAGTGCTTTGTTTCATATTGCATAAAAGCCAATCTTGTGATGTTCTCTTTGCTAGTGCAGAAAATATGGGTTGAGTAATTTGAGACTCAAATATCATTATCATATTAAACCGAGATTGAATGGATAAAATACTATAATGATGAGATGGGAACAATCAAGTTATATTTTCAATAAAGATCACTTGTTCTTACATATATATAAATGGAGAGGAGAAGGATGTATGTAAATTCTTCCTGTTTATTTATTGTAAACACTAAAGTACTTTATATACTATGCATGTATGTAAATTAAATTCTAAATACTAATAAATGGCCATTATTAATAATCACTATAACGTCGTCCCTTAATGGTGTTTCTGGAAAATACACCAAACTTGTTTCAAAATTTGACAAATTTATATAGACGAAGTGGCTTAGTGAAATTGTCTATAGTCTAATGTTCGGTGATGAAATATTGAAGTTGAACCTCTTGATTTTCTACAAGATTCCTCGTGAAATTAAAATGGACATCAAGGTGTTTGGCACAATCGCAAAACACTAGATTCTTTGATAATTGTAGAACACTGTAATTGTGACATAAAAGAATTGTTGGCTTGGTTTGTTCAAACATCAAGTGTGCAACTATTCTCTTAAACAAAATTGTTTCACATGTTCCTTTATTATTTCCCTATTTTATGCCTCCATGGGAGAATGTGAAACCACATATTTCTCACTAAAACATAAAATTACAATGATTCCAAGACTAAACCCATATCGAGTTAATGATTTTTGGTTATTTTGTTTCTCACACACAATTTGAATTTGTATAAATAGTTAAATGAAATGCATCACTTTCACCATATAGTAGACCAAAACCTCTTGTAATTTTATCATATTTCAAATCACCTTTTATTTATATCAAATCCTCTAGTTCAAGGTCTATGAGAAACCTAGATATGTAGGTGACTAAAAAACTCATATCTATCCCAATGATTGTAAGATAAATCTATCTTCCCACAAGCTTCCTCTAAATCGACTCATTTTCTGATTTTGAGTCTACTTTAGTTGAAAGTTTCAACTTATCCATATAAGTATGTACTTTTACAATAAAAAATCTTATACTTTTATTGTAGACATATTAGATGCTTTGTATCTAAAGTAAAAACACATTTGTTACTATCCCAAACTTCAACATCTAAGCAATGTTATAGGAGGCCTAAATATGTAATGTTAAAAGTAGAATGTGATTCAATTTTATCTTTATAATTGGTCTGGCATCAATACCTATGATGATGATGTCATCTACATATATCACTAATATATATATGCACTATACTCACTTTTATTTTAGATATATTCATCATAAAATCTTATTCTCAATATGTTATCCTACAAATATTTTTCAATTTTGATGTACAAAGCTCTTTGTTCTTATTCAGGACCATAAAGAGCCTTAACCAATATACTTACCATATTTTCCTTTCTAGGAATCTGGAAACGTTGAGGTTGACACATATAAACCTTTGCCTTCAAAATATCATTGAAGAAGATGTTAGAATATAACACTTACATGTGTAATAAGTCACATTAGTTACTTAGGCTAAAAAATAGGCCTTTTGGTTATTATTAGATTTTAGAGCATTGGGAAAATATCACCTCCAAAACTCTACATAATATAGGCGAATCTTGTTGTAACTATCTCAATTATTTTGATAATAAAATATTCTATTTCGCATGTGCATGTACTCTATCTAGAGTTTCACTGGTAAGTGTGGTCCAATTAATTTTATAATCTGGTATAAGAGTAGATGAGTATCCTTCCTTAACTTCCATTTGAAGATAGATGTCATTGGAGTAGAGAGATACTTAAGAGTTTCAATGTTCACATTTACAATACCTAGAATCCTAACATGTAGGAGCCATTATCATTTCATACCGGAGAAGAGCCGGTGAGGAACATGTGTGAAGGTTATATGTGGTATTTAGGAACTTTATTATAGGCGTTTCCATTTCATATTATGAAGGATTATGTTGCCACCATATGAAGGTTCCTTTGGAAATTTCTGATTTGACAATGGAGTGGTTGAGCTATTGTGGATGTTGGCTCAAAGAAGATAGTGATAGGATAAGTGAGTGTTGGAAGACTGTCCTAAGTGGAATCTGCACCAGTCTGACTGGTGTTGGGATTCATTTTATATGCTATTTTCTAGCTCAAATAAGTGTATTCTTATAATTCCTCACTTCCTCATCCTCTTAAATACCTTAGTCATATTTCTAACATTGTAGTGAAACAAAGTATAATCTTGTTTATTTATTGTAGTTTCGATATAGTTCGAGAGCTTGATTACTGTTGTAGGAATAATATGACACTATGAGGGGTTTGCACAATTTTTATACACCCTGTGAAGATTCTTGATTATCTTGATCTAATGGTTTTTTGAATCCTTCATTGGTGCTATCATTGAGGGATTTTGAGAGTTACAAACTTTCCATGAATTAGTGGGTCAGTGAGATCAACGAGTTATTTTTTAATATATTTCTAGAAGGAATTTAATATATTAGGCTCCTTTTCCCTATATTGAATAACACTAGAAGGGATGCACGTCCCTAAGGGATTATTGAGTAGAGAAAGAGATCTTCCTTGTGTTGTGTGTACCAATGGAAGAGGGTCATATGGTTCTTTGATGGATATATAAGGTTCCTAGAGAGTTATATAATGAATATATTTTCTAACACAAGAGAAAATTGGTCGAGTTGAGTGAGCTAGAAGCTAATAACTTGAATATGCACTGATATATTGCTAGGGTTGGGAATTTTAGGGATAAAATCATATCATGGTGGTGTATACTTTTTATATTTCATTCTTTGTCTCATCCTTCCTCATATATATTTTCAACTAATTGTATCTGACTTGATCCCTCATGAAAACCTCATTTTTTTAAACTTCTACTAGTTTTCAAGCATAGTATTTCCTTATGCGTGTGCAATTAAATTGTTGGGTATATTTTAGTGCATCCAGGTGCTTTTTTCCATATCTAAGGTTTATAGATGTGTATTTATGGACATTTTACCCAATTTGACAAGTATCATAAAATGTTTCACTCTATATAATGAACATTAAGCATAAGCCTTAAATTTAATCCCAAAATTTTTGTCCCTTCTTCTATCAGTTCAGCTAGGTTTGGATTGGTTTGCCTTCAAGTTTTATTTCCTCTTAGGCTATGATCCAAGAAAAATTAGCGGTAGTTTTCTTTTATTTGAATGGAGGACTTGCATTGAATATGTAGGTGGTTTTTTGTTGTAGATGCACAACATGTATATCGTTTCTCCTCTAATATGTTTAATATCAACCTTCATATTTGAAATTTTCATTACAAACCTCCAATTTATTACAAATCACATTCAAATTTTCTATATATCATTGATCTTGTCACCTATTAAATTTTCAAAGATGGAACAAATGTTTCAACAATTTTGTTTTATACCCCATGGGAGAAAATCTTGTTATACTACTGTTTTGAATTATTCTCCATACTGGATGGAATGCTAATATATAACAATATGATACAAAACATGGAATTTCCACCATATGAAATATTAATCAACACGCTAAGGTAATGCAATCATGATACATAAGAAGTAGCAACTTATACCAAAATGGTGATAGATAGCAAATAATATTTTTTTCTTGGTCATTTATTGCATAGTTTAACAAGCTAAAAGTTCTCCCAATCAGAAGAGGAACATTTGAAGTGACTATAACACTCTACACAGAGGAAAATTCTCCCAAAACCCTAATATTTTAAAATGCCATTATTTCCCAAATACATATACGCCGAGTTGGACTTTTAATATTAGTTTAACTCTTCCATGTAATATATTTTCATAAAAATATATATAGATTTATGTTCTATATTCTATTGCCATTTCCAAACTCTCTTCATTATCCACATACATGTCTTCATATGATTCCTTCCTACCACCCAAAGAAACCAATAATTTAAATGGACAATTTCTTCTTTCCCTAGTTGTCAAACCTATTTCATGTATTTGAAATATATTCGTCTCATATACATGGAAATCAGTGGTATCTAGTTGAGATTCAAGTGTCACATTTGATCCATTTACAACTGTTACCAACTCTGATACATGGAAACTTTGTGCAAATTCTTGAATCAAGGCAAGGAACTTTGGAGTTGATAACATTGCTTTGGAACTAGTATCATTTGCATGGTTGCAAAACTCTATAGGTGTTAGGATATTCCGACACATAGGAAATAGTTAAGTATAACTTGGTCTAGTGCAGAGGTAGGTAAGTTGTGTTTCTTTACTATGTAATTTTGTAACTTATAATCTGGCAGTCACGATATGTAGTCATTCGACAATTTATTCTCTCCTTGATATTATCGACACTTGATCGATGGCTTAAAAATGGATTGGTCCATGATCTCTATTTAAAGAGCATGGAGGGTCATTATTCTGGAAAATTTTTGTAAGAGAAGATTATGTAAATTTTATTTCTTTATATTAATAAATTCCATGAAGTGTCCACGATGGCTTAGGTAATGGACAATTTCCCTCTATGATGATTTTAATCATGTCAAATATTGGTGTGGTGATTTCTGATATATTTGTAATCAGTGACCTTGGTGTTTAATATAAGGAACTAGCCCTATAAATTCCTACATTGTATCCTAGTTTTTTTTACGGTCACATCTATTGTTGATCCAAATCTGAAGTCGATTTGAGTGCATGCAACTGTCATTTTCTAGATACAATATTTATGACCACTTTTGGGCCAAGATAACTTCTTTGTTTTTTCTTGAGCCTCTTTTACAGTGACGAACCCCTTTTTCTTCGTGAGAAAAGGTCTTTGGTTGCCCAATTTATGTCATTTTAGATATAGAGGTATAAAGTACTTTTTTTACAGTTATATTTACTAATCCGTCTATTTATTTAATTTTTTTTTATTATTGGATTTACACCCTCTTCTATGCGTATCCTCTTTTCTCTCTGTTGTGTGTGATTTGGCAAACCAGAAACATGAGGATGCGATTTTTCTGCTACATATGTTCTTTCCCTGTGACTTTGTGTGATCTCGGGAAATCATAAATAATGAGAGAATATATAGTTTCTTGATGGACTAAGAGGAAATGTAACATTCTATTATAAGGATTATTCTTTTGTTTTTTTTCAAGAGAAAAAAGCTAACACCCAAAAAAAAAACCTTTCCTCCTTTAAAACAATTATAGAATCCTTTTACTAGATCAGTTGATGTAAAGCCAATTTATGAAAATAAAGGTCTTGGGTTCAAGCTTCTTTTTCAAAAGAATTCTTTGTTAAGCTAATGTTTCATAATTTTTTTTTGGAAAGTTGCCTTTTTTTTAAAGGGTTTTATTTAAAAAGAACATGTAAAGGTAACATTGTAAAAGTGACTCACTTATTTTTAAAAGTGGGTCATATCAAGTAGTAATTTTTTTTAAGGTAAGTTTATTATATTATGTTTCGAAAAGGGGAGGAATTATTTTTTTAAAGAATAAAAATTCATCATCAAATTTCGACCTATCACTTAACTACTCGACATTTTCTACAAATTTTCTTCAAAAAAACATAAATTATTCATCCAGAAATTGTTTTCAGAGCTGTATTTTTTCAACTAGCGTAATTTTTCGAGATCTTGTCATTGGAAAAGTTATTTTCAACCTTCTAAGCTTTATTTTTTTTAAATGAAAATTGCATGCCTGGTTATTCTTAAGGGAACCAATTGTTTCCAATGGCTATCCTACATGGTACACTTAGAAGTAAAGGGCTTTATAAAATAGCCTTATGACAAGAATCTAAACCGACCAATGCAGATAAAACAACTAAATCGAAAAATAAACAAGATCAAGAATGAGGGATGATATGAATGTCCATTTCTCAACATCTTAGATTTCATATCCAAGAAATTTACTCCGGTACTGAAGCTATGAAAAAGCTAAATATTTCTTTTTGGAATTAAAAATGAAATCATAGCCCACGAGCTTGAAAATTAGTTGCTTACTTTGAGCCTGAATAACTTATCCTCTATTGAAGATTTTTTGTCCAAATTTAAGACCATTAGACTTCTTTTAGAAGGTTGTAAGGTCAAAAAGGAATATGGTATTCTTCTAGATTTTATTATTGCTAATCTATGCCATGGATACTCTGTATTTGTTTATACCTTCCATTCTACTAGATAATCCCTCATTTGTCAAGGAAAAACCTACAAGTCCCCCTCTTTTGATGCCTTTTGCAATTATTTGATAAGAGAAGAAGAAAAATTATTACACCTTGGTTTTATTAATACTCGAAAATATTCTAAGAAATCCTTAGCAACCCAAAAACAACCATATCCAACGAATCCCGGGAAGAAGCATCCTAAAAAGAATGGTAATAAACCAAACAAGGGTCTTAACCAATTTCAGACTCAAACTAAGAGAACAACTCAAAAACACATAAGGAAAATAAAAACAAAGGGAAGAAGATAGGTGGACATTGCAACTTTTGTAATCGTGATGGACACGTAGAGTCAAAATGTTTTAAGAAGATGGAAGCCTTGGAAGCAGTATTGAATAAGAACAACATCCATTTGGAGAACTCTTCAACTTCATCTTCTGGGATGGAACTTTATGAATGTGGTTTTCAAGCATAAATATCTGGTTATGCATTGAATTTATCTTCTTCTACTCATTCTCCTGAATGACTCATTGATTCTGGAGCCTCTTACCGAATGGCCAAAAATAAAGCCATGTTTTCTCCTTTAAATTATTGTAACACCAAAAATATTTATGTTGGTGATGATAGATCGCTTAGTGTTATAAGTTCTGGAACTACTCATCTAGATAAAACTCATTTTAATGATGTATTATGTGTTCCTACCTTGTCTAGCAACCTTCTATCTGTATATCAAATAACTCATTTAGGTGAAGGAAAAACCATACAATTCTCACATCATGATGTTGTAATTAAGGAACTAAGAGATCCTAAATATATTTTAGCTACTAGAATTATTGATGATTTCACAAATTTTTATAGGTTTGAGAACTTTGGTTCATCATATATTCCCTTTTTTTTATGCTCGTAATGATGAAGTGGACAAAATTTGGCATGAGCGAGTTGGTTACTTAAACTATCACTCTCTTTAATATTTCTATAAAGAAAATATGGTGATCGGTCTTTCTATGGTATATTGCAGAGATGGTGTTTTTTCCGATTGTGTTCTTAGAAAACCTCATCAGGAAAATTTTGAAAAATGTGCTATTGGCATGCTGCAATGCCTTTGTAGCTTGTGCACAGTCATTTATGTGGTCCACTTCGAGTTGTTTCTTTCTCTGGCTACAATTACTTCTAAACTTTAATTGATGATTTTTCTATACACACTTGGGTATACTTCTTAAAACTTAAGACTGAAGTTTCTAACATGTTCTTGGGCTTTAAGGCCTTTGTTGAGAAACAATCTGGACATCGAATTATTATGTTAAGATCTCACAATGGAAGAAAATATATTAACAAAAAATTTATCAACTTTTTCACTGAGCATGGCATTCAATTGCAACATATTGTTTCGTATAATACATAGCAAAATTGTGTAGATGAAAGGAAGAATGGCTAAGTGTATGGCTCAATCTAAAGGACTTAGTACTAGTTTCTGGGAAGAAGTAATTAAATGTGCAAATTACATAGTAAATCGCACTCCTACCAAGGTTCTAAAAAATATGACTCTAGAAGAATCCTTTTGCTCAATCAAACCAGATGTAAGGAAATTTTGTGTTTTTGGAAGTGAATCTTGGGTCCATATTCTAGATGAGAAACAGAATTCCTTATAACCTAACAGTGAAAAATGCATTTTTGTTGGGTATTGTGAAAATTTCAAAGGATATAGACTTCTTCAACCCAAATCCAAAACTGTAATCATTAGAAGAGATGTAAAATTTAATGAAAATATATTAGCCTCTGATCCTAGTTTGGTGGGTGTACCACCTTTGACCTATGAGAAAAATTCGACATATATGCCACCTCTCTCTATCTCATCTACTTTGGACATCATTATTTCTAGTTCGAATGATCATAACAAGGATGAAAATCCTCCTCCACCTCCTTAGGATCATCCTTCAGCTCTAGAACTTCCAAAATGGGTCTGCTCTACTCGAAATGAAACAAGTTCTCTTAGAGCTGACCCTGCAGATCAACATCGTACATGTTCTTAGTTCAACATAGCCTCTTGTTTATTAGCTCAAGTTCCAGAAAATTCTAATCCAGACACCTTTGAATAATCTTTAGGTCATCCAGATGGAGATGCAACTATGGATGAAGAATATCATTCCTTATTGGAAAATGATACTTGGGATCTGTTCCACTTCTAAAATGAAGAAAACTTGTTAGATTCAAATGGGTTTACAAAAAAAATTTTGGACCAGATGGAAAAGTGGATAAACATAAAGTTCATATTTTTACTAAAGGAT
Organism: Pinus albicaulis; assembly: GCA_034641835.2. Taxonomy (NCBI): domain Eukaryota; kingdom Viridiplantae; phylum Streptophyta; class Pinopsida; order Pinales; family Pinaceae; genus Pinus; species Pinus albicaulis. The sequence continues at coordinate 503,021,881 of CM076579.1, forward strand.
TTTCGCAAGTTGAAGGCATTTACGATACTAAAACCTTCTTCCCTATTGCCAAAATGAATTCTATCTACCTTATTCTTTCCCTTGCTACATCCTTTAAATGGAAATTCCATCATATGGATGGTAAATATGCCTTCCTACATGGTGAATTTCATGAATAAATATACATGGAACAACCCATTTTCTTTATCCAAAATGACTCTATCCTTTTTTGTTGCCATAGGAAGCATCTGTGTGGTCTCAAAAAATCCCCTCAGGCTTGGTATGCTAAAATGGATAGCTTTCTCTTAGATAATCACTTTTCTAAATGTCATTCCGACAACACTATCTACACCAAGGAAGTGTCTAAGTCCTTAATCATCCTTGTTCTTTATTTTGATTATATTATCCTTATTGGTAGTGATCCCAACCATATGCACCATGTGAAGTCTAGCCTCAAAAATAATTTTGATTTGACATATCTGAGACACTTGCATTATTTTCTTGGTCTTCAAGTCTTGGAATCCAAAAAAGGTATTACCCTTTCTTAGGCCAAGTATTCTTGTTATCTTCTATGCCACCTTGACATGGAAGAATATAAGCGAGCCCCTTATCCCTTTCAGTCTGGAGTCAAGATTTCAGTCACTTGTACTTCCTGTGAGATCGATGCTACATTATACCATCAACTTGATGGTAAAATTACGTACCTAACGCATACTCGTCTTCACATTTCCTTTTTGTTGATCTTGTTCCTCATATTATGCACAAGCCTCGTGAAATTCACTTGAAAGAAGCTAATAAAATACCTCGATATATTCGATGTACAGTTTAGTTTGGGATTCATTATAGTGTAGGAGCATCTCCACTGTTGATTGGTTTCACTAATTTTGATTGGGTTGGTGAACCTAATGATTCAAAGTATGCTGCAGGTTATTTATTAACTCTTGGTTGAGAACAAATTACATGGTCTTTTAAGAAACAAAGTTCCATCTCCCTTTCTTTGGCAGAAGCATAGTATCGTGGTGTTCTTGAAGCCAACAAGAAACCCTTGTGGCTTCCTCAGATCTTGTCTAAGTTTGGTCTTCATTAGCAGCATTCAACTACACATTGGTGTGATAATCAGAGAGCCACTCAGCTATGAAAAGATCCAATTTAGAATCAGTGCATGAAACACAATGAGCTACAGATATACTTCATCAAAAAATCTCATTCATGATCATGTTCTTGAAGTGCAGTATTGTTAAACCAATGATCAAGTTTCTCATATCTTTACAAAGTGTATCATAGAAGTGAAGTTTACCAAACTTCGATCTATGTTTACAGTTCATTAAAGTTATCATTAAGGGGAGATAGGCTCTAATGGCTCCTTCCCTCTCCTATTTTGTCACCTTTGTAAATCCTTCAATCCCATTCCAAGTTGTTCTTAAGGGGGGCTATTAGGATATTCCAACACATACGAAATATTTAAATATAGCTTGGTCTAGCGTAGATTTATGTAAAGTGTGCTTCTTTAATATGTACTTTTGTAACTTATAATCCGATAGCCACAATATGTAGTGATATGAAGGTTCATCCTCTCCTCGGTATTACAGACACTTGATATGTGGCTTAACACCCGATTGGCCCATGATATTTATTTAAAGAGCATGGAGGGTAATTTTTCTAGTGACCATTTATGACAAAAAATTATGTAAACTTTCTTTATTTATATTAATAAATTACCTGAAGTGGCTGCATTGGCTTAAGCCATGGATTGTTTCCCTCTTTGATGGTTTTAACCACATCAAATACTACTACCTTGATTTGTGATCTGATTGTGAGAGGTGGTTTTTGGTGTTTCATCTAAGGAACTTACCCTATAAATTCCTGCAATAGGGAATCAAAGTACATATAATATGCTACAGTGATGTTAATTTTAAAAATCAAGAAAGGAAAATGTACCTAGAAAGGTAATTTTACCTCTTTCCTTAATGAAAAAGTATGAAGGTTAGGAAAGTATGCCAGTTTACCAAAAATATAGATACTTTTACAAGAACAACGATGGTAACATAACTCCCTCAAAATTATGTCAACGTTCCGAAGGAAAGGTTGTTCAATCTAATAAAAGGAGAATTAACTTTGAACTCCACCATCTGAAATTCCTCTAGAGATGACAACAACTAAACATCAGAAATATTAGAAGATTGACTAGTTCAAGATAAATTTTAAACTGATGTTTGTCAAGAAGTTCTTGAATATCAGAAACATTGCATTGAAATACTATTTTTACAATCTAAATAATTAATATGAATATTTATAAACACCTTTTGTTATTTCCACAAGGAATCTACTACTATTTTTATAAATCAATTACAATAAGCATATATGGAGGTCTTTTAATTGAAATAATATGTCTATATAAACATTTCGCGAGCCCTAGAAAGGCACTATTTCATATAATAGATATTTTACAATGACCATGAATGACAAAAGGTAAGTAATGGGATTTCCAATAATGTGAAGTGTAATATAGAAATGGGGTGCACTAGGAAAATATAGGCTATGTCTATGAAGTGATGGAAAGAAACATATACCAAAATGCCATATATCAATGTACTCTAACACAACTATAAGAAATTGAGGAATTTTTGCACTCTTTTAAATTAGTATAATGTATCACACTTGTTGTTCAAAAGTATCAGTTGAAGAAGTCTCTGACTCCACCGACCTTCACCACTTAGTGTTTGTAAATTTTATTGTGCCAAACTTTGTGAAGATTCTCGATCGTTTACCTTCTAAATTCTCAATGGTTTCTTTGGAGTCTATTATGATTGAGGAAATCCTATATACATGTGTATATGAAAGGATTACTTAATTAGAAAACCACTTCAACATTTTATTTTTTTACCATTTCTATTGCCTTGTCAATTCTTAGAGTTGACGATTCTAACTTTCTGACTATATTATTCATTTTTTCGTACTGCAAACAATTATTTAGAGCAAGAACTAAAAAGGGGTGAGGGATTTGCAAAAATTCCTTCTCATATTTTTGAATTCTATTTTGAAATCTAAACTAATCCATAGCCTTTTAAATCTACGGCTAAAAGAAAATTACAAATAACACTAATTATTATGACAAATTATTGTAGTCAATACACAAAAGAGGAGGGTACCAAATGGATATTATAATAGTATTCACCTCTATTTTGTATTTTGTACCATAATCACATTTGAAATTAGAATTTTTTGATGGTAAGCCAGTTTTGGTTAACTCCAATGTATTTTGTGATATCTTGCAGGGAAGATATTTCTGTGGTTGGTTTGACTAGCAATATAGGGTTGTGGCCATGGCCAAAGAAAGAGTTATTGGGTTGACTAAGACTATATGCCAGTAGAAAATGACAGTGAATATTTAATCTTCCTTCCTAGTAGACTGTTGAGTTAAAATTTCACTTCCTAGTAACCTAGCCTTTGCTACTCCAGGTGATTATTCCTCCCTAAATTTTGTTGGTGTACGCATGAAAAATTCATTTTTTTGGGAAAATAATTTTATGGAATCGGCCATCATCTGTCTTTAACCCTTAATAAATCATATGAATCAATAAAATTGGGGCATACAGGTAGGGGATACATGGGTTTCAAGTGGTCCCTTTAGTCCCTCAATTTGACCCTTGATTTAAAGGTATCAAATAGGAGACATGTGAGTAGCCATGGATAGATAGGCTTCCAAGTAGTGGCTACACAAATGCATTCCTCGAGATGCAATCCCATTATTTGGATCTGATGAAATTTACTATCCAATGGAAGGAGCTCGAAGACCACTTCAATAAAATAGAGAAGCTCATACATAAACACTTCAAATAGCTCATAATAAAAGGGAATGGAAATGAAAAGAAGAAGAAATATGCAATGGAAAAGAGCACCAACAACTGTAATGACATCTCAAAGAAATAATATGCCATCGAAAGGAGCATTAGAAAACCTAATGAGACCTCAGAGGAAAAATACACTGTAGAGAGAAGCACTCACAACCTTAATGTGACCTTAGAAAATGGAAAGTGAGTGTTTGAACAATTTCTTGGCCTATTCCCATGGTGACATGAAGACAATCTATAACAAAGTCGTTGCAGTACTAAGATATGCAGTGAACCCAACAAAGATGAGTCTACCACCGATAAACACTATACATACATTCAATAGCTTGTAGGAATTTACAAGGTAAGTTCTGTAGATCAGGAACCAAATGTGACCGCTCACAAACATATCACAAATAAGGACACCACTATAATCACGTGGTTAAAACCCTCAAAGAGGGAAACAGCTCATGGCCTGAGCCAACGCGGCCACTTCAGGAAATTTATTAATATAAAATAAAAGCTACATATGTTTCTCTCATAAACGGTTACTGGAAAATTGACCCTCCATTATCTTTAAATAAATATCATGGACCAATCGGGTGTTAATCCATAGATCAAGTGTCATTAATACCGACGTGAGAGATAACCATTTGATCACCACAAATCGTGACTGTCATATTATGAGCTACAAATGTTCATGATAAAGAAACACACTTTACCTAACTCTACACTAGACAAAGTTATTTTTAATTATTTCCTATGTGTCGAAATATCCTAACATCCCCTTTTAGGAACAACTTGGGATAGGATTGTAGAATTTACAAAGGTGACAATAAAGGAGCCTATTTCCTATGTGTCGAAATATCCTAACATTCCCCCTTAAGAACAAATTGGGATAGGATTGAAGGATTTACAAAAGTGACACAATAGGAGAAGGAAGGAGGCATTATAGCCTAACCCCCCTTAATGACAAATTTCCTAAACTCCAAGCATGGATCGAAGTTTGGTAAAATTCACTTCTATGAGAGCCTTCGTAAAGATATCAGCTACTTGATCATTGATTGGACAGTACTGCACTTCAAGAACATGATCATGAATGAGCTTTCTGATGAAGTGTATGTGGAGTTCAATGTGTTTCATACGTTGATGATAAAATGGATCTTTACATAGCTGCATGACACTTTGATTATCACACCAAAGTGGAGTTGGATGCTGCTGATGAAGACCAAATTTAGACAGAATATGACGAAGCCACATGGCTTCCTTGATGGCTTCAACTGCACCACAATACTCTCCTTTTGCTAAATAATGAGATATGGTACTTTGTTTCTTACAAGACCAACTAATAGGTCCTGAACCAAGAGTGAATACATATCCTGCAATAGGCTTTTGATCATCAGGGTCACCAACCCAATCAGAATCAGTGAAACCAATCAGCAAGGGAGATGCTCCTACACTGTAATGAATCATGAACTGAACTGTACCTCAAATATATTGAATTATTCTTTTAGTTTCTTTTCAGTGACATTCATGAGGTTGCTACATAAAGCAAGCGACAAGGCCAACGAAAAAGGAAAGGTCGGGATGGGTATGGGTTAGATACAGAATTTTGCCAACAAGTTGATGGTATAAGGTAACATCAACTTCAGTGGTAGTATAGTTGACTAAAATATTGACTCCAGACTGAAAGGGAGAAGGGGAAGGCTTACTATCTTCCATGTGAAAGTGGTGTAGAAGATCACATGCATATTTGGACTGAGAGAGGGAATTGAAGACCAAGGAAATAATGCAAGTGTCGTAATTCTGTCATTTCAAACTTCTTTTTGAAGCTAGACTTCACATGGTTTATATGTTTTGGATCACTACCAATAAGGATAAGATCATCAACATAAAGAACATGGATGGTGAAGGAATTACCCACTTTCTTGTTGTAGACAGTGTTGTCAGAATGACACCTATAAAAGCCATTATCTAAGATAAATCTATCCATTTTGGCATACCACGCCTGAGGAGCTTGTTTGAGACCATAGAGAGACTTCATAAGGTGACAAACAAGGCTGGAGTATTTTTGGATAAATCCAGGGGGTTGTTCCATGTAGATTTCTTCATGCAAATCTCCATGTAAGAAGGCTGATTTAACATCCATCTGATGGACTTCCCATTTAAAGGAGGCAACAAGGGAAAGAATAAGGCGGATAGAATCTATTTTGGCAACAGGGGAGAAGGTTTTAGTATATTCAATGCCTTCAACTTATGAAAATCCTTTAGCGACAAGATGAGCTTTATGTCTATCCACTTTTCCATCTAGTCCAAACTTTTTTTTGTAAACCCATCTGCATCTGACAAGTTTTCTTCCTTTTGGAAGAGGAACAAGATCCCAAGAATCGTTTGCCAATAAGGAATGATACTGTTCATTCGTAGCCCAATCTAGATGACCAGAGGCTTCTTCAATTGTTTCCAGATGAATTTTTTCTAGAACTTGAGCCAATAAGGAAGAGGCTCCTTTGAATTGAGAATGTGTAAGTCGTCGATCGGTGGGATCACCTGCAAGAGAACCAGCTACATCCCGAGTAGAGCGGACCCATATTGGAAGCGGTGGAGTATAAGGAAAAATTTCAAGAGGTGGAGGAGGATTTTCATCCTCGTTCTCATCATCTGAACTAGAAGGAATGATATTAAAAATAGAAGAGAGAGAGAGAGGTGGCACATATGCCAAATCAGGCTTGCAGGCCAAAGGTGGCACACATGCCGAATTAGGCTCGCAGGCTGATATATTTTCATGAAATTTTACATCTCTTATAATGATAATATTTTTAGATTTTAGTTGAAGAAGTCTATATCCTTTGATATCTTCAGAATATCCAACAAAAATACATTTTTCACTCTTAGGTTCTAAGGCTTTATGTTTCACATCTGGAATATGGGCCCAAGCATCACTTCCAAAAACACGAAAGTGACTTACATCTGGTTTGATTGAGCTCCAAGATTCTTCTAGAGTTATATTCTTTAAAACCTTAGTAGGAGTGTGATTTACTATGTAATTTTCACAGTTAATGGCTTCTGCCCAAAAATTATAAACGAGCCCTTTAAATTGAAGCATGCAATTAGCCATTTCTTTTAAGGTGCGATTCTTCCTTTCAGCTACGCCATTTTGTTGTGGAGTATATGTAATAGTATGTTGCAATTGAATGCCATGCTCAGTGGAGAAATTGATAAATTTGTTGTTAAAATATTCTCCACCATTGTCTGATCTTGACTTAAGAATTTGATGTCCAGATTATTTCTCAACAAAGGCCTTGAAGGCCAATAACATGTTAAAAACTTCACTCTTGAGTTTTAAGAAATATACCCAAGTGCGTTTGGAAAAATCATCAATGAAAGTTAAGAAGTAGTTGTAACTAGAGAAAGAAACAACAGGAAGTGGACCACATAAATCATTGTGCACAAGCTGCAAAGGGGCTGAAGTGTGCCAAGAGGCACGTTTTTCAAAGCTATCCCAATGATGTTTTCCGAGTATGAATCTGGAGCAAACACCATCTCGGAAAGATACTATAGGAAGGCTTGTCACCATATTTTCCTTACATAGAGTTTGAAGAGAGTGATGTTTTAAGTGACCAAATTTCTCATGCCAAAGTTTGCTCACATCATCATTATGAGCAACAAAAAACGAGGGAAGAGATGACGACCCAAAGTTGTCAAACTTATACAACCTTGTGGAATCATCAACAATGCCAGTAGCTAAAATATGTTTAGGATATTTGACGTCCTTGATTACAACATCATGTGGTGCGAATTCTACTATTTTCCCTTCACCTGAATGATTTATTTGATAAACAAATGGAAGGTTGCATGACAAGGTAGGAACAAATAGTACATCATTAAACTAAGCATTATCTAGATGAATGTTTCCATATCCTACAATGTAACACCCCCAATTTGTGTGTTGAATTTTAAAAGTTAGACATTTGAATTTTAAAATCCTAAGGGGGTGGACCCCAAGGGATAACTATGGTGTGAATGTATTGGCATACTTTATTTGAGGAAATGAATAAAATGATTGTGCATTTTGACCAAAAAGAGAATTGAGATCACTTGCCAAAAATCCATGAGGATGGATAAGGCAATAAATCCCCAAAAAATCTTTCAAAAATCCTTGAAAGAAATTTATTTAGATTTAAGGATAAATCTGAATTTCCCCAATGAAGAGGAGTAGTTGGGAAGACGTGAGAAAAGCTGGAAAAGCTGAGGAAAAGCTTAAAGCAGCTTTAACGAACCCCAAGAGGGAAGCCTAGGCTAAACAGGAAAGAAAGCATCCTGCTATTCTGGACGCAGAATTAGAAACATGCTTTGGGGTATGAGCTTAAATAAGCTGATCCTAGACAGATTAGTGGTTGTCTGTGCTAGGGAGGTAAGTCTCTTTCTGGGGGTGAATCTGGGAGATAAAGAGGTGTCTACGGTTGGAAGTTAATTATTTGAAAATAAAGTGTTATGTTACGAAACTATGGTTCCTATGTCTTATTTCGGTATAAATTGGCTACATATAAAAATTTTAATTGATGACAAAAAGAAGATTTGGTACTACATTTAACGGAATCTATCCTTAGGAGAATCTATCCTTAGGTGCTCACCTTCAGATTTGTTTAGTTGTAGCCCGGAAAATCCATAGAGTAGAAACTTAGGAATCTCTAAACCGGGATGGTTTAAATGCAGAGATTACTTGAATCTAGATGATGAATTTTCATTGGTTAATGGAAACTGTGTACAAATGGTGATAAATTATGCTATAAATCTGCTCAGAAACAATATAGCAGTAGTAGAGCTTACTTGGTATACATATATATATTAACTGCTAGAAGTGAAGATGATGCATTTTGGTTACTGAAAAAAAAAAAAAACCATAATAGTTGATCTAGAGATAGCATAGAAGTAAACCTAAGAAGTAGAATCTTACCTGCCTATAATGTCTAAAAAGCATCACATCCTATATATGAAAAGTATCCTATATCGAATTCATATTTATAGAGTTCGTGTTGGTTGGACTCTTCTCATAACAAACGAAAAAAAAAATTATATATAGGATATGTTGCAGAAAGAAAAATAATAGTCAATATATTAGCACTGAGATTGTGGATGTAATTATTTTCACAATTTTATCCTTTATAGATTCTTATATGAACTTGTTAACATTCATAATGAAAAAAAAAAGGTTTACCTTATGAGAGTCTTATAATAACCTTTTGAAAGGGATGGAATTCATTTCCCTATCGAGCCTTTAAACAAACATAATAGGAAAAGCAATTTTCTGTGATAGTAAAGCAAACTTGGTTAAGCGCTGTTGATAATTCCGTTATAACAAAAAAAAAAAACTTAATAATATGCCTAAGTAAAAGTTGCGGAGAAACCGTGTAGTACCGAATAGGAAGTCGGACTGCCTATAGAAGAAGGCGCCGAGCCCTATACCATAACCGGCCCATTTAGATGTTAAACGCGGAATATACAGCATAGAGTAAGAACTGAATAAATGATAAATGCGTGATACATGTATATTCATGAAAATCCACAATAGAAAGAAATACATATTCGTCGATATAGAAAGTAGACGCAGAGACGTTGACCTAGTCAATTAGGGTTATATGAGAAATATGTATTAAAAGCTTACGATCAGTAGAAACAACTCACGGGCATAAGAATAAATCTATGATAAGGTAGTTATACAACTACAGCGCAAATTGAGTCCGCTATTTAACATCAATTTAAAAAAAAAATCAGGCGTTGCTGTGTGTAGTTATACAGATATAACAAAACAAAAATGTTAAACCAGAGAAGATCGTTAACTCAAGGTGACACAGAGTCGGAACAAAGCGTTAGATGAAATGAATGCATGCCGATGATATTTCGCCTAGGGTCTAATGCGGATTTATTCCATCTCGGCCATATCCAAATAACCTCACAGAGAATTACTGCTCGTTCAATCTGCAAGATTAAGCGTGTTGCAAATCCTAATTAGGTAACGAGAAAATAAACTATAGAACCTATACAGCCGCACCTACTGTACTGGTTGAACGATGAGCACGATTGGGGATTGACTGGCCGAAAACAATGTAACATCGCTTCCTAACACTGAGAGATATAACCAACCCTCCTACGCTTTTCAAAATCCAAGCCGGAGGGTATTCAATCCTCAGAAGAAAGACAAAGATCAGAAAAGAAATTAACAGAACGCACCTGGATGTACGAGGGTCAACGTGAGGAAACCCAACAGAAGATTTTGGATAAGGTTTATCCCCTCTGTAGGCATCCTGAACCATCGCTCTTATAAATGAGAGTAAACGCCGAAATGGCGGCTGGCTGAACCAGAACAGCACTCAGTTGGATGCCGAGAGAACGGGGCGTGGCCACATCGTATCAGGTAAAGCTCTGGCTTGAACTAAACCTGATGCTACGCCATGCTACCCTTCTCTGCGTATACTGCAGTTACCAAGCTGATATGTTAATATCAGCCACCAAAGAAAAACAAAACCAGAGCAATATGAAACCCTGTGAAATTGATAACAAGCAAAATAATAAACACAGATATTAGAAACCGTGAGAAACCCAACCCTTCATCAAAATAACACATGTTCACATCGAGCTCCTAAAGAAGGAAATCGATGCGTAGTCTGGCACTAGCAGTGTAGGATAACATACAACTGAAATTCGATTCCTCGGTTCTATAACCTCAGAAAATCCCGATGGGGATTGGGAGTCGTACAAATTGATATTACTTAGTGCCTGCAAGTGCTGAAGCCATAAGCACGATGGGGGTAGTAACCCTAAACGCTTCGACGGCTAGGACGAGAGCTGGCGTTCTCAGGACCCTCCTCTGTCATACATGAAAAGTTCAAATGCCACATGCCGTTGTTGCAGTGACTTGGGTACAAGTCTACGCCGCCGAGTACTATTCTTTGCTCCGGGGCGAATTATTACACCTGCCCTCATAAAAACTGAAACGATAATACTCCGGTCTACACGTCAACCTGTTGATCGACTTCAGAAGTTAGACGGCTTATTCGAAATAAAATTGGTACAACTACTGGTTACTGACCTGTGGAGGTATGACACCTCGGTACTGCAGGTATAGTCAGCCGGTTGTAACATTCCATCGGTTGGCAGCAGGAGCTGACAATGCTGAACAGGTTGTGGCGTATGGTGTTGGTGCATGTCGTGCCGAAGATGGTCCTTCGAATACAAAATTTCGTTTCAACCAAATACTGTAGGATTAGTATAGATTAACAATAAAATTCAATTTTTCAACCTACAGATTCGTACCGAAGTCGATCGCCGCGTGCCTACCCAATTGAATGTGGGAGGGGCCGCGTACTCGCTCCACCAATCAGCATAAAATCCACCTTACCGCTATGATGACGAAACTGGTGGTAGGATAACCAGCAGGCGATAAAAAAATAAAATAATGGAAGTAAGAAATACCTATGACGACCGCCGCAAGCTATTTCACGGGAATAGGCATAATTACATATGAACACATGTCGTTCGGCGTGTTAGCCAAAACCCTGGAGTACGTACAGTCACGCGCAAACATGGTGCGCTATCGGTAACCTTCCAAACAATGTGTGACGGTGCCTATTATTTTATCGATGAATAAGGGTTTAAATTATGATTACGGGTTATGTAATTAAACATTACAAATGAAAATAGAAATATATATATACGCCGTAATTATGATGCAAATGTTTCGTTTGTATGCCGAAATTATGATGCTTATATATATATATATATATATATATATATATATATATATATAATCCGTCGGATTTAATTGATGATTTAATTAATACCTAAGGACCCATGTATTATATGTATATATATGCCTATAATCACTTTAAGCATGTGGTTTAACAATAATCTTGCAACAGAAAAATATATATAACTCTATACCCAGAGTACATATAATGGTTATTTTGGTATATGAATTTGACTCCGCTATTATTGATATAGGTATAGTTAGGATATTCGATTTTATATAGGTAGGAGGGTTTACATGTATATGGATTGGTATATGCAATTCCAAAACTATATGAATTAACTTTCCAAAAGAGTTAGAAAAAAAAAGAATATAGATATATACATATAGCCTTTGGAATTCTATTATGAAAAAGGTCACTAAAGCACCTTCTAGTAATAATATAAGAAGAAAGAGTTACGTCCATACATATAGGGTATGAGGATGGAGGTTTATAGGAGAGTATCTCCCATGAGAATTAGAGTCAGAATTTGGATAACATTATTCTTATCAATATGTGAATACAAGTCACTGTATGACTTCAAGAAAAAAAAAAAAAAAAAAGTTCATTAAAAATGGAGACGTTACAAATGGTATCGGAGCCCTAGTTACAACAAATGTGGCTGTTGTTTTGTGCTCACTGCTTATTACAGTTATTTTGTTTTCTGAAGTTTATCAACGTTGCTAATCTGTGTTGTAAGTGTATATAGTTGAAATGGCTGAAGGTGAAGGATTTTATGTGGATCTGCAAAATGAATTTGCTACTCAGGATCTGATGCCCAGTCTTTGGCTATGTAGGATGCAACGGGGTTGGCGGGCGAGAAGTCGAGGTGTTGTTGTCGTCCGCTTGTGGGAGCGAGAGAAAAATATCGGAGAACTAACTTCCCGAACGACCGGAGGTGAAGGTTGGGAAGGAAGATGGATGAATCTGATGAGGATGAGGGAGCTAACTAAAGTATTCGACATAAGCAGAAAAGAGAATTGCAGGGAGAATTTAGAAAGATCAAACCTCCTTCCTATGATGGGGAGAAGGAGGAGGATGTTGAAGCTTGGTTGCTGAACATGATCAAGTATTTCCAAGTTTATGAATATGAGAGTAATTTGAAGGCTAGATTGGCAGTGTACCAGCTACAAGGAAAAGCTACACTCTGGTGGGAAGAGACTAAAATGGTGCATGCTATTGATGAAAAAACAGTTACTTGGGAAGACTTTCAGATAAAGTTCAAGAGTCGTTATTTGAATGAACGTTATTATGATGATAAAGCAAAGGAATTCCATGAACCGAGGCTAGGGCAGCTCACTATTGATGAGTTTGTCACTAAGTTTACTAATCTACTGAGGTATGTTCCTTACATTAGGGAAGAAAAGGAAAAAGTACAAATATTTTTAAATTGTTTGCCTACTGTGTACAAGGAGAAAATATATTTTGACAACCCAAAGACCATGGATGAAGCTGTTAGAAAAGCAAGACTCTGCTATCAGCAGTTTAAAGGTAAAGCTGAACAAGGGAAGAGCTGGACGAACAAGGTTGAGTTCAAAGGAAAGAGACCAAAACCCGGCATATTTAGAAATTTTGGTAGAGATCATCAAAGGAAATGTTCGACCAAAAGAAAGTCATGGCACTCGAGTCCCAAGTGGCTTCGAACAATAGGGAACAGCTCACAGAAAGGAAGGGACGGTCGGAGTGAAGGAACGTGAAAATGTTGAGGATGTGGAGAACCCCATGATGAGCGCACCATCCAAAATATACATGATGGCCACGACCGGGGGCAACCACCGTCAATGACATAGCCAGAAACATACCAACCATCAGTGCAGCCCTGGAAAATCGACAGGCAGAACATCAAGCAACCATGGTGGAAATGGATGGTAAGATTTCTGACATACCTGTTACTGTTTTGATTGATCCAGGCGCTTCTTTGAGTTATATTAGTCCTGGAATTGTAGAAAAATGTAAAATTAAACCTGAAAAATTTCAGCAGTCCTGGTTGGTACAGCTGGCCACTGGAACTAAGAGAAAAGTCACACATAAGTTGCCCAAAACATCAATACAATTAAATGGGTTCCCAACAGAAGTAAATCTGAACATACTGCCATTAGGATCCTATGATCTGCTGATAGGAATGGATTGGCTAGAAAAGAAAAAAGCCCTCATGAACTGCTGGGATAAAACCTTGCATTGTGTAGATGAGGAAGGGGAAACCTTTTACACTAAAGAGAGAGCAAAGCCCATTGTGGTCGGACAAATATCAGCCTTACAATTGAAAAGAATAGCTAGAAAAGGATACCAAGTCTATGCAGTGCATGTAGAAGAAATAGAACAGCAAACTGAGGAAGAGTTGCTGGATGCTATACCAGTCATAAGAGAATTTAATGAAATTTTTCCCAAGGAAATTCCTCATCTTCCCCCCAAAAGAGAGATTGATTTTTCAATTGATCTGGTACCAGGAGCAACACCTGTTTCCCGAGCACCTTATCGGATGAGTCCTCCTGAACTTATGGAGTTGAAGATGCAGCTGCAAGAATTGTTAGATAAAGGGTATATCAGACCAAGTGTGTCTCCTTGGGGAGCCCCGGTTTTATTTGTGAAAAAGAAAGATGGAACTTTTAGGATGTGTATTGACTATCGTCAACTGAATAAGCTGACCATTAAGAATAGATATCCACTTCCTAGAATTGATGATCTTTTCGATCAAGTGAGAGGAGCTTCAGTCTTTTCCAAGATTGACCTAAGAACTGGTTATCACCAGCTCAGAATTAAAGAAGAAGACGTCAGCAAAACAGCATTCCGAACCAGGTATGGGCATTACGAATTTAATTACCACCTTTTAAAGGTTTTAATGAATGCCCTTTTATGTATGTCGATGAACGATTGTGTTGAATAAGTATTTGGATAAATTTGTTCTTGTGTTCTAGATGATATCTTGGATTTTATTCTAAAAACGAAAGAGGAACACAAGAGCCCATCTAAGAATAGTGTTGCAGACTTTAAAATAAAACCACTTTAAAAGAAAACCGGCTATATGCCAAGTTCGGTAAATGTAATTTTATAAGGATAAAATTCAATATTTAGGTCATATCATCTCTGAAAAAGGATTGGCAGTTGACCCTGAAAAGATAAAAGCCATTAAGGAATGGCCAGTCCCCACTGATGTCTCAGAAGTAAGATCATTTATGGGAATGGCAGGCTATTATCGTAGATTTGTAGAGAGATTTTCTGCTATAGCAAATCCCATAACCTCATTACAAAGGAAGGGTGTTAAGTTTGTGTGGACTGAAAAATGCCAAAACAGTTTCGAACAATTGAAACAAAAACTTATGTCAGCCCCTATATTACAAATTGCTGATCCTGATAAAGAGTTTGTTGTATGTACAGATGCTTGCAGGGAAGGGCTGGGAGGAGTCCTTTTGCAGGAAAATTCAGTCATTGCATATGAATCTAGGAAACTGAAAATACATGAACATAATTATAGTGCATATGATTTGGAATTTGCAGCTGTTGTTCATGCTTTAAAAATGTGGAGGCACTATCTGTTGGGGAAGAAGTTCACATTGATGACTGATCATATTAGTCTTAAATATTTCTTTTCCCAAATTGACCTGAATGCAAGACAAGCCAGATGGCTGTCTTTTCTAAGTGAATTTGATATGGACATAAAAAATATCAAGGGAAAAGAAAATAAAGTTGCTGATGCCTTAAGTAGAAATGCTTGTCAACATTTAAACAGCATTGGGAGTAGTGCCCAGATGGAGATAGAGGAATTGGTGGGAAAAGCAGCAACTCAAGATTCCAACTATGAAGCACTCTTGGTGCAATTACAGAAAAAGGATAAAACTGATTTCACTAAAGACCAAAAAGGGCTTCTCTATTACAAAAACAGACTGTATATTCCGAATACAGAGTCATTGAAAAGAGAAATTTTAGATGAATATCACAAGAAACCCTATGCAGGACATCCAGGATACCAGAAGATGTTAACAGCCTTGAAAAAGAAGATGTTCTGGCCAGGAATGAAGAGAGATGTGGCAGAGTTTGGCACTTGGTAAGTGTATGGAATGTCAGGCGGTCAAAGTTGAGCATCGGCTTACCAATCGGGGGCTTTTAAACCCCCTGCCAATTGCAGAATGGAAATGGGACACAGTTTCCATGGATTTTATAACAGGACTACCTAAAACCAAATATCAACATGATTCAGTAATGGTAGTAGTAGACACTTTAACCAAAGCTGCTCACTTTATACCAGTCAAATCTACTTTCGGAACAGCTCAAGTGGCAAATGTTTTCCTGAAAGAGATAGTAAGACTTCATGGGGTGCCCAAAGTAATTGTCTCAGATCGCGATGCTAAGTTTACAACAGCATTTTGGAAAGGGTTGTTTGGAGGGATGGGTACTAAACTGAATTTTAGTACTACCTATCACCCTCAAATAGATGGGCAGACAGAAAGGACGAATCAAATATTAGAGGATATGTTGCGAATGTATGTGATGGATAGACCATCAAAGTGGGAAGAGTATCTACATCTAGCTGAGTTTGCCTATAATAATAGCTACCAATTCTCTATTAAGATGAGTCCGTTTGAGGCACTCTACGGGAGAAAGTGCCGTACTCCCTTGAGTTGGAGTCAACCAGACGATAAACTGGTGTTGGGACCAGATGCACTACAAGAAATGGAAAGAATTGTTAAACAAATACAAAGAAACATAAAGACAGCACAAGACTGACAGAAGAGCTATGCTGATAAGAAAAGGGTGCACAGAGAATTTAAAGTGGGGGATCATGTGTATTTGCGCATTAAACCCAAAAAGAGTACACTTTATGCGGGAAGTTGCGCAAAACTGGCTCCTAGATATTGTGGACCTTTTGAGGTGTTAGAAAGGGTGGGACCAGTGGCTTACAAGCTGGCCTTACCATCCCATGTTAAAGTGCATAATGTATTTCATGTTTCATTATTAAAAATATATGTACATCATGCTTCTCACATAGTTTATTGGAATGTTGTACAGGTGGAACCAGAAGGGGAGTTTCTGCCAGAACCGCTTCAAATATTGGAGCGGGAAGAAATTGAATTGAGAAAGCAGACGGTGGTCGAGTAAAGGTCTTTTGTGGAAGCACTGCTGGCACAAACCACACAGGAAAGGGAGAGGGAAAGTGAAATGATGGAGCAATATCCATTTTTGTTTAAATGAACTGCGGTAGTTGAATGAAACAGGGACGGTGTTTATTTTGAGAGAGGAATATGTAACACCCCCAATTTGTGTGTTGAATTTTAAGTTGACATTTGAATTTTTAATCCTAAAGAGGTGGACCCCAAGGGATAACTATGGTGTGAATGTATTGGCATATTTTATTTGAGGAAATAAATAAAATGATTGTGCATTTTGACCAAAAAGAGAATTGAGATCACTTGCCAAAAATCCATGAGGATGGATAAGGCAACAAATCCCCCAAAAATCTTTCAAAAATCCTTGAAAGAAATTTATTTAGATTTAAGGATAAATCTGAATTTCCCCAATGAAGAGGAGTAGTTGGGAAGAGGTGAGAAAAGCTGGAAAAGCTGAGGAAAAGCTTAAAGCAGCTTTAAGGAACCCCAAGAGGGAAGCCTAGGCTAAACAGGAAAGAAAGCATCCTGCTATTCTGGACGCAGAATTAGAAACATGCTTTGGGGTATGAGCTTAAATAAGCTGATCCTAGACAGATTAGAGGTTGATCTGTGCTAGGAGGTGATCTCTGCTCGGGGGTGAATCCTGGGAGATAAAGAGGATTCTACGGTTGGGAGGTTGGTCATTTTGCAGACTTTGTGGTATGTTCTGAAACTATGGTTCCTATGTCTTATTTCAGTATAAATTGGCTACATATAAAAATTTTAATTGATGACAAAAAGAAGATTTGGTACTACATTTAACAGAATCTATCCTTAGGTGCTCACCTTCCAGATTTGTTTAGTTGTAGCCCAGAAAATCCCTATAGTAGAAACTTCAGAATCTCTAAACCAGGGATGGTTTAAATCTGAAGTTACTTGAATACTATAGATGATGAATTTTCATTGGTTAATGGTATGTACAAATGACGATAAATTATGCTATAAATCTGCTCAGAAACAATATAGCAGTAGTAGAGATCACTTGGTATAAATATATATATTAATTTCTAGAAGTGAAGATGATGCATTTTGGTTTCTTTAAAAAAAAAAAAAAAAAACCATAATAGTTGATCTAAATATAGCATATAAGTAAACCTAAGAAGTAGAATCTTACCTGCATATAATGTTTCAAAAGCTTCACATCCTATATATATATGAAAAGTATCCTATATCGAAATCATATTTATAGAGTTCATTGTGGTTGGACTCTTCTCCTAACCAACGAAAAGAAATTCTATATAGAATATGTTGAAAAAAAAAAAAGTAGTCAATACATTATGCTGAGATTTTGGATGTAATTATTTTCACAATTTTATCCTTTATAGAATCTTATATGAACTTGTTAACATTTAAAAAAAAAAAAAAAAAGTTTACCTTATAAGAGTCTTATAATAACCTTTTAAAAGGGATGGAATTCATTTCCCTATTGAGCCTTTATACAAACATAATAGGCAAAGAAATTTTCTGTGATAGTAAAGCAAACTCGATTAAGCGCGATTGATAATTCGGTTATAACATAAAAAAAAAAAACTTAATAATAGGCCTAAGTAAAAGTTGCGAAGAAACCGTGTAGCACAGTATAGGAAGTCGGATTGCCCATAGAAGAAGGCGCCGAGCCCTATACCATAACCGGCCCATTTAAATGTTAAATGCGGAAAATACAGCATAGAGTAATAACTGAATAAATGACAAATGCGTGATACAGGTATATGCATGCAAATCCACAATATAAAGAAATACATATTCGTCGATATCAAAGAGTAAACGCAGAGACGTTGACCTAGTCTATTAGGGTTATATGAGAAATATATATTAAAAGCTTACGAGCAGTAGTAATAACTAACTGTCATAAGAATAAATCTGGTATAAGGGAGTCATACAATTACAGTGAAAAATGAGGCCGCTATTTAACATCAATTTAATAAAATCAGGCGTTGCGGCGCGTAGCTATACAGATATAAAAACAAAAATGTTAAACCAGAGAAGATCGTAGCTCAAGTTGACATCGAGTCGTCACAAAGCGTTAGATGAAATGAATGCGTGCCGATGATATTCCGCCTAGGGTCTAAGGCGGATTTATTCCATCTCAGCCATATCCAAATAACCTCACAGAGAATAATGCTCGTTCCATCTGCAAGATTAAGAGTGTTGCCGATCCAAATGAGGTAACGAGAAAATAAAATAAAAAACATATACATACGCATCTACTGTACTGGTTGAACGATGAACTCGAGTGGGGTTGACTGGCCAAAACCAGTGTAACATCGCTTCCTAATACTGAGGGGTATAACCAACCCTTCCCCGCTTTTCAAACATCCAAGCCGGAGGGTATTCAATCCTCAGAAGAAAGACGAAGATCAGAAAAGAAATTCACAGAACTCAACCGGATGTACGAGGGTCAACATGATGAAACCCAACAGAAGATTTTGGATAAGGTTTATCCCCTCTGTAGGCGTCATGAACCCTCGCTCTTATAAATGAGAGGAAACGCCAAAATGGCGACTGGCTGAACCAGAAAAGATCTGGGTTGAACGCCGAGAGAGCGAGGCGTGGCCACATCGTATCAGGTAAAGCTCTGACTGAACTAAACCTGATGCTCCGCCATGGCTCTGCGTAGACTGCAGTTACTGAGCTGATATGGTAATATCAGCCACCAAAGAAAAAAAAAAACCAAACCCAGAAAAATAGTAGAACCTGTGGATTTGATAATAAGCAAAAAAACAAACACATATAATAGAAACCGTGAGAGACCCAACCATTCATCAAAATAAAACCGGTTCATATCGAGCTCCTAAAAAAGGAAATCCGATGTCTCGGTCCTATAACCCCAGAAAATCCCGATGGGAAGTGAGAGTAGTACTCATTGATATAACTTCGCGCCGGCAAATGCTGAAGCCATGGGCACGGTGGGAAAGGAACCCTAAAAGTTTCGACGGCCAGGGCGAGAGCTGGCGTTCTCGGAACCCTCCTCTGTCATGAAAAGTTCAAATGGCACATCTGGGTTGATGCGGTGACTTGGGTACAAGTCACGCCGGCGAGTACTATTCTTTGCTCCCGGGCGGAGTGTGCAGCACTCTTAAAGGCGGAAACGATAATACTGCGGTCTACACGTCAACTTTTGTCAATCGACTTCGGAAGTTAGACGACTTACTCGAAATAAAATTGGTACAACTACGTTCTTGTTCCTATGGAGGTATGACACCTTGGTGCTGAGGGCGTAGTCAGCCGGTTGTAACACTCCATCGGATTGTAGCAGGAGATGACAATGCGAGAACGGTGGTGGCGTATGGTGTTTGTGCATCATCGCGCCGAAGATGGTTCATAGGAGTACAAAATTTAGAACAGCAAATACCTGTAGGATTAGTATAGATTAACAATAAAATTCAATTTTTCAACCTACAGATTCGTACCGAAGTCGATCGCCGCGTGCCTACCCAATTGAATGTGGGAGGGGCCGCGTACTCGCTCCACCAATCAGCATAAAATCCAGCTTACCGCTATGATGACGAAGCTGGTGGTAGGATAACCAGCAGGCGATAAAAAAATAAAATAATGGAAGTAAGAAATACCTATGACGACCGCCGCAAGCTATTTCACGAGAATAGGCATAATTACATATGAACACATGTAGTTCGGCGTATTAGCCAAAACCCTAGGTCTGTGCATTCACGCGCAAACATGATGCGTTGTCGGGAAACTTCATACAATGTGTGACAGGTGCCTGTTATTTTTATCGATGAAGAAGGGTTTAAATTATGAGTACGGGTTATGAAATTAAACATTAAGAATGAAAATATATATATATACGCCGGAATTATGATGCAAAGGTTTTTTTTATATGCCGGAATTATGATGCAAGGATTTTTTTCGGAACCCATGTATTATATGTATATATATGCCTATAATCACTTTAAGCATGTGGTTTAACAATAATCTTGCAACAGAAAAATATATATAACTCTATACCCAGAGTACATATAATGGTTATTTTGGTATATGAATTTGACTCCGCTATTATTGATATAGGTATAGTTAGGATATTCGATTTTATATAGGTAGGAGGGTTTACATGTATATGGATTGGTATATGCAATTCCAAAACTATATGAATTAACTTTCCAAAAGAGTTAGAAAAAAAAAGAATATAGATATATACATATAGCCTTTGGAATTCTATTATGAAAAAGGTCACTAAAGCACCTTCTAGTAATAATATAAGAAGAAAGAGTTACGTCCATACATATATGGTATGAGGATGGAGGTTTATAGGAGAGTATCTCCCATGAGAATTAGAGTCAGAATTTGGATAACATTATTCTTATCAATATGTGAATACAAGTCACTGTATGATTTCAAGTAGAAAAAAAAAAAATTTCATTAAAAATGGAGACGTTACAAATGGTATCGGAGCCCTAGTTACAACAAATGGGGCTGTTGTTTTGTGCTCACTGCTTATTACAGTTATTTTGTTTTCTGAAGTTTATCAACGTTGCTAATCTGTGTTGTAAGTGTATACAGTTGAAATGGCTAAAGGTGAAGGATTTTATGTGGATCTGCAAAATGAATTTGCTACTCCAGATCCCAATGCCC
Source organism: Pinus albicaulis (assembly GCA_034641835.2). Lineage (NCBI taxonomy): Eukaryota > Viridiplantae > Streptophyta > Pinopsida > Pinales > Pinaceae > Pinus > Pinus albicaulis. Next base: position 503,043,205 of record CM076579.1, read on the forward strand.
CGGTACTGCCTATGTTGCACCGGATGCAACGAGAGTTGGCTGAACTGAGAAGCCAGAATGACTTGTTGTCATCAGCCAGCAAGGAGCAGGAAAAGCTCATCAGAGAACTAACTTCCCGGAACAGCCAGGAGGGTGAAGGTTCTGGAAAGAGGAAGATGGAGGAATCGGATGAGGATGAGGCTGCTAGACAGCAGCATAAACAGAAAAGAGAGTTGCAGGGAGAATTTAGAAAGATCAAACCTCCCTCCTATGATGGGGAGAAGGAGGAGGATGCTGAAGCTTGGTTGCTGAATATGATCAAGTATTTCCAAGTCTATGAATATGAGAGCAATCTGAAGGCTAGATTAGTTGTGTACCAGCTACAAGGAAAAGCTACACTCTGGTGGAAAGAGACAAAAATGGTGCATGCCATTGATGAAAAAACAGTTACTTGGGAAGATTTTCAGACTAAGTTCAAAATTCGTTATTTGAATGAACGTTATTATGACGATAAAGCAAAAGAATTCCATGAACTTAGGCTAGGGCAGCTCACTATTGATGAGTTTGTCACTAAGTTTACAAATTTACTGAGGTATGTCCCTTACATTAGGGAAGAAAAGGCAAAAGTGCAAAGGTTTTTAAATTGTTTGCCTACTGTGTACAAGGAGAAAATTGAGTTTGACAACCCAAAGACCATGGATGAAGCTGTTAGAAAAGCAAGATTATGCTATCAACAGTTTAAAGGAAAAGCTGAACAAGGGAAGAACTGGACGAACAAGGTTGAGTTCAAGGGAAAGAGACCAAAACCAGCATATTTAAGGAATTTTGGTAGAGATCATCAAAGGAAAAAGTTCAGCAAACCAAAAGAAAGTCAAACTGCTCAGTCCCAAGTGGCTTCAAAACCAGTAGAAGGGAACAATAGAAAGGAAGGGACAGTCAGAATGAAGGAACCGCTGAAATGTTGGGGATGTGGAGAACCCCATATGATGAGAGACTGCCCCCATCGAAATATACACATGATCAGCAGAGAGCGAGAGGCAACAACCGTCAATGACATAGCCAGAAACATACCAACCATCATTGCAGCCCTGGAAAATCGACAGGCAGAACATCAAGCAACCATGGTGGAAATGGAGGGTAAGATTTCTGACCTACCTGTTACTGTTTTGATTGATCCAGGTGCTTCTTTGAGTTACATTAGTCCTGGAATTGTAGAAAAATGTAAAATTAAACATGAAAAATTTCAGCAGTCATGGTTGGTACAGCTGGCCACTGGAACTAAGAGAAAAGTCACACATAAGTTGCCCAAAACAGCAATACAATTAAATGGGTTCCCAACAGAAGTAAATCTGAACATATTGCCATTAGGATCCTATGATCTGCTGATAGGAATGGATTGGCTAGAAAAGAAGAAAGCTCTGATGAACTGCTGGGATAAAACCCTGCATTGTGTGGATGAGGAAGGGAAACCTTTTACACTAAAAGGGAAACCAAAATCCATTTCAATAAGACAAATATCAGCCTTACAATTGAAAAGAACAGCTAGAAAAGGATACCAAGTATATGCAGTGCATGTAGAAGAATAGAACAACAAACTGAGGAAGAGTTACTGGATGCTATACCAGTCATCAGAGAATTTAAGGAAGTCTTTCCCAAGGAAATCCCTCAGCTTCCCCCCAAAAGAGAGATTGATTTCTCAATCGATCTAGTACCAGGAGCAACCCCTGTTTCCCGAGCACCCTATCGAATGAGTCCCCCTGAACTAATGGAACTGAAAATGCAATTGCAGGAGTTGTTAGATAAAGGGTATATAAGACCAAGTGTGTCTCCTTGGGGAGCCCCGGTTTTATTTGTGAAAAAGAAGGATGGAACTTTTAGGATGTGCATTGACTATCGGCAACTGAACAAGTTGACCATTAAGAATAGATATCCACTTCCTAGAATTGATGATCTTTTTGATCAAGTGAGAGGAGCTTCAGTCTTCTCCAAGATAGACCTAAGGACTGGTTATCACCAACTCAGAATAAAAGAAGAAGACATCAGCAAAACAGCATTTAGATCCAGGTATGGGCATTACGAATTTGTAGTCCTACCTTTTGGTTTGACGAATGCCCCTGCCACCTTTATGTGTCTGATGAACAGTGTGTTGAATAAGTATTTGGATAAATTTGTTCTTGTGTTCATAGATGATATCTTGGTTTATTCTAAAAACGAAGAGGAACACAAGGAACATCTAAGAATAGTGTTGCAGACTTTAAAAGAAAACCAGCTATATGCCAAGTTCAGTAAATGTGAATTTTATAAGGATAAAATTCAATATTTAGGCCATATCATCTCTGAAAAAGGATTGGCAGTTGACCCTGAAAAGATAAAAGCCATTAAGGAATGGCCAGTCCCCACTGATGTCTCAGCAGTAAGATCATTTATGGGAATGGCAGGCTATTATCGCAGATTTGTGGAGAGATTTTCTGCTATAGCAAATCCCATAACCTCCTTACAAAGGAAGGGTGTTAAGTTTGTGTGGACTGAAAAATGCCAAAACAGTTTCGAACAATTGAAACAGAAACTTATCTCAGCTCCTATATTACAAATTGCTGATCCTGATAAAGAGTTTGTGGTGTGTACAGATGCGTGCAGAGAAGGGCTAGGAGGAGTCCTATTGCAAGAAAATTCAGTTATTGCCTATGAGTCTAGGAAATTAAAAACTCATGAACAGAATTATAGTGCATATGATTTGGAGTTTGCAGCTGTTATTCATGCTTTAAAAATGTGGAGGCACTATCTGTTGGGAAAGAAGTTCACATTGATGACTGATCATATCAGCCTTAAATATTTCTTTTCCCAAACTGACCCGAATGCAAGACAAGCTAGATGGCTGTCTTTTCTAAGTGAATTTGATATGGACATAAAACATATCAAGGGAAAAGAAAATAAAGTTGCTGATGCCTTAAGTAGAAATGCTTGTCAACATTTAAACAACATTGGAAGTAGTGCCCAGATGGAGATAGAGGAATTGGTGGAAAAAGCAGCAAATCAAGATCCCAACTATGAAGCACTCTTGGTGCAACTACAGAGAAAGGATAAAAGTGATTTCACTAAAAACCAAAAAGGGCTTCTCTGTTACAAAAACAGGTTGTATATTCCAAATATAGAATCATTGAAAAGAGAAATTCTAGATGAATACCACAAGCAACCTTATGCAGGACATCCAGGATACCAGAAGATGTTAACAGCCTTGAAAAAGAAACTGTTCTGGCCAGGAATGAAGAGAGATGTGGCGGAGTATTTGAGTAAGTGTATGGAATGTCAACTGGTCAAAGTTGAGCATCAACACCCAACAGGGCTTTTAAACCCCCTACCAATTGCAGAATGGAAATGGGACACAGTTTCCATGGATTTTATTACAGGATTACCCAAGACTAAATATCAACATGATTCTGTGATGGTAGTAGTAGACACTCTCACAAAAGCTGCTCACTTTATACCAGTAAAATCTACTTTCGGAACAGCTCAAGTAGCCAATGTTTTCCTGAAAGATATAGTGAGGCTTCATGGAGTTCCCAAAGTAATTGTTTCAGATCGGGATGCTAAGTTTACAGCAGCATTTTGGAAAGGGATATTTGGAGGGATGGGTACTAAGTTGAATTTCAGTACTGCCTATCACCCTCAAACAGATGGACAGATAGAAAGGACGAATCAAATCTTAGAGGATATGCTGCGAATGTATGTGATGGATAGGCCATCAAAGTGGGAAGAGTATCTGCATTTAGCTGAGTTTTCTTATAATAATAGCTACCAATCTTCTATTAAGATGAGTCCATTTGAGGCACTGTATGGGAGAAAGTGACGTACTCCCTTGAGTTGGAGTCAATCAGAGGATAAACTGGTGTTGGGACCAGATGCACTACAAGAAATGGAAAGAATTGTTAAACAAAAACAGAAAAATATAAAGACAGCACAAGACAGACAGAAGAACTATGTTGATAAGAAAAGGGTGCACCGAGAATTCAAAGTGGGGGATCATGTGTATTTGCGCATTAAACCCAAAAGGAGCACACTTTATGCAGGAAGTTGTGCAAAACTGGCTCCTAGATATTGTGGGCCTTTTGAGGTGTTAGAAAGGGTGGGACCAGTGGCTTACAAGCTGGCCTTACCACCCCATGTTAAAGTGCATAATGTATTTCATGTTTCATTATTAAAGAGATATGTGCATGATGCTTCTCACATAGTTGATTGGAATGTTGTACAGGTGGAACTAGAAGGGGAGTTTCTGCCAGAACCGCTTCAAATATTGGAGCGGGAAGAAATTGAATTGAGGAACAGAACAGTGGTCAGAGTAAAGGTGCAGTGGAAGCACTTTACTGCTGAAGAAGCCACCTGGGAAAGGGAAGCTGAAATGATGGAGCAATATCCATTTTTGTTTAAATGAACTCTGGTAGTTGAATAAGAACACCGAGGACGGTGTTTATTTTGAGAGGGGGAATATGTAACACCCCCAATTTGTGTGTGGAATTTTAAAAGTTAGAAATTTGAATTTTAAAATCCTAAGGGGGTGGACCCCAAGGGATGACTATGGTGTGAATGTATTGGCATATTTTATTTGAGGAAATAAATAAAATGATTGTGCATTTTGACCAAAAAGAGAATTGAGATCACTTGCCAAAATCCATGAGGATGGATAAGGCAACAAATCCCCAAAAAGCTTTCAAAAATCCTTGAAAGAAATTTATTTAGATTTAAGGAGAAATCTAAATTTCCCCAATGAAGAGTAGTAATTGGGAAGAGGTGAGAAAAGCTGGAAAAGCTGGGGAAAAGCTTAAAGCAGCTTTAAGGAACCCCAAGAGGGGAAGCCTAGGCTAAACAGGAAAGAAAGCATCTTGCTATTCTGGACGCAGAATTAGAAACATGCTTTGGGGTATGAGCTTAAATAAGCTGATCCTAGACAGATTAGAGGTTGATCTATTCTAGGAGGTGATCTCTGCTCGGGGGTGAGTCCTGGGAGACAAATAGGACTCTAAGGTTGGGAGGTTGGTCAATTTGCAGATTGTGTGGTATGTTCTGAATTTTTTATTGCTATGGTTTATTATAGTATGAATTGGCTACATATAAATTTTTATTATGACAAGAAGAAGATTTGGTACTACATTTAACAGAATCTATCCTTAGGTGCTCACCTTCCAGATTTGTTTAGTTGTAGACCAGAAAATCCCTATAGTAGAAACTTCAGAATCTCTAAACCAGGGATGGTTTAAATCTGAAGTTACTTGAATACTATAGATGATAAATTTTTATTGGTTAATGGTATGTACAAATGGTGATAAATTATGCTATAAATCTGCTCAGAAACAATATAGTAGTAGTAGAGCTTACTTGGTATACATATATATATTAACTGCTAGAAGTGAAGATGATGCATTTTGGTTACTGAAAAAAAAAACCATAATAGTTGATCTAGAGATAGCATAGAAGTAAACCTAAGAAGTAGAATCTTACCTGCCTATAATGTCTAAAAAGCATCGCATCCTATATATGAAAAGTATCCTATATCGAATTCATATTTATAGAGTTCGTGTTGGTTGGACTCTTCTCATAACAAACGAAAAAAAAAAATTATATATAGGATATGTTGCAGAAAGAAAAAAAATAGTCAATATATTAGCACTGAGATTGTGGATGTAATTATTTTCACAATTTTATCCTTTATAGATTCTTATATGAACTTGTTAACATTCATAATGAAAAAAAAAAGGTTTACCTTATGAGAGTCTTATAATAACCTTTTGAAAGGGATGGCATTCATTTCCCTATCGAGCCTTTAAACAAACATAATAGGCAAAGCAATTTTCTGTGATAGTAAAGCAAACTTGGTTAAGCGCTGTTGATAATTCCGTTATAACAAAAAAAAAAAAACTTAATAATATGCCTAAGTAAAAGTTGCGGAGAAACCGTGTAGTACAGAATAGGAAGTCGGAATGCCTATAGAAGAAGGCGCCGAGCCCTATACCATAACCGGCCCATTTAGATGTTAAACGCGGAATATACAGCATAGAGTAAGAACTGAATAAATGATAAATGCGTGATACATGTATATTCATGAAAATCCACAATAGAAAGAAATACATATTCGTCGATATAGAAAGTAGACGCAGAGACGTTGACCTAGTCAATTAGGGTTATATGAGAAATATGTATTAAAAGCTTACGATCAGTAGAAACAACTCACGGGCATAAGAATAAATCTATGATAAGGTAGTTATACAACTACAGCGCAAATTGAGTCCGCTATTTAACATCAATTTAAAAAAAAAATCAGGCGTTGCTGTGTGTAGTTATACAGATATAACAAAACAAAAATGTTAAACCAGAGAAGATCGTTAACTCAAGGTGACACAGAGTCGGAAAAAAGCGTTAGATGAAATGAATGCATGCCGATGATATTCCGCCTAGGGTCTAAGGCGGATTTATTCCATCTGTTATATCCAAATAACCTCACAGAGAATCTTTGCTCGTTCCATACGCAAGATTAAGAGTATTCTTGAATCAAATGAATCATAGAAAATAAAATAAAAAACATATACATACGCATCTATCTTTGGTTGACGATGAACTGGATGGGGATGACTGGCGAAACCGGTGTAACATGCTCTAATGCGGGGTATAACCAGCCCTTCCCGCTTTTCAAACATCCAAGCCGGAGGGTATTTCAATCCCTCGAAGAAAGACGAAGATCGAAAAGAAATTCACAGAACTCAACCGGATGTACGAGGGTCAACATGATGAAACCCAACAGAAGATTTTGGATAAGGTTTATCCCCTCTGTAGGCGTCATGAACCCTCGCTCTTATAAATGAGAGTAAATGCCGAAATGGCGACTGGCTGAACCAGAAAAGATCTGGGTTGAACGCCGAGAGAGCGAGGCGTGGCCACATCGTATCAGGTAAAGCTCTGACTGAACTAAACCTGATGCTCCGCCATGGCTCTGCGTAGACTGCAGTTACTGAGCTGATATGGTAATATCAGCCACCAAAGAAAAAAAAAAAAAACCAAACCCAGAAAAATAGTAGAACCTGTGGATTTGATAATAAGCAAAATAACAAACACAGATAATAGAAACCGTGAGAGACCCAACCATTCATCAAAATAAAACCGGTTCATATCGAGCTCCTAAAGAAGGAAATCCGATGTCTCGGTCCTATAACCCCAGAAAATCCCGATGGGAAGTGAGAGTAGTACTCATTGATATAACTTCGCGCTGGCAAATGCTGAAGCCATGGGCACGGTGGGAAAGGAACCCTAAAAGTTTCGACGGCCAGGGCGAGAGCTGGCGTTCTCAGAACCCTCCTCTGTCATACCTGAAAAGTTCAAATGCCACATGCCGTTGATGCAGTGACTTAGGTACAAGTCTACGCCGCTGAGTACTATTCTTTGCTCCGGGGCGAATTATTGCACTTGCCCTCATAAAAACTGAAACGATAATACTCCGGTCTACACGTCAACCTGTCCATCGACTTCAGAAGTTAGACGGCTTACTCGAAATAAAATTGGTACAACTACTGGTTACTGACCTGTGGAGGTATGACACCTCGGTACTGCAGGCGTAGTCAGCCGGTTGTAACACTCCATCGGATTTTAGCAGGAGATGACAATGCTGAACAGGTGGTGGCGTATGGTGTTGGTGCATGTCGCGCCGAAGATGGTTCATGGAGTACAAAATTTCGTTTCAACCAAATACTGTAGGATTGGTATAGATTAAATTCCATTTTTCAACCTACAGATTCGTACCGAAGTTGATCGCCGCGTGCCTACCAAATTGATTGAGGAAGGTGTTGCGCGCTAGCTTCATCAAAGCAGTATAAGATCCACCTTACCGCTATGATGACGAAGCTGGTGGTAGGATAATCAACAGGCGATTAAAAATAAAATAATGGAAGCAAGAAATACCTCTTACTGCCGCCGCAAGCGATTTCACAGTAATAGGCATAATTACACATGAACACATGTCGTTCGGCGTGTTAGCCAAAACCCTAGGTCTGTGCAGTCACGCGCAAACATGGTGCGCTATCGGTAACCTTCAAACAATGTGTGACAGGTGCCTATTATTTTATCGATGAATAAGGGTTTAAATTATGATTACGGGTTATGTAATTAAACATTACAAATGAAAATAGAAATATATATATACGCCGTAATTATGATGCAAATGTTTCGTTTGTATGCCGAAATTATGATGCTTATATATATATATATATATATATATATATATATAATCCGTCGGATTTAATTGATGATTTAATTAATACCTAAGGACCCATGTATTATATATATATATATATGAATATAATCACTTTACGCCTGAGGTTTAATAAGAATCGTGCAACAGAAAATGTATATAACTCTATACCCATAATACATATAATGGTTATCTTGGTGCACGAATTGGACTTCACTATTATTGATATAGGTATAGTTAGGATATTCGATTTTATATAGGTAGGAGGGTATACTTGGATATGGGTTGGTATATGTAATTCCAAAACCATATGAATTAAATTTCCGAAAGAGTTAGAAGGAAAAAAAAATATAGATATAAACATATAGCCTTTGGAATTCTATTATGGAAAAGGTCACTAAAGCACCTTCTAGTAATAATATAAGAAGAGAGAAACACGTCTATACATATATGGTAAGAGGGTGGAGGTATAGGAGAGTATCTCCTATGAGCATTAGAGCCAGAATTTGGATAACATTATTCTTATCAATATGTGAATACAAGTCATGGTATGATTTCAAGTAGGAAAAAAAAAAAAAAAAAATTCCTTAAAATGGAGACGTTACATACAACAATAAGAGATCTATCATCACGGACATAAATATGCTTGGTGTTACAATAATTTAAATAAGAAAACATGGATTTATTTTTAGCCATGTGGTAATATGCTCCAAAATCAATGATCCATTCATGAGAAGGAGAAGAAGGAGATACATTTAATGCATAACCAAATCTTGAATCTTGACAACTACAAGCAGAAAGTGCCATGCCTGAAGATGAAGGTGAAGAGTGCTCCAACTTAATGTTGTGATTATTCATTTTTGCTTCTAAGGAATCCATATTCTTAAAACATTTGGACTCTATATGGACATCCCGATTGCAAAAGTTGCAATTTATATCTATATTCCTCCCTTTGTTTTGATTTGCCTTATTATTTTGGTGATTTGATTTTTCAGTTTGCGGCTGAAATTTCTTAGGGCCCTTTTTTGGTTTAGGACCATATTTTTTAGGATACTACTTCTTGGGATTATTTTGATATGGTTGTTGTTTGGATGCTAAGTCTTTCTTATAAGCATTTTCAGCAGTGATAAGACCAAGGTGTAAAATCTTTTCTTGTTCTCTTATCAAAGAATCACAAAAGGCATCAAAAGAGGGATTCTTGTAGGTGGTTTCCGAAGTAATGATGGATTCTCTAGTGGAATGGAAGGTGCAGACAAATATAGAGTATGTAGCACCAAGCTTAGTAAGAGTGCAATAGATGAGGCTATCATCATCCTTTTTGATCTTACAACCTTCTAAAAGAATTATGAGGGTCTTAAATTTGGACAAAAAATCTTCAATGGAGGAGAAATTATTGGGGTCCAATATAAGCAACTCATTTTCAAGCTAGTGGGCCCTGATTTGATTTTCAATGCCAAAAACATTTTTTAGCTTTTCCAGGGCTTCATCAGGGGTGTCAATGTCAAGGATATGAAATCGAAGATATTGAGCAATGGACATTCCTATCAACCCTCATTCTTGATATTGTTTATTTTCCCAATTATAAGCTTTATCATCATCGGAAGATTTAGTTTCTTGTCCTCTGGCTATTCTATAAAGCCCTTTACTTCTAAATATATGTACCATGTGAGGTAGCCATTGGAAATAATTGGTGCTGTTAAGAATAACTAGACATGAACTTTCCACTTTTTTTTTTTTTTTTTAAGCTGAAGCTGGGAAAAGCTGAAACTAATTGGTCCAATGGAAAGATCTCAAAAAATTAGGCCATTTCAACAAAACCGGCTTCAAAAATGGTTTCCGGATGAATAATTTATGCCTTTTGAAAAATCTAAGTTGTAGATACCGAATAGTTACAGGAATGGGATGAAGTGTGGCTATTTTGAAACAAAATCTGCCCATTTAATTTAATTTTTTTTACAAAATAAGCTTGAGAAGGAGACTTGAACCCAAGACCTCTATTCTAATAAACTAGCCTCTCACTAAGTGATATATTAAAAGGATCACATTATTATATGAAAGGAGGAAGGGGATATAGTGAAAGGCTTGTAGGAGAATGTTAGATTTTCGGTTAGCCTTACTGGCAACTATCAAATTTTTCACTACTTTTGATTTCCCGAGATCGCACAAATACATGGGGAAATAGTATACGTAGGAAAAAAATCCCTTTTTCCTGCTTCTGATTTGCGAAGATCGCATGCAGTGCACATCAAAGAGCATACACAGAGAAGAGGGTATAAATTCGACAAATAAATAAAACCTAAAAAGCAAAAATAAAAGGAAGGAACCGAAATAAGCATAACTATTAACAAATATAGTTGCAAAACAGATTCTTTATACCTCCAGATCTAAACTGTCATAACTTGGGGAGCTGGAAACCTTTTCACATGAAACGAAAGGTGTTTCTCACTGTAATAGATGCTTTGGACACAACCGATTAGTCCTCCAAGCCCAAAAATGTTTATATATAGTAGATCTAAAAAACGACATTCGCATGCAGTCAAACCGGCTTCGGATTTTGATCAACAATCGACGCGACCCTCAAAATAGCTCTAATACCATGTATGAATTTACAGGGTAAGTTCTGTAGATCAAGAACCAAAGGTCACCGCTCACAAACATATCACAAATTAGTACACCAGTATAATCACGTGGTTAAAGCCCTCAAAGAGGGAAACAGTCCATGGCCTGAGCCAACACAACCACTTCATGCAATTTATTAATATAAAATAAAAGTTACATATGTTTCTCTCATAAACGGTTATCGGAAAAATCACCCTCCATGCTCTTTAAATAGAGATCATGGACCAATTGGGTGTTAAAGCACGGATCAAGTGTGGTTAATATCCAGGTGAGAGATAACCATCAAATCACTACAAATCGTGACCATTGGATTATAAGTTACAAATGTACATGGTAAAGAAACACACTTTACCTAACTCTACACTAGAATAAGTTATTCTAAACTACTTCCTATGTGCTGAAATATCCTAACCCATACGTGTATGTAATTTTCTCTTGATCTCCCTTGGTATTGTTTTGTTGACAGACAAGGTGTCATCAGAGATAGAAAAAAGGGCTACAATATTTATACTACATGAAAAACTAAACTCAAACTTATGGTTGAATATTAGATAAGTATTGTCAAGTCATGAGCATTGCTGCAACTCTTGATTTCTTGTAGAATTTCGAAGAAATTTAAGAATGGTGACCCTTGTGATATAGTATTTCGCATTTTCTTTCACTCAGAGTTTTTCGAGCTCTCCCATGCACTCCAAATCACTCCGAAAATACCGGGTTGATGGAAATTATTATTTTTTGTTTCAGTCAACCTATAGGTTTAGTTTAGTTTTTGTATTTAGGAAAAGTTTTCTTAACTTTGCAAAGCTAGTTCTTCTTGTCTAAAATTAGGAAATTCATTGTTTTGTGGGATTTCATGCGCTTTCCCCAATTTTCTTTCTGTAATGGTTTGTGTCGAGTCATTATCTGTTTTGAAAGTGATATTTTTTTTGTTTTCACCTTCCATCATGACACCTATAATGTTATGTAGCATAGATTGAGATTTGAAACTATTATCCTCACGTTAAACCACTGTAGAGCATAATTTCTAGGGTCATATGCTAAAATTTTAAATAGGATCTTGGGCTCTATTGATAACTATAGAAATATGTATATGTTATTTTCACACAAAAATGGTTTCACTTAATAATTTTCAAGTATCCAAACTATTAACCTTTGGCATATTTAATTTTCTTATTCTAGCTTCCACAAATACTTTGCATAGGTTTTAATTGCATTCCCATCCCTTCCATACAAGTATACTGACATAGGCATGAGGCATGCAAAGTTTTGGATGGTTAGATTAAGGCACTTTATAATTTATTTTCTCTTTTAGGTTGCAAGTGCTCACATTAAAATCTGCATTCTTTTCCATTTAAACCACACTGAAGGCCTATAAGATTACATCAAATTTTCTTGAAAGACATTGTAATAGGGTTATAAGGATTTGACCCAACACTGGCCCTCAGAGGCCTTACTTACTATAAAGTGACATTACTTTTGGTAGGATATGATAATTTATATTCACCAATAGTTTGAAAGAGATATATAATCTCTTATTTCCTACTATCCAAAAAAAATTATAGAGAATCCATTTCAAAAATTGAAATTGTCCATTATTTGACCAAATCCAATCGATCATTGAATTTCTAAATTTTATTTAGATATATGAAAAAACTTATTAAATATACTTTGCAATCGTTGTATGAAAAAGGAAATAAATATTTCCATGAAAATTTCATTTCATGGGTGTTAAAAAAATCATGAAGATATCCATTTACATATATGAAAATCTATAGAAGCATGGACTTCACCTATAATTTTAAAATAAATGCTAAGTTATTAGCTAAGGACTACATTTATGCACAACCTTTCTATTTTGAACAAGTTTCTATTTTTTCTTTCTATGTAAATCAATATTTTAATATGATACACAATATGTTCTAATAACTTTGTAAAACTTAATTAAGTTTCTTATCTTCCACTAAACTATTTTACCTTGCATATGCTTAACTGAATTATTTCACAGTGCAAACATTTAGTCTAAACCTCTATTATAATTCATTAGGAAATTTATACCTATCTCCTCATAATCCTAAAGATACAACAATAACTGAGAGCAAACATTGTTAAACCCTTTTAATAAGGTGGAATTAATACCTATAGAAAATTGCTCCCTTTTGAATTTGTTTTATTATTCATATTACGTTAACCCTTGACATTTATAATTTCACCATTGCCCCATTTAAATGAGGCTATATATATTATAATGAAATATGAATTCTATTCATTGGGCTCTTTAAACCTTTAAATACTAACATCTAATTATAAATGAATATAATTATGATTAACGTTAAAATTCAACAATAAGACCTTTACGGTCTACACTGTAGTTCTTTCTTACTGAATATTTGTATTAAGATTTTCTCATAATGCCTCCATAAGTACTGGAGTTTTACAGTATGAGATTTCTATTACTCCTACATTTATCCTTCAACCAAACAGATCCATAAGTCCTTAAACATTTTCGTTGTTTGCATTTAACTAGGAACTAGCCAATGTAAATTTTTTGTGACAACTCGGTTTCTTTGCATATTTGATGTCAACACCATTTTAGATACAAGATAATCGCACCATAAATTTCTTTGTCATAATTTACTGAATTTTCTCCATTTTTAAGTCTAGGTCTTTTGGTTCGTCTCCCTCATGAGTACAAGTTGTAACAATCGGACTATACGACAGCTTTGATACGTCGGCTGATATTTTATGCGCATTAATTCTTTAGTGTACCCCATCACATGGCTTGTACAAGTTGGATGATCTGTGGGAATTTTTCTATTCTCTCTCAATGTGGGACATTTGGACAGTTTGGACGAAACCTAGGTTAGGGTTTTTGAGTTAATAAAAACCTACAATTCCTAATCCTATTCTATTTCATTTATCTTTTTCTATTGGAGTGCATTTCACTCTACACCCGTCCACTTCCGACTATATGGGATTGTTTTCAGCGATTCTATGTATATCTAGGTGAGAAAAATGGTGTTGTTGGTGTATAGCTATGCCACTGTTAAAATTATTCAGATGTACAGGTGAGTTGTCGTTGTGTTTCCCTATTTATTTTTTTGTATTTTCATTTCTTCACTACTGTAGTCTTGTTTGAGATTTGTCATGCTAGTTTCCGAATGTAACCTCATCTACTTTTCGTTATTATATTCACTTGAAATGTAAGATTTATTATACTGCCTAATAATTTTCTGGCAATCATTATAATTCCATGAATTCGTTCTTTTTGCTAATACCGATTTTTTTTTCTTCTCCATCTCTTTCGATGAGATGCTTTTACCCTGTACCAATCCCTTCTAGTGGTTACGCGTTCCCATGTGGCTACTCCATGTATGCTTAGATAAGCAATGGAGTAATATGGGCACTCATTTTTGTTTTTATGACCATTCGCCACGGCTACAACTTTGAAAGTGTACCGTTGTGATATGGTTAGGTATGTTCTCGTCTTTCTCTTACAATTTTCCAATTATTGATCACTCTAATATATTTCTAAATTCCAGGTTTTCATTTTAAGCATACATTCATGTGTCATTATGATGATTACATTCACCAGATATCAATCACCTTCATATTTATTTTTGGCACTAGGTCGTATAATTTTTTTAAGCAATGTTTTATGGACTTCATTTATTTTAAAACCGCACTCTGTTATTTTCGATAGATATCATTATTAGTTAATTAACAATGGCGTTTTCCTCTAAAAACGTAGATACATCTCATTCATCTTGCGTAGTTTACCCAACACAGCTGGGTGTTGCACCATCTCTCGTCACTGGTGAAATTTCTGAACTGGGATGTCCTATGGTAAGCATCAGTAAAAATTTGGTTTACTTGGATGATAGTTTGGATTTCATATATCTTTCCAGTAATTCGTGTATGTGAAATAAATTAATGATCACTTATTCTCATTACGGACTTCATCTGGTAGGAAACCCTTTCATTTTATATGCATACTTAATCCTCCATAGTTATAGCTTTCTTTTTCTGTCCCCCTATTAACTATATAAATTCCAATATTTATATATGTTATGTTTTTACTGAATACCCTGTAGCCTTCATTTCCAGTTGGAAGATGAAAATGAAGTTCTAAAGGTAGCTGAACTATTATTTTTTCCTTTAGATGTTAACCATATTATTTAATCGTCTACTTGTTTTCTTCCACTTAGTCACACTTAGTCCTGATTCTGGTCTTATTCTATGCAGGTATGATAAACATTCACATTCCTGCCAAACGTAGCACACCATTATGCGGTTAATATTAATACAATATTTCTTCTCTTGTTCAGGTTGGTCAAACAACTGTCAACTCTATGCAACAATGGTATCGTTTTTATTTTTCTCTTGTGTACCTTTCCAGATCTATCTCTGAACAAGGAACTCTTTGTATTAATTTCTGTTTACAAACCATTCTGCTTTAATTTATTAATAATCTAGATTTTATGTAATTATAAGGAATATATGTGGACATGTCCTTACAATATGAATACCTCTAATTAACCAAAGTAAATATTTTAGATTCTATGTATACCATTTCCTCTATTTCCATATAAAAATAACAATTTGATACTTATCAGTACCATGGGTTAGCATAATTTATTTATTACTCAATAGAAATTTTGGTGCATTTAAGGTTTCTCGCCTCCTTTAATTTTAAGGTAGAATATTGTTGTAAATCTTAGTAGAATATAGTCTATTCACTTGTAGTTTAGATTTCGCTACCATGTCAGAAGGATTTCCTATCATCTGCATGTAAATGTGTTTTTTGTCTATTTAGTCTAGTTTTGTTTTAGAATTTTCTAAATAGGACAGAAATATTTAACTACACGGTACGTCATATATTTCACGGTACTATATTTACCTATTCTGTTTCTGTCTATAAATTTATGTTTTAGTTTCTATTTGTCTCAACTATTATGTGATTAATTGAACTAGAAAAGTTCTTAATCTCCTTCCTTCTAAAAGACAGAACTTTATTCACAGTAAATATGATATATATTTTTTTTCAATTTAAGTTAGTATACATATATATGTATTTTCATGAACTGAACAATATAAATAACATAAATAATATAACCCTGATAACATTAAAATGCCATTTTTCTGTGAGGTTATTCAATATACATGCATTCTGTTGAAATTCCTTTCAGTACATAGTTGAGATTTTAGCATTAGAATATTCAAATTTATCACTAAGTTTGCTGTGAGGTACCTAACCTTATATCTCAACCCAACACTAGGTTAGAGAAATTCTGAGAGTAGATTCTCAGCAAAAATTTTATGTGAAACTATACATAATGAGCTCTTACTTCTATAGGGAATTCTGTTAAACGTACAGATTATCAGAACATAATTTATAACTTATTAAATTTCTAGCTTCTAAACACAGATTTAACTCAGAATTGTTCATAATAACATGGTTACTATATATTTTCCAATGGGTCATTACAGTATTAAAGTTTAAGTTAAATACCATTCCAAGCTGAATGTGCATACAAATTGGGTTTGACTAGTTTCCTCCCAACCTTAGAGCTCTTTCTCCATAGCTCACTCCCGAGTAGAGATCTTTTGCTCGAGTGATAGAAAACCTCTTGTTTATCCTATATCTTCTTATATAAGCTTGCTTTCCATAGCCTGTTTCCATTAACTTCTTCCAGTTAATTCAGGATGTTGAATTTCTGTTTGCCTAGGCTTTCCCTTTGTTTCTTCCACAAAGGTACTTTTAAAGCTAGTTTTTTTCTACTTTTCTATCTTTATTCCACCTCATCCCAGTAATTTTCTCTTTATTGAGATATTTTTTTTAGATTTTATCTTCAATCTAATTTTAGTATTTTCTTTGTTTCATCCAATGATTTTTGGAAGTTTGGGAAAGTATTATAACCTTATTCATCCTCATGGATTTGGTTTCCAGATCTCTAACCATAATCTAGTCATTGCACATTAATTTATCTTTTTATTTTATTAACTTAATTTAATAAAATATATCCATCATCCATACATTCTTTGGGATCCACTTTGACCCTTAAATTCCTTAACTGCCTATTTTAACAAGAAATTTTTTTAGGACATTACATATTCCCCCCCTAAAATTGAACACTGTCCATAGTGTTACTAGTTCTGATGTTGATTTTTTTTTCAACTTGGAATGAAGATTCCTCTTCATCTTTTCTTTTGGCTCCCAGAAATTTCTTCAAAGTACAAGCACCTTCCTCTCCTTTTACTCTAATTACTGATAAATTCTAAAATTTGATTTTCTTCCTGCTTCATTGTAAGAAGTATATCTAGAAGACTCTTTTATTCCTATTTTTGTCTGTCCACAGTTCATATCAATTCATATGAATAGTAACATATACATATACTGATTAGAATAATCACAACAAAATTTTGAATAATTTCAATAAATTCACTTGTTAGAAAAACCCTTCAGGGTTCATAGTAGTATAGTGCAATTTTTAGCACAACTACTTACCGTTCCATGTTTTTCGACGCGACTTCCTAGCTCAAATTTATTGGTGATTTCTCTACACATATTTCACCTTTGACTCCTTTGATCGGACTGTACAATTCCTGTTACACACTTTTCTTTAAAAAAAACCAATTATCTTTGAATTAGAATTTCATGAATTTAGAAAACCAACTTTATCTGGAGATTTTCTAAGTTATTACCTTACATCTGGAATTTTTATATTAGTTTACAGTTTCGGTCTTGAACACATTGACCACTTTTGTATTAACATTGGTTTCAAATCAAACTGTTGCTAAGCCAACCATTTTCAATTCCTTTACTCAATCAACTTCCTATTTATATTCTCAAATAGGCATAAGATCAAGATTTTTTTTTTCTGATACTCAGGTTTCATTGTCCCTTAGCAACATTTTCCACATAGTTTTTTTTTTTTCATTACTCTTTCCCCCTATCAAGTCAAACATGTCCAGTTTTAAATCTTGAATTTAATTTGAGTCATCAGTATGTCCTAACTAAGGACATCTTATGGAAAATTTCCACCATTTATGATGTATTGGGGATCACATTATTAATGTACCCTCCATTTTTGTAATTATCAGTTATTCTGGAAATATCTATCAATATTTCAGTATTTTGCAGTATTACTCGGAGATATTTTCCTACTTTAATATTGCATTAATTCTACTTGTCTCACTTATTCACAACCATTTTTTTTTTCGTTCCTTGAATATTATTCAAAAATTTAGGGACATTCATCCTTTTTAAAACATCCCAACATCTTTTTTAGTTTCATTCAGACTTGTTAAGTAAATGAAAACACCCAGTTTGCTTAGCATTTTAGCTATTTTTTTGAATAATTTCTACTTCAATTTTAGGTGTTTTGAATCCAAAACCCCCTCTCACTTTACCTGAAGTATACATTTCATTAGAACCCTTAACCCTAACTCAGTATAATATTTCTCATGTCTAATTTGTTTTTCAATCATATGGTATAACCTCTACTTCTTCTGTACAATCCTTATTATCACATACCTTTCAAATATTAAACAGGATTGGGTGAATTATTTTAACCGTTCAAGCTATATTGACCATTTTCTTGTCTATGCATTTTTGTCTCCTTATGGCTGTAGAGAGTTTTTTTTTTTTTTTTTTTTTTTGTGGGTATAAGGTGAGTTTAAAAAGAGAAATATCATGCTTGTAACTCAACTCATTCTCTCTTGAGTTTTTCCTCCATCCACTACTACTCCTCTAGACTTTCAAAGAATTGGAAAACAAGTCCGCATTTTTCGTTATGTTATGGTTTACATGATGGATAAAACAGGACCAATCAAGTCCTGTAGAATTCTAAATTTATAATTTTTTTGTATCTTGTTATTTATTTAGTTTTTTCAGAAATCTATACTTACAGTGGAGGTCCCATCTTTCCTTCTGACCAATACTCCCTGCAGGGATCGAATTGGTCTTACATAGTTTCTATTCAGTACTTATTATTTTTTCAGTTTTAACTCTCACAAAATTTTATGTAACACATGGTTTAATGTTCATTTAGTAATGAAATTCCATATTTTGGGAATTTATCAGGAATTTCATCCAGAACTATCTCCTTACTCTCACCGTTGACTAGAAATTTCTGTACGATTTTATATTTCAGTTTTCTATCTTCATTACATAGCATAAAACTTTCAGCCCTTTGCTCGCTGGCTTTTATAATATCACTGGTATTCCATCACTATGTATACCCTCTCATGATTTATTTCAATAATTGGGTAGTCCTTATTGTCATCCTACCCAAAATATTCCTATTTCTATCACATAGAAATCGATAATGTAAACTTTTAACTCTTAACCAAAGTTCGTTAAACTTGGTTACCTTTCCACAATCTTTGGAAATCTGATATGTGAATTTTGTACAAAATTCCAGCTTGCTGGAATCTTCTTGTCTTTTTCCAAACCACATCTAGGTTCATTAACCATAAAAAAACATGTTGGTTATCCTGCATATCTCTAAATTTCTTTTCAATGTTCTCTAGCCTCATTTTTCCTACGACAGAGTTTATATTCCTACTGATAGAATGTTTGAAATGTGCAATTATTTATCAATTTATGTTTCATTATTCTATTCATGTAACTTTGAGAGGGGTTTTTTTTTTATCAAATTGTGGCTCTTCCATTCCATGCCTCTCATCAGTCTTTTTTGTTAATCACAATTACTATATTCTACAATTATTAGCTTTCTGTATTACTGATTTTACAAATTACAGGAGCCATAATTCCTCAAATTTATCTACTAGTTTAAAAGCATACATGACCCATTGTCACTGGTTTTCATCTTTTAACAATATTTTTTTTTAATTTTATACCTTCTTTCGAAAACAACTTTGTTATAATCCTCCTTTTCCCATAATAGGAGGAAGGATTAATTAATTTTTTTCGTAATTCTTCTGAAATTCCTTATTCCTCCTAGACTGTTGTCTAGAGGCATCATCTTCTTCAGAATTCTTCTAAGTAATTTACAGTTCCTTTTTCTCTTTGCATTCGATGCATCATAACCGTCAATGGAATATTTGGATCTATTGGGTTTTCTCCACACCTAGATCCACATACCATTCATCCCTTTTTTTTTCCATGGTTCACAGTTGTATGGTTCAACATTGTTTCACTGTTCATGAATTTAGACATTAGTGAAAATTAAATTTAACAAAATTTATAGCAAAACAATTTTTCTGGTGTGAGCACACATTTTTGCCCACTATTTTAACATGGGCTTTGATACCATTTGTCACACCTCCCATTTCGCAATATTTTTTTTCTGATTGTAGTAATATAACTAACTTATTGCTCCAATTTATCACATTGCGACATATTTCTATCATTCAACTTTATTTCCTTCACTATGTTGATTCATTGATAATAGGATATTCAACCTTCAGCTACAACTGTCCTCTAAGGCATGATTCCTTCTCCTTAATAAATATGGATCTGATATGATAACATACTTCACCTTTTCCCATTTATAGGAATAAGGTTTCTATGAAACTCTTATCACTTTACATTTATTCTTTCCCTTTTTCAATGGTTGTAATTAGATATAAATATGCACTCATTCCTTATTATACCCAACTACCCATTTTGGAGACATATTTAAATTAACATCTTCCATTTTACATTTTCATATTTATCTTTTTAATGATATCACTTCCCCATAATTGAATTAAGTCAAAATCTTCTTTGACTTAATCATTTAACTTTAATAATTTTCTCACACAAATGAGTATAATTTGATGCCTTCACTTTATCTCTTTACATGGTATATAACATGGTTGTAAGGTTTGAAACTATAAATTAGTGCAACCTAAATCCTTTTATTAATGACGTCATCCTATATTTTCTTTCCCTTAATACTATGGGTATAGTGGTCTCAAAATATTTACCTTATCCATTTGTGGAGATCAAGTTTATGTGACTCTTTATAATCTACATTTTATTTAATCCATACCATACATAATGGTATTTGTATTATATGCAAATTATAAAAATGAATTTCTATACACAACCCATTCACTATAATAGTCACCTCTACTTATAGACTTGCACATGACCTTTTTACCATATATTTTTTACTATGGACTTTCTTTTTATGCAAATTTTCTTTAACCAATCCATTACCTCTTCACTCCACTTTGTTTGTAAGTTAATATGAACCTGATTTCAATTTTTCACTAATGAAATAGTTCTTCTCCCTTAGTACCATGGAGATAGAGATCTAACATATTTACCTTTATTCATATATAAAGATAAATATGTTATAATAACTTTGTAATTTTACCTTACATACGCTTAACTGAATTATTTCACACTGCACACATTGAATTTAAACCTCTGTTATAATTCATTAGGAAACTTATACCTCTCTCCTCATAATCCTAAAGATACAACAATAACTCGGAGAAAACATTATTAAACCCTTTTAATAAGGTGGAATTAATACCTATAGACAACTACTCCCTTTTTAATTGGTATTATTATTCATATTACATTACCCCTTCACATCTAGAATTTCACCCTTGCCCGATTTAAATCAGGCTATATATTTTATAATGAAATCTGAATTGTATTCATTGGGCTCTTAAACCTTTCAAGGCTAACATCTAATTATAAATGAATATAATTATTATCAACATTAAAAGTCAACAATAAGACCTTTACGTTCTACACTGTAGTTCTTCCTTATCGAATATTTTTATTAAGGTTTTTTTATAATGCCTCCGTACATACTGGAGTTTGACAGTATGAAATTTTTGTTACTCCTTCATTTATCCTTCAACCAAATAGATAAAACAAGTCCTTAAACATTTTCGTTTTCTGCATTTAAGTAGGAACTAGCCAACATAAACTTTTCATGACAACTCGGTTTCTTTTATAATTTGATGTCAACACCATTTTCGATACAATATAATCACACCATACATTTCTTTATCAGCATTTATTGAATTTTCTCATTTTTTTATTCTTTTTCTTTCGGTCCGTCCCCCTCATGAGTACAAGTTATATCAATCAGACTATACGACAACTTTGATACATCAACTGATATTTTATGCGCATGAATTCTTTAGTGTACCCCATCACATGGCTTGTATAGGTTGGATGATCCACGAGATTTTTTATACCCTCTCTCAATGCGGGACACTTGGATGGTTTGGATGAAACCTAGGTGAGGGTTCCTGAGTTAATAAAAACCTACAATTCCCAATCTAATTCTATTTCATTTGTCTTTTTATGTTGGAGTGCATTTCACTCTCCACTAATCCACTTCCAACTGCATGCATTCATTTTCAATGATTCCATGTATATCCAAGTGAGAAGAATGGTGCTATTGGCGTATAGCTATGCCAATGTTAAAATTATTCAATTGTACAGGTGAGTTGTGGTTGCGTTTCCCTATTTATTTTTCAATATTTTCATTTCTTCACTATTGTAGTCTTGTTTGAGATTTTTCATGCTAGTTTTTGAATGTAGCCTCGTATAATTTTCATTATTATATTCACTTGAAATGAAAGATTTATTATATTGTCTAATAATTTTCTAGAAATCGTTACAATTCCAAGAATTCATTCTTTTTTCTAATACCAATGTTGTTTTTTTTTTCCATCTCTTTGGATGAGACGCTTTTACCCTATACCACTCCTTTCCAATGGTTAGGCGTTCCCATGTGGATACTCTATGTATGCTTAGATAATCAATGGATTAATATGGGCGCTCAGTTATGTTTTTGTGACCATTAGCCATGGCTACAACTTCGCAAGTGTACCGTAGTGATATGGGTAGGTATGTTCTCGTCTTTCTCTTACAATTTTCCAATTATTTCTCACTCTAATCGATTTATAAATTCTAGGTTTTCCTTTTAAGCATATGTTTGTGTGTCATTCTAGTGATTACATTCACCAGATAGTAGTCACCTTCATATTTATTTTTTGCACTGGTTCGTATAAAATTTTGAAGCAATATTTTCTGGACTTCATTTATTTTAAAACCCCACTCTGTTATTTTCGATAGATATCGTTATCAGTTAATTAATAATGGATTTTTCCTCTTAAAACATAGATACATATCAGTCAGCTTGTGTAGTTTTACCCAACGCAGTTCGGTGTTGCACCATCTCTTGTCACTGGTGAAATTTCTGAACTAGGAGGTCCTATGGTAAGCATCAATAAAAATTTGGTTTACTTTCATGCTAGTGTGGATTTCATATATCTTTCCAATAATTATTATATGTAAAATCAATTAATGATCACATATTCTCATCCCCGACTTCATCTGGTAGGAAACCCTTTCATTTTATATGCATACTTAATCTTTTGTAGTTATAGATTTATTTTTTTTACCCTATTAACTATATAAATTCCCATATTTATATATGTTATGTTTTTACTGATTTCCCTATATCATTAATTTCCAGTTGGAAGATGAAAATGAAGTTCTAAAGGTAACTGAACTACTATTTTGTCCTTTAGATCTTAACTATATTATTTAATCGTCTACTTTTTTTCTTCCACATATTCATACTTAGTCCTGATTCTGGTCTCGTTCTATGTAGGTATGATACGAATTCACATTGCTGTGAAACATACCACACTTTTATGCAGTTAATATTAATAAAATATTTATTCCCTTATTCAAGTTGGTTGAACGATTGTCGACTATATGCAACAATTTCATGGTTTTTATTTTTCTTTTATGTACCTTTCGAGATCTATCTTTGAACAAGGAACTCTCTATACTAATTTATGTTTACAAACTATATTGGTTTAATTTATTAATACTCTGGACTTTATGTAATTATAAGGATGAACTGTATACATGTACTTACAGTATGAATACCTGTAATTAACCAGAGTAACTATGGTTTAGCATAATTTCTTTATTACTCAATAGAAATATTGGTGCATTTAAGGTTTCTTGCCTCCTTCACTTTTAAGGTAGAATATTGTTGTAACTCTTAGCAGAATATAGTCTATTCACTTGTAGTTTAGATTTCACTACCATATCAGAATAATTTCTTGTCATATGTATGTAGATGTGTTTTTTGTCTATTTAGTCTAGTTTTGTTTTAGAATTTTCTAAATATGACATAAATATTTAACTACACAGTACATAATATATTTCACGGTACAATATTTACCTATTATGTTTCTGTCTATAAATTTTTGTTACATTTTTTATTTGTCTCAACTATTATGTGATTAATTGTACCAAAAAAGTTCTTAATCTCCTTCCTTCTGAAGGACATAACTTTATTCACAGTAAATATGACATCTTTGTTTGTTCAATTTAAGTTACTATACATATATATGTATTGTCGTGAACTAAACAGTTTAAATAACATAAATACTATAACCCTCATAACATTAAAATGGCAGTTTTCTATGAGGTTATTCAATATCCATGCATTCCATTGAAATTTGTTTCAGTACATAGTTGAGATTTTAGCATTAGAATATTCAACTTTATCACCAAGTTTCCTGTGAGGTACCTAACCTTAGATCTCAACCCAACACTGGGTTAGAGACATTCTAAGAGTAGATTCTCTACAAAATTTATCTTTGCAACTATAAAGAACAAGCTATTACCTCTATAGGGAATTCTGTTAAATGTACAGACTATCAAAACATAATTTATAACTTATAAAATTTATAGTTTCTAAACACAAATTTAACTCATAATTGTTCATACCAACATGGTTACTTTATCTTTTCCAAGGGGTCATTACACTATTAAAATTTAATTTAAATACCATTCCAAGATAAATTTTCATACCACATAGGTTTTACTAGTTGCCTCCCAACCTTAGAGCTCTTTCTCTAGAGCTCACCCCCGAGTAGAGATCTTTTGCTCCAGTGATAGACAACCTCTTGTCTATCCTATATCTGCTTATATAGTGTTGCTTGCCCTAGCCTGTTTTCCTTAACCGCGTCCAGTTAATTCAGGATTTTGTATTCTTGTTTGCCTAGGCTTTCCCATTGTTTCTTCCACAAATGTAATTTTAAAGCTAGTTGTTTTCTCCTTTTCCAGCTTTATTCCACCTCATGCCAGTAATTTCCTCTTTACTGAGGTAATTTTTTTTTAAATTTTATCTCCAATCTAATTTTAGCATTTTCTTTATTTCTTCCAAGGATTTTTGGAAGTCTGAGAAAGTCTTAAAACCTTATTCATCCTCATGGATTTGGCTTTTAGATTGCTTATCATAATCTATTCATTGCACATTAATTTCCATTTTTATTTTATTAACTTAATTTAATAAAATGCATCCATCATCCATATGTTCTTTGGGGTCAGCTTTGACCCTTAAAGTCCTTAACTGCCTATTTTAACTAGGAGAAATTTTGGGACATTAAAATATTAAAAACCCAAGAACATAATAAACCCAAGGGATTAATTCTAAAAAACCAAGCATAGAGTGTTAGTGTGTGTATGTGTGTGAAGCATTGTAAGTGAGTGTGTATGGCTATGCTCTGAAGAGTTTTGAGACTTCAAGGCTCTATTCTGCAGCATAACATGGTATGTAATATTTTTCTTGAATAATATTGAAGCCTTCTGGGCCACCTGTCTGAGGACAGTTCTTTCAAGATCACAAGAAGAGATTGTAAGGCGAGGTTGAAGACCGAAGGGGTCGTGTGTTCGCATTTCTCATAAAGTGAGAGGAAGTCGCTACCGCCTGTCTTGGCTTGTATTCAAATAAGTTACTGAGTCCACTATTTTCTGGTATCAGAGCCCTGTCTCGATTCTGTAATGGCAAGTCTGTTACGCTCATTTTCAAATATAGATCGTAAAATTGTAAATGAAGTCGCCTCTCGGTCTGTCGAATCGGATGAGTCGCATGAAGTTGTCAATAATCCTGAAACCTGGAACCCTCCTTCTCTTAATGCTACCGATATTTACAAGTTTCCTACGTTCTTTATGTTAAAGTCTAAATCTTTTCTGAAAGAAGTGGAGGTTACTATAAAAATTTCTAGTCCCTCTGTCCAGATAGTTTCTCTGAATTTATTTTCAAAAGATGAAGTTAAGAAGTTCTGTCAGTATGCTCTTGATAAAAAATACAACTATCTTCACTTTGGTGGAATTCGTATTGGCCTTGCTCCGTTATTTTGTCACGGGTTAAACACTTCTTGTATTGCTGAAGTTTTCGATACCCGTCACCAAAATTATGACCATGCTCGTATTGGAACTATAATGGGTAATCTATCTACTGGCTGTTAATATGAAACTATATTCCCAGATTATTCTATCAGTCTTACTGACGTCCATCTTCAAGATTGTTGGAAGTTGATGACTGGAGTTCAAGGACTCCAATTAGCTGATGATAGTGAATATCTTTCCGTCCTAGTACAGACATCTTTTCATCTTACAAATACTGCACATCCAAAGTTGAAACAACCTGTGTTGAAAGGTTGTGTGACTGTTGGCCTGGCCAATGCCCAAGTTGAAGATGTTTTGTATGATCCTGTTGAACTTCCAAACAATTGGTATTTCCAATATAAGTCTATCATAGATGACAAGAAGCCTGAATCTAAATTGAAAAGAATTGCTATCTCTGATGGTAGGGTAAAATTAATACCTCCTAAACCAGTTGTGCCTCAACCTCTTGTCAAGCCAAGAAGATATGTAGTTCCTGTGTCACAAGAAGAATCTTCTTCCTCTTCTCAACCAGTTGATTTACCTCCTATAGAAGAAGTAGCTTTTTCGGCTACCCCTGTTTTAGCATCAAATGAATTGTATATACCGGAGTCAAAACCATTTCTTGCTGTACAAAAAATGAATCGTATATCCCATGTGTCTTTTTCTCCTGTTGAAGAATGGCAGCATGCTAATAAACGTTTTGTTAAAGGTGGAAAATGGCCTCCAAAAACAAAATTCTGTACCACCTCGTCTATGTCCAAACAGCCGACCACTAGAGCTGATTGTGCACCACTTATAGAACATAATGCCACAGACCCGAAAGACTTAGAGGAAGTCTATCAATTAGGGAATTATCTCACAACCTGGTGTGCACATGCAGAAGATCTGTTAGATGACCTTGGTTCTCAATCTGAAGAAATTCTTGCTAATCTCAAACTTCTTCAAGAAGAACAACAAGAAGAAAGAAGACGAAGAGAAGCCAAGCATCAGAAAAAGAAAGAAAGAAAAAGAAGAGAACTAAAAACTCCCACCTTTTCTCTCTCTATGGATACTCCTAATTATTGGGATGTAGATGAAAAGCTCGCAGAAAGCGACATTGAATCAAGCACTCAAGCTTCTAACCAAACAACTATTAAACCAGTCTTAGAAGCCAGCAAGCCTTTGAATTTCCAAAAGCCCAAGAGTGATGTTGCCACTCTTGAAAATGCCGCTACCAAATTTCCTTCATTTATTTTACCCTCTTTACAGAAGGCTCATATTTTTAAAGAAGTTCCAAAGTACCCTAGAATTGAAGAAGACTTATTTTCTGCCAATTCAACTGGCTATGTTCTGGATTTAGATAAATCATCTAATCCAGCTGAATCTATTAGGGTCTGGATTGGGTCTCTTTATCAAATGCAAGTTGTCTCAAGATTAGACAATATATCTATTTTTGCGTTAGCTGAAAAACGCATGGCTGGTTTTGTCTATGATTGGTGGATG
This sequence comes from Pinus albicaulis, assembly GCA_034641835.2. Classification (NCBI taxonomy): domain Eukaryota; kingdom Viridiplantae; phylum Streptophyta; class Pinopsida; order Pinales; family Pinaceae; genus Pinus; species Pinus albicaulis. The sequence goes on from CM076579.1 coordinate 503,070,690, forward strand.
GCTCCTTCAGATGAAGAAAGAATGAATGTTGCTGTTGCAGGTCCTGCTACCCTTGAATTATTGTTAAAAACACAGTTTGTTCGAGAACCAGCAGATGAGAAAAAGCAGATTATCACAGAATTAACTAGAATGGAGTTAAAAGATATCAAGTTTTTTAATCAGTTTGGTACTGACTATATGACCAAAGTATAGAAGGCCAATCTGATTAATGATTCTGTGAAAAAAATCTCATTCCTTTCTAAGTTGCCTGGTAATCTAGGAGACATGATTTTAAAAGATCTAGAAGTCCAAAATAAGAAAATAGATCAAACATATTGGATAGATCTTTTATTCAGGTGTCAAGAAAAAATTAAGTATCTTTGCTGGCAAAAGAAAGCCTCTGAATTTTCTCCTAGAATAGATGTTTGTCGTTCTGTTTTTCCCTGGACTCCATTTAAGAAGAAGAAATCAAGAAGGTATGGCAAATACAGACCTAAGAAGGTAGAAAATCAAAAATGACCGTTTCGCAAATTCCGATATCTCAAGAAACGCAAACAACCAAAAAGAGATAATGCCTGCTTTATCTATAAACAAGAAGGAAATTATGCCCGCAAATGTCCTAAGAGCTCCTCTAATAAGTTGAAAGCTTGCATTGAAGTTGAAGATTTTGTTGATAATTGGTCAGTTGTTGACTCTCAAGACGATGTTTCTGATGTATATATTTTGACAGATGCCTCTTTGTCTGATTCCGATGTTCCTATTGAAATTTCACAAAAAATGAATCGTTGTTATGATTCTGATTGTTATGATCAAGAAGAAGAATTGCATTACAGTGATCAGTATATTGAAGAAGATGAAACTAGTGAAACTTCTGACTCCTCTTTCAAAGATAATGTTTCACTTGCTCCCTCTGCTACTCAGTCACTATCTCTGGATACTAAGAATTCCTCTCCCGTTTTACTTTCATTGCCTTCAACACCCATTTTGAATTCTTTTTGTCCATATCCAAAGACTGTTGCTCCTTCTTCTGCTTGTCCTATTCCTCCTTTTGTCGAAGAAAATGCTTTTTTGAAAAAGATTGTTAAAACCAACAATCTTTTATACATTCCAGTTGAAGTCCAAGTCTGCAATCAATGGATTTCTGTTGATGCCTTTATTGATACTGGTGGTTCAAATAATCTTGCTCGACCGTCCTTGTTTAAAGGTATTTGGAAGCCTTTAAACCATATCCTTGTCTCTGAAACTATTGGTGGTATTGTCTCCCTTACTCATTATGTCGATGACATTTCTTTAAAGGTTGGGGGGAGTATTGTTAAAATCTCTGCTGTTCAATATTATGATTCTTCTACTAGTTTATCCCTTGGCATGCCTTTTCTTAATTCAGTCTTACCTGTTACCATTAGTGAAGATCAACTTATCTTCAACATCAAGAAAAGGGCCAACTCTGTTCCGCGACTAACTTTGGCCAACTCTGAAGCAAGAAAAGAGAATAGCCAAAAGAAAATAGGGATCAAACGACCAGTCAAGGACTCAAACAATTGGCAAGAAGTCCTTCAGATTTATGAAGAAAGATCTCAGAAAAATAACAGCAAGCAAAAGGCCAATAGAAATCCTGAATGGTCACTAGAGAAAACTGCTATATTTGAAGAATTAATAAAAAACTTCTCTAAGAATCCTCAAGCTTTTTGGGCTGTTGAAAGTCCTCAACAAGAAATTGTCACCCTGCATGACAATGGAGTTAAAGGTAAATTAATACCCTGTACTCCCTCAGATGAAAAGGAAATGAGAAAGCAGATTGAAGAATTGTTGAATCTTCAGTTAACTGAACCAAGTGATTCTCATTATTCATGTTCTGCATTCTTGGTAAGAAATCATTCAGAAATAGTTAGAGGAAAAGCTAGGATGGTGATTAATTACAAGCCTTTGAATGCAATCACCAAAAGTTTTAATTATCCTCTACCACGCCAAGAGAGTATAATGCAGAAAATCCAGAACAGTAAAATATTCAGTAAATTTGATATGAAGTTTGGATATTATCAGATACAAATCAGACTAGAAGATAGACATAAAACTGCTTTTACTTGTCCTGCAGGATTCTTTCAATGGAAGGTTGTTCCGTTTGGTCTAAAGAATGTGCCTGCTTTCTTTCAGCGGCGCATGGATTTTATTTTTGGAAAATATGATTTTATTGTAGTCTATATTGATGATATTTTGGTTCATAGTGATAATCCTGAAGATCATTTGCAACATTTAGAGATTTTTCTTGATGAAGTTTGCAAGCATGGTATTTTTATATCTGAGAAAAAGGTGATACTCTTCCAAGAAAGTATTGACTTTCTTGGTATTCATATTGTAAATGGAAAGATCCAAATGCAGCCGCATGTCCTCACAAAACTCTCTGAGTTTCCAGATGAGTTAACTGACACTAAAATGATCCAGAGATTTTTGGGGATACTGAATTATATTCACAAATACATTCCCCGGTTAACCGAAAAAACTGCCCCAATTCGTCAACATTTGCATGGTGGATGGTCTCAAGAAGCTACCACGGAAGTTTAAGAGCTAAAAGGAGAATGTATCAAACTACCAGAGTTAAAACCTCCTGGTAATGGTTCTCTTATCCTCCAATCTGATGCTTCTGATAATTTTTGGGCTGCTATCTTGTTTGAAAAAATCCCTGTTCAAGGTGAGGAAAGTATTTATGAAGAAAACCTCTGTGCATATGCCTCTAGTGAGTTCTTACGTCACCAAAAGAATTATTTTATTGCTGAGAAAGAGACACTTGCCATCTTCAATGGCATTCAAAATTTTAAAGTATATTTGGCTCCAGAAAATTTTTTGATCAGAACTGACTCCATGAATTTTAAGTATTTCTTAGCTGCCAAGATTTCCAAGAAACTTGCACGTGGTAGACTATTAGCTTGGAAAATATGGTTCCAGATGTATGATTTTGAGGTAGAATGGGTTCCTGGAAATTCTAATTATCTAGTAGATGCTTTAACAAGAGATACGAATAAAGCACATGTTCATCAGAGTTCTAGCATTAGAACAGATTTATTTCACTTACCCGGAAAGACATCTACTGATGATGATTTTGCAACTTTTGTTAAAAGATTTCATATTTTAGATTTGGTGCTTCCCAATGCAGCTGAAGAAATCAAGAGATTAGTTGGGTTCAGAATACAGAGAAACAAGTGGATATAGAGATGCCAAGCATGGCAATCAAAAAATGTTGGTTTCCTATTAGGATTAGACGAAGAATTGGTGAACGTCTATCCTTTGCCCAACATGAAAGTAAAGATTTATTTTAAAACTCTTGATGATTATTGGTCTAGATGCTACACTGATGATATGATTAAAGTTTTGATGACTTTAAACTATTATCATGAGTGTAGCATCTAGACCAATAATCATCAATGTAGCCTTTTCTTAATTCAGTCTATGTGACGATAGATACGGTAAAGTTGAATACAGGACAGTCATCAAAGCAAATCATGAGAGGAGAATCTTCAACAGCAGCCGCACTAAGAAAAGAAGCTACAGAAAAAGGTAAAAATGTGGCATCCGAAGAAAAGGCTACACTGATGATTATTGGTCTAGATGCTACACTCATGATAATAATTTAGAGTCTTCAAAAATTTAATCATATCATCAGTGTAGCATCTAGACCAATAATCATCAAGAGTTTTAAAATAAATCTTTACTTTCATGTTGGGCAAGGGATACACTTTCACCAATTCTTCGTCTAATCCTAACAGGATACCAACATTTTTTGATTGCCATGCTTGGCATCTCTGTATCCACTTGTTTCTCTGTATTCTGAACCCAACTAATCTCTTGATTTCTTCAGCTGCATGGGGAAGCACCAAATCTAAAATATGAAATCTTTTAACAAAAGTTGCAAAATCATCATCAGTAGATGTCTTTCCAGGTAATTGAAATACATTTTTTCTAATGCTATAACTCTGATGAACATGTGCTTTATTCATATCTCTTGTTAAAGCATCTGCCAGATAATTAGAATTTCTAGGAACTCATTCTACCTCAAAATCATACATCTGGAACCATATTTTCCAAGCTAATAATCTACCACGTGCAAGTTGCTTGGAAATCTTGGCAGCTAAGAAATACTTAAAATTCATGGAGTCAGTTCTGATCAAGAATTTTGCTGGAGCTAAATATACTTCAAACTTTTGAATGCCATTGAAGATGGCAAGTGTTTCTTTCTCAGCGATAAAATAATTCTTTTGGTGAGGTAAGAACTCACCAGAGGCATATGCACAGAGATTTTCTTCATAAGGATTTTCCTCACCTTGAACAGGGATCTTTTCAAACAAGATAGCAGCCCAAAAATTATCAGAAGCATCAGTTTGAAGAATAAGAGAACCATTACCAGGAGGTTTTAACTCTGGAAGCTTAATAAATTCTCCTTTTAGCTCTTCAACTGCCGTGGTAGCTTCTTGAGACCATCCACCATGCAAATGTTTACGAATTGGGGCTGTTTTTTCGGATAGCCGAGGAATGTATTTGTGAATATAATTCAGTATCCCCAAAAATCTCTGGATCATTTCCAGTGTCACATCCCATCTGGAAACTCAAAGAGTTTTGTGAGGACATGCGGCTGCATTTGGATCTTTCCATTTACGATATGAATACCAAGAAAGTCAATATTGTCTTGGAAGAGGATCATCTTTTTCTCAGATATAACAATACCATGCTTGCGAACTTCATCGAGAAAAATCTCTAAATGCTGCAAATGATCTTCAAGATTATCACTATGAACCAGAATATCATCGATATAGACTACAATAAAATCATACTTTCCAAAAATAAAATCCATACGCCACTGAAAGAAAGCAGGCGCATTCTTTAAACCAAACGGAACAACCTTCCATTGAAAGAATCCTGCAGGACAAGTGAAAGCAGTTTTATGTCTATCTTCTGGTCTGATTTGTATTTGATAATATCCAGACTTCATATCAAATTTACTGAATATTTTACTGTTCTGGATTTTCTGCATTATACTCTCTTGGCGTGGTAGAGGATAATTAAAAATTTTGGTGATTGCATTCAAAGGCTTGTAATTAATCACCATCCTGGCTTTTCCTCTAACTATTTCTGAATGATTTCTTACCAACAATGCATAACATGAATAATGAGAATCACTTGCTTCAATTAACTGAAGATTCAACAATTCTTCAATCTGATTTCTCATTTCCTTTTCATCTGAGGGAGTACAGGGTATTAATTTACCTTTAACTCCATTGTCATGCAGGGTGACAATTTCTTGTTGAGGACTTTCAATAAATTTCATAAAAAGCTTGAGGATTCTCAGAGTAGTTTTCTATTAATTCTTCAAATATAGCAGTCTGCTCTAGTGACCATTCAGGATTTCTATTGGCCTTTTGCTTGCTCTTATTTTTCTGAGATCTTTCTTCATATATCTGAAGGACTTCTTGCCAATTGTTTGAGTCCTTGACTGGTCGTTTGATCCCTATTTTCTTTTGGCTATTCTCTTTTCTTGCTTCAGATTTGGCCAAAGTTAGTCGTGGAACAGAGATGGCCCTTTTCTTGATGTTGAAGATAAGTTTATCTTCACTAATGGTAACAGGTAAGAGATAATTAAGAAAAGGCATGCCAAGGAATAAACTAGTAGAAGAATCATAATATTGAACAACAGAGATTTTAACAATACTCCCCCCGACTTTTAAAGAAATGTCATCGACATAATGAGTAAGGGAGACAATACCACCAATAGTTTCAGAGATAAGGATATGGTTTAAAGGCTTCCAAATACCTTTAAACAAGGACGGTTGAGCAAGATTATTTGAACCACCAGTATCAATAAAGGCATCAACAGAAATCCATTGATTGCGGACTTGGACTTCAACTGGAATGTATAAAAGATTGTTTGTTTTAACAATCTTTTTCAAAAAATCATTTTCTTCGACAACAGGAGGAACAAGAAAAGCAGAAGAAGGAGCAACATTCTTTGGATATGGACAAAAAGAATTCAAAATGGGTGTTGAAGGCAATGAAAGTAAAACGGGAGAGGAATTCTTAGTATCCAGAGATACTGACTGAGTAGCAGAGGGAGAAAGTGAAACATTATCTTCGAAAGAGGAGTCAGAAGTTTCACTAGTTTCATCTTCTTCAATATACTGATCACTGTAATGCAATTTTTCTTCTTGATCATAACAATCAGAATCATAATAATGATTCATTTTTTGTGAACTTTCAATAGGAACATCGGAATCAGACAAAGAGGCATCTGTCAAAATATATACATCAGAAAAATCGTCTTGAGAGTCAACAACTGACCAATTATCAACAAAATCTTCAACTTCAATGCAAGCTTTCAACTTATTAGAGGAGCTCTTAGGACATTTGCGGGCATAATGTCCTTCTTGTTTACAGATAAACCAGGCATTATCTCTTTTTGGTTGTCTGCGTTTCTTAAGATATCGAAATTTGCGAAACAGTCTTTTTGGATTTGCTACCTTCTTAGGTCTGTATTTGCCATACCTTCTTGATTTATTCTTCTTAAATGGAGTCCAGGGCAAAACAGAACGACAAAAATCTATTCCTGGAGAAAATTCAGAGGCTTTCTTTTTCCAGCAAAGATACTTAATTTTTTCTTGACACCTGAATAAAATATCTATCCAATATGTTTGATCTATTTTCTTATTTTGGACTTCTAGATCTTTTAAAATCATGTCTCCTAGATTACCAGGCAACTTAGAAAGGAATGAGATTTTTTGCACAGAATCATTAATTAGATTGGCCTTATATACTTTGGTCATATAGTCAGTACCAAACTGATTAAAAAACTTGATATCTTTTAACTCCATTCTATTTAAGTCTGTGATAATCTGCTTTTTCTCATCTGCTGGTTCTGGAACAAACTGTGCTTTTAACAATAATTCAAGGGTAGCAAGACCTGCAGCAGCAACATTCATTCTTTCTTCATCTGAAGGAGCCATCCACCAATCATAGACAAGACCAGCCATGCGTTTTTCAGCTAAAGCAAAGATAGATATATTGTCTAATCTTGAGAAAACTTGCATTTGATAAAGAGACCCAATCCAGACCCTAATAGATTCAGCTGGATTAGATGATTTATCTAAATCCAGAATATAAATGAATTGCGTAAAATAAGTCTTCTTCCAATTCTAGGTACTTTGGAACTTTAAAAATATGAGCCTTCTCGTAAAGAGGGTAAAATAAATGAACCCAATTGGTAGCTGCATTTTCAAGAGTGGCACCCCACTCTTGGGCTTTTGGAAATTCAAAGGCTTGCTGGCTTCTAAGACTGGTTTAATAGTTGTTTGGTCAGAAGCTTGAGTGCTTGATTCAATGCCGCTTTCTGCGAGCTTTTCATCTACATCCCAATAATTAGGATTATCCATAGAGAGAGGAAAGGTGGGAGTTTTTAGTTCTCTTCTTTTTCTTTCTTTGTTTTTTTGATGCTTGGCTTCTCTTCGTCTTCTTTCTTGTTGCTGTTCTTCTTGAATCAGTTTGAGATTAGCAAGAATTTATTCAGATTGAGAACCAAGGTCATCTAACACATCTTCTGCATGTGCACACCAGGTTGTGAGATAATTCCCTAATTGATAGACTTCCTCTAAGTCTTTCGGGTCTGTGGCATTATGTTTTATAAGTGGTGCACAATCAGCTCTAGTGGTCGGTTGTTTGGACATAGACGAGGTGGTACAGAATTTTGTTTTTGGAGGCCATTTTCCACCTTTAACAAAACGTTTATTAGCATGCTGCCATTCTTCAACAGGAGAAAAAGACACCTGGGATATACGATGCATTTTTTGTACAGCAAGAAATGGTTTTGACTCCGGTATATACAATTCATTTGATGCTAAAACAGGGGTAGCCGAAAAATCTACTTCTTCTATAGGAGGTAAATCAACTCGTTGAGAAGAGGAAGAAGATTCTTCTTGTGACACAGGAACTACATATCTTCTTAGCTTGACAAGAGGTCGAGGCACAACTGGTTTAGAAGGTATTAATTTTACCCTACCATCAGAGATAACAATTCTTTTCAATTTAGATTCAGGCTTCTTTTCATCTATGATAGACTTATTTTGGAAATACCATTTGTTTGGAAGTTCAACAGGATCATACAAAACACCTTCAACTTCGGCATTGGACAGGCCAACAGTCACACAGTCTTTCAAAACAAGTTGTTTCAACTTTGGATGTGTAGTATTTGTAAGCTGAAAAGATGTCTGTACTAGGACGGAAAGATATTCACTATTGTCAACTAATTGGAGTCCTTGAACTCCAGTCATCAACTTCCAACAATCTTGAAGATGGAAATCAGTAAGACTGATAGAATAATCTGGGAATATAGTTCCATATTGACAGCCAGTAGATAGATTACCCATTATAGTTCCAATACGGGCATGGTCATAGTTTTGGTGACGGGTATCGAAAACTTCAGCAATACAAGGAGTGTTTAACCCGTGACGAAATAACGGAGCAAGACCAATACGAATTCCACCAAAGTGAAGATAGTTGTATTTTTTATCAAGATCATACTGACGAAACTTCTTAACTTCATCTTTTGAAAATAAATTGAGAGAAACTATCTGGACATAGGGACCAGAAATTTTTATAGTAACCTCCACTTCTTTCAGAAAAGATTTAGACTTTAACATAAAGAACGTAGGAAGCTTGTAAATATCGGCAGCATGAAGAGAAGGAGGGTTCCAGGTTTCAGGATTATCGACAACTTCATGCGACTCATCCGATTCGACAGACCGAGAGGCGACTTAATTTACAATTTTACGATCTATATTTGAAAATGAGCGTAACAGACTTGCCATTACAGAATCGAGACAGGGCTCTGATACCAGAAAATAGTGGACTCAGTAACTTACTTGAATACAAGCCAAGACAGGCGGAAGTGTTTATAAACCTAAGGGAATAACATTAACACAAGAGATTAATATTATAAGCCCTTAACTATATAAACCCTTATGCAAATACTATAAACCATGAAATAAACTTTAATATTTTAAACTCAAGGGATTAATAAACCGAAGAGATTAAATGATAAACCAAAGTAGTTATTATTACTATAAAGTTAGGGAGAAAATAAACCCAAGCGTTTAATATTATAAACCCAAGAAATTAGTAAATGTAAGGGGAAAAGATTATAAACTGAAGGGATAAATATTAATATTATAAACCAAGAAATTAATAAACCCTAAGAATTAATATTTTTAACCAAAGAGATTAATAAACCCTAAGAATTAATATTTTAAACTAAAAAACATAGGAAAATGATAAACCCTGAGAATTGATATTTTAAACTCAAGAGATTAATAAAAACAAGGGATTATTAATATTATAAACTGAAATGACTAATAAACCCAACCGCTTAGTTCTATAAACCAAAGGAATTTTTGAACCCAAGGGATAAGTATTAAAAATATAAGAGATAAATACAGCCAAGGGATCAATATTAAAATCACAATATATTAATAAACACTTAGAATTAATATTTTAAACTCAAAAAAATAAGAAATTTATAAACCCTAAGAACTAGTATTTTAACTCAAGAGATCAATATACCCAAGGGATTAATAATATTATAAACAAATAAATTAATAAACCCAAGGGTTTAATATTATAAACCAAGGGAATTAGTGAAAAGGAGGGATACATATTGAAAATCTAAGTGATCAGTAATGCCAAGGGATCAATATTAAAAAAACTAATAATTAATATCTTAAACTCAAAAGCTTACAAAATTAATAAACCCTAATAATTAATATTTTAAACTCAAGAGACTAAAAACCCAAGGGATTATTAATATTATAATCCAAAACAAGTAATAAACAAAAGGTTTTAATATTATAAACCAGAGGAATGGTGAACCGAAGGGATAATTATTAAAAACCCAAGGGATAAATAAGGCCAAGGGATAAATATTAAAAATGCAAGAGATTAATAAAGCCTACAAATTAATATTTTAAACACAAAGGATTGATAAACTCACATGATTATTAATATTATAAACCCAAGGTATATAAAAACCCTTAGATAAATACTATAAATCATGAAATAAACATGCTTGACCCTGCTTGATTTAAAAATTGAGACAAGTATTGTTACAATGTGGCATTGGACCAATGATGACCATGGTTGACCATTGTTGGTTTTCATATTAAATTTCTTTCGTCACAATGTCAAATTTGGCCATGGAAGACGTTGATCGATTGTGGATAATGGTGATTAACAATGCTTTCCCGTAGTTTATTTTAATATTGAAACAATATTTTTCATAATGTGACATTGGACCATGCATTAATATGAAAGTGTGGTCTAATATTTAACCCCTAATATTGGGATTCAATAAACCAAAGGGACTAATGTTAACAACCCAAAGAATTAGAAAACTCAAGGGATCAATGTTATAAACCCAATGTATACACAAACTCAAGGAATTATTAATATTAGAAACAAAAACATCAATAAACCCAAGGGATTATTAATATTATAAACCCAACAGATTAATATTATAACTACAAATAATTAATAAACCAAAGTTATTAATAGACTCAAATGATCAATAAAGGCAACAAACTAATATAAAAAAACCAAATAAACTAGTACACCATAAGAAGTAATATTCTAAACTCAAGATATTAATAAACCCTAGGGATTACTAATATTATAAACCAAAAGAACTAATAAAACCAAGTGTTTAATATTTTAAACCTAAGGGATAAATATTAAAAACCTAAGAGATTAACAAGCACAAGGGATCCATATTAGAAACATAAGATATTAATAAAGCCTAGGAACTACTATTTTAAATAGAAATGAATGATAAACTAAAATGATTATTAATATTATAAACTAAAGCGATCAATCAACCTTATGCATTTTTAATATTATAAATCCAATGAATTAATAAACTAAAGAATAAATAAACCCAATGGATTGATATTAAAAACCCAAGGATATAATAAACCCAAGGTATTAATACTTGAAAACCAAGGGTTTATAAACGTAAGGGAATATTATTAAACTGAAGACATTAATATTATAAAGCCTGAAGTACATAAAACCTCAAAAAAAACATTAATATTTTAAATTGAAGGGATTAAATGATAAATCAAAGGAATTATTAATATTTTAAAGTTAAGGAACAAATAAACCCATTTGTTTAGTATAATAAGCCCAAGAAATTAGTAAACCTATGGAAACACTATTGTAAACCTAAGGGATAAATATTAATATTATAAACCAAGAAATTAATAAATACTCAGAATTCATATCTTAAACTCAAGGTAATAATAAACCCTAAGAATAAATATTTTAAACAAAAAAAGGTAAGAAATTAATAAACCCTAGGAATAAATATTTTAAACTCAAGAGATTAATAAACACAAGAAATTATTAATTTATAAACCAAAAGAACTAATAAACCCAGGGGTTTAATATTATAAACCAAAGGAATTGGTGAACCCAAGGGATAGATATTAAACATATAATGGATCAATCAGGCAAAGGAATCAATATTAAAAGAACAATAGATTAGTAAATCCTAAGAATTAAAATTTTAAACTCAAGAACCTAAGAAATTAAAAAACCCTAATAATTAATATTTTAAATTTAAGGGATTAATAAAACCAAAGGATTATTAATATTATAAACCAAAATAAATAACAAACCCAAGGGATTAATATTATAAACCAATGGAGTTTGTTACCCTAAGGGATAAATATTAAAAACCTAAGGGATCAATATTAAAAATACAATCAATTAATAAACCCTAAGACTTAATATTTTAAGCTAAAAAACCCAAGAAAATAATAAACCCCTAGAATTAATATTTTAAACTCAACACATTAATAAACCCAAGCGATTATTAACATTATAAAAAAAAAATAACTAACAAATGTAAGGGTTCAATATTATAAACCAAAGGAATTGGTGAACCCAATCGATAAATATAAGGACCTAAGAGATCAACAAGCCCATGGGATCTATATTAATAAAGAAGATATTAATAAAACCTAGGAATCGATATTTTAAATATAAATGAATGATACACTCACATGATTACTAATATGATAAACTGAAGTGATCAATCAACTTAAGGGATTGCTAAAATTATAATCCCAACAAATTAATAAACTAAAGGATCAAAAAAATCAATGGATTGATATTAAAAACCCACAGAAATAATAAAATCAAGAGATTAATACTAAAACACCAATGGTTTATAAACCCAAGGGAATAATATTAAACCTAAGCGATTAATATTATAAACTATCAAGTATATAAACCCTTAGATAAATACTATAAACCGTGAAATAAACATTAACATTTTAAACTGAAGGGATTAATAAAACCAAGGGACTAAATGAAAAACTAGAGGAATGATTAATATTATAAAGTTAAGGAACAAATAAAATCAAGCGTTTAATATTATAAACACAATAACTTAGTAAAACTAAGGGATAAATATTAATATTGTAAACCAGGAAATTAATAAACCCTAAGAATTAATATTTTAAACTCAAGAGATTAATAAACCCAAGGGATTATTAATATTATAAACCAAAAGAACTAATAAACGCAAGGGTTAATATTATAAACCAAAGGACTTTTTGAACCGAAGGGATTAATATTAAAAATCGAACGAATCAATAAGGACAAGGGATAAATATTAAAACCAAAATAGATTAATAAACCCTAAGAATTAATATTTTAAACTTGAGAGATTAAAAAACCAAAGGGATTATTAATATCATAAACCAAAATAATTAATAAACACAAGGGTTTAATATTATAAACCAATGGAATTGGTGAAACCAAAAGACAAATATTATAAACCTCGGGGATCAATAAGGCCAAGGAATTAATATTAAAATCATAAGAGATTAATAAACCCCCAGAATTAATATTTTAAACTCAAAAACCTAAGAAATTAAAAAACCCTAAGAATTAATTATTTAAACTCAAAAGATTAATAAACCCAAGGTCTTATTAATATTATAAACCAAAATTTCTAATAAATCGAAGGGTTTAATATTATAAACCAAGGGAATTGGTGAAACCAAGGGATAAATATTGTCATGTCTCAGAAAAACAAAATCATGTACTTACCTTGAGGTTTAAAAACATTGGTGAAACTCACTAGTCCCTAATATGAAAATTATAAAATGTTTATTGATATATTTGTAAAAATATTCAAATTTACAATGTTTTTATATACATTCTCTATATAAAGTTGGCAATTTTTAAGATAAAATAATTTTATATTGTAAATTTTGGGCAAATAATTTTTAGAAGAAATGGAAATTGGAAAATAATTTTTTTTGAAAAATCATGGAAAATTAGCCCACCCATGAATATTAGCCCCTAAAATTTTCCATGCTCAGCAGGTTGGGTCCTTGTTGTTCAAGGGTTTTTCTTCACTTATTTATTTACAATACCTTATTATAAATTATCATGGTTAACATATATTATATATACATTAACCTATCCCTTTATCCCTCACATACCTTTACCTTCTCATTTCCTCACCCCATACCCTACATCTAATCTTTAATCATATAACCCTTTAACCTTATCAATTTCATCATTATGTTCTCATTGATTTCATATTCGAAATCCTATATTAACATTGATATTCATATATTAACATAGATAGGACCTACACAGTTTAATACACATAATGAATATTTGTATGCCTCCCAACGAGGTTAGTAAGAAGGTTTTTATTTCCTTACTATAGTTTTCATTTAAAATTTAATGTGGGTTCCCCATATGATGACATGTCTATGTCTCTTGTCTCCTAGTGGAAGTGGTCACATGTCCTCACATGGCCCTCACTCGTTTCGAGGTTCCAAATGAACAAAGGAGATCCAAAGAGGTTAGATATACGACTTAGGCTCTCAGTGAAATCCTTAAGGGTTTATGCTACATGTCTCTGCTTTATTTCGAAATTTTCATTGTGTGTTTGGCGTCTACCTATCTCGTGGGAACTATGCCTCCATAACTCAGCTTGTAATTTATTTTCCAAGGACCCTACGAGTCAAATCATTCATTTTTAGCGTGAGGACTATGGATTAAACTGGTACTGCTCAGATCGTTTGGCCATGCCATCACAGGTAAGAATTCCATGCCTTTTCAATTGGATGTTGCATCCCTTGTATCATTTTTTTTTGCTAATGTATTTTTGTTGGTTATGCAGGGATAATACACAACAATTTCTACTGTTTATTCGACATCCCATCAGGTAACTATGGATTAGTTGTACCTCTGTTCTAATCATATTTGTTTTACATTTAGCACTTTGAGTATGGGTCTTCTTGTGTAATGCAGAGAGGTGTCCTCTACCTTCAATATGAATACCTTTGAGTAAATACCTCCTCCTTCCAGCATTGTGATAAAACTAGTTCAAACCAAACAGCATCCCTTCGGCCCTATTTGTCCCATAAGAGGTAATTTTCCCTCCATTTTACATTTGGGTTCAACCATTCCCCTCTGGTTCACCTTGAATTTTCTGCATTTTGTAATACATGCAAATGTAGTATTTAATTTTGGCTTTCGAGTGTCTACCCTACTCAAAATTTTCTGGGTTTGTATTTTTCATTCAATTTACTGATTATTTTTTTCTATTTGCAAGTCTCCTTTCTTGCATTTTTCTTTGTTTTGATTGATTGAGGTAATTACTCCTCTAAGCCTTGCCAAATTCCGTATTTTCCAATCTACCCTTCAATTTTTTAGTGACAGTTCATATTTTTCCTTTAAATGTTCTCTTTATACTTGGCCATGCTGCCATGACAAAGTTTAGATTTCTAGTTATATGTATTAGCTAATCCTCCCCTATAAAACCCCTTATTATTCTTTGAAATTATGGGTTGCATCATGCTATTAGCATAACTTGGGTCAACGTGACTCTGTGATGTTCAACTCTCTGTATATGATCTTGTTATTTTATTCCATTGTTTGCTTTCCTTCCACCATTATGATTACTCTTCTTAGTAGGGATTGAGGTTGTACCTTGTAATGTTGTTTATGTGGGAAGCCTAATTATAACTCCTAAGTTTTCAGTGTGATGCTCGTTTCACCTGTACTTGTGTGAGAAAGATCATTAATATTCTTCATAATCTATCTTTGTTCCTTTTACATGTAAGTTTATATTTTATTTATTCCTTTCACCCATTAATGGAAACCTTCGCTTCCTGTTATGGTAGCATACTACCCAGAGCGTAGGCTACTTCTCACTCTATGTTTATAAATTTAAATGGTATTCTTAGGATAACATGAGTCCTACCCTATGTTTTTCAATTTGATTCTTTGGGTTTCCATTTTGCACTTACGCTCTATATACGAAATAACCCAGTTTCTATGCTCACCTATAATATTTTCTGAGTTATACATGTATTTATTTCTTAGTCAAAACCTTGAGCGTATCGAGTTATACTTCACCAGGGATGTGGTTACTCACTATATTATTTATACCATTCTCGTTAAAGGCCTCACTCATAATTTCATTTATATTTAGGGTATTTATTTCATACTTCTTCATATATTTATATAGCAATTTGATTCTCTCTACCTTTATTTCCTTCTATTTGTGGTTTTGAAAGCATAAGGATGAAGCTTCTTTGAGTTATTACTCTATTATATTTATTTATGGAATGATATTGAAACCTTGGGTATCTTTCACTTACACTGTTCATAGTAGTTGTGTTGGAAACTTCTCATTTTTCGATTTACCTTTACGCTGATTAAGAAAGATGTGTAACCTTTGTGGGGGTTCTTCCCCTTAATGTATCGTGCAGTCTCTTATCACAAACTTGAAATGGCATTCAGGTTTGGCACAATCTTATTACTTCTCAATCTACTCCTCTTTTTAATTATTGTCGTGCATAAATTTTGGTATTATAACTTCTTACCTTTTGTATTATTTTTCAATCCCTAATCTAAGTTTTTAATGTGGGTTGTTACCACCCAAGTTTACTCTTTGGCTTAGATCCAGACTCGTTGTCAAAAAGTTGACATCCCCTCCTCTTCAAGTTAAGTCCAATTTATTAAATTATTTTTTTGCTCCCTATTTATTATTTTCCTATGTACGTAGCGAAAGAAAACCTACTTACAACATTCTGAAATCTATTTGCACAGGTGGAGTAATCAAGGATGG
Organism: Pinus albicaulis; assembly: GCA_034641835.2. Taxonomy (NCBI): domain Eukaryota; kingdom Viridiplantae; phylum Streptophyta; class Pinopsida; order Pinales; family Pinaceae; genus Pinus; species Pinus albicaulis. The sequence goes on from CM076579.1 coordinate 503,086,855, forward strand.
TACAATATACTTAGGTAAGCTATCTTCATGTCTTGTACATTGTAATGTTTTTTATTAGTCGATTTGGTTTTATTGTAATTCTTGCATATTATTTTGTGGGTATGATCTAAATGCCTTTTGTTGATTTACGTGACACATTTGTTTCCTTCCCCGCCCATGTCTACCCTCTATACTTTCTTTCTCAGGTTGGTGGCCTGTTATTCCAACATGGCCCTTATTCTAGAAAATAGCTCCGTCTATTCTTACTATATTTTATATGTCAAGGCCATGCTTGGCTTTTGACAATAAATTACATTGATGAAACATTTCTTATTGTTCACTTAGTCATATATATGACAGTGAGATCCTCAAGGTTGTTTAAGAATTATTTTACATAGAGAATTTATCTATTTCAATAATTTCGATTCTAAATTATTGTATTCATGTAATTTCCTACAACTTTCAGATTTTTTAATGAATTTCTCAGTTTTTTATTATTTTATATGCTATATGTACTTTCCATAATTGTCTTATTTTAATGTTGGCTTACTTGGTAATTTGCTAGTATCTGTTGCATGTATCAATATTTTACACCTAAATGTATTTGTAATTTCTTGTACTTGTTGGGTTATCTGATTTAACTTGATACATCTAAGCATAAATATAGATGAAATGGTTACCAGACCATAAACCCTTGGGTTTATAATTTCACATATTATGATTGTATATGATTTTAGTAACTAAGTTTGTGTGTGGAAAATTGTATCTACTTTGTATTTAATTATAGTGCGGACATTGTACAATAGACATTACTATTACTGAATATTTTATTAACCATTTACATCACACTAGTACCTATCAGGACTTCAAATTTTAGTCTTATATGGTATATATCAGTAACCAAGTATAGACTACTAACATACTACTAATTCATAATTCCAAGGTATAATTTTGTCTACTACATTAGACTAGAATTTTGATCTACCAATTACTAAGAAAATAGGAAGTTTAAATATAAATTAACAACACATAACATACCAATTCGTAAAGATGAATTTTCATCCCAACCATGAGCTTCTGCCCAGATGTCTCCCACAAGAAGTGATCAATATTCCCAGTGTTGGCAACCACTTGTCACACTAGTGATGGCACTTTTAAGCCCACCTTCCCTCAGCAAGTTTCCATAAGGTGTCCCATTATTATGGGTTGTTGTTTCCCATAACCTAGGCTTTTGTTTTATTTTTTCCACAAAATATTAGTTTAAAATTCTCTTTTCCTCAGCGCATTTTTTCTTACCTCTTCCCAGCAACTTTCCTCTTTACTCGGGATTTTATTACATATTTTTATCACATCTAATTTAATTATTATTTTTTTTTCTCCAAGGATTCTTTTTTAGATAATTTTGGGAAAGTTTGAAATTCCCGTGAATTTTGGTGGGGCCAACACCGTCAATATTTTCGGCGCTAGAAGGAGGAATACATGACAAGCTTAGCCCTTGAATTTTTTTTTCAATCTCCACACTCATTTTGATAACTTCTTCCCAAATCTTTGTAATGTCTCCCAAGTTACTACAATTTTATTTTTATTCTTTTTAAAGAGCTTCAATTACTAGTCTCAACATATTCTTTTCATAATTATACTTAGAGTCCATTTAAATTTTATTTATTTCATTCAAATTTATACAAATTCCATCTTTCTACTTAATGCGTTACCTCCAAATGATAGCCTTGACTTAACTCCAGAGAGTATCATCATCTTAGAGGTCTAATTTATACAACGCATCTTTTTTTTTTATCAACCTCAATCTTTCACCAAAGGTTCACGTACACCTAATACATATCACAATTGTAATGATAGTATTCGATCACCATTCCTATGTAATACCTTTGTACATAGATTTCTTACTTTGGCATTGGTCATCACACTTTAAATCAATTTGGACGTAGCTACCAATTACATGTGGTAATTTAAAATAAATTTGATGTATTGGAATGGTTTTAAACTTTGTTGCCCTTATAACGATAACATAACATGAATGTGCGAGGTTTCCAGGAGGTATTTCACAATATAATACTCGGATTTTTTTGTAGATTCGTTAGGGTACATAGTAGTTACATTTTATTCGATTATAATATAATTTTCAATGATCAATTCATATACGTGAAATTACTCCGGTCTGGTATATTTATTGTAATGATACGAAGGGGATTTATACCTTTTCTCAAGCCACAGAAACAATATTATTTTATATACGAATATGGATGTCATAAATTTGGTTTTTAATGCTTCAGCTGTATCAGTATCCTTCACCATAAATTGTTTCCAGTTCACTGTCAATTCATGAATTGATGTATTGATCCACGAGAATGTTGGTAGATCTCTACCACGTAGATGGTTGGATCTGCCTTAGGGTTTCTCCGCTTATTTTCTATTTTACTCCCACATTGTTCGCTTTAACATTTCTGGGATTTGTTTCTCTGTGGCAGGTTTTTATCTCTGGTTCATTTCTTATGGAAATGGAAGCAAAAATTTATAGTCAGTAATATTGTTCGTTGCCGCCTCCATTATCCCTATGCTCGAGTAAGATTTTAACTCTAGTATTTGTTTCTTACTTTTGTTCTTGTATGTACTAAGAATGTTCATAGATTTGCTTCTATGGGTTGGTTTTTGCTCCACTGTGATGGGTATTCATTTCTTGGCAAGTTTCATTTCATTAGCTATTTTCCCAAGCTTTCATTATAATGAATATGAGCTATTTCTCTTAGTAGTTTCGCGCGAGTCTCCAGAGATAGTAATGGTATTCGTTTCATATTAAGTCAAACGCATAGGTTTTATTATGGGTTTGGCATTAATAGTCTTATGGTTGTTTCGTTTATTTCTGTTGTAAGGGTGGCGTAGAACATTCAAGCTCTGCCTCCAAAATAAGTATTATATCAGTCCATGTGCATACATTTTGACTTGTCCCGCGTCGCCATTGTTAATGGTAGCACCTCAATTTCACCGAAATTGGTACTCTTATCATGATTGATAGGTTGAGCGTTACACATGTCCTTATGAATGAATATGGCTCATGGCCTTCACAGAGGTAACTCCTCTTGGTTTACGCAGAGATATTACATTTTCTTAAGCTAAAATTTATAAGATATTTATTTATATACTCAGTCAAGTTTTTTTTCTTGCTCAGGATCATCCTTTTCCTGATGTCTTTGTCAATACGATCTAGGTAATTCTTGGTTTGGAGCTATTCCATAACTTATTAAGTTTGTCTATTCGTTTTCCTTTTTACAAATCATGATATAATGGTTTCCTCATTTTTTCAATGCACGTGTAACGTAAGAGTTTCTTTTCACTCTAATTGGGAGTTTTTGTTACAAAACTATTTGAAGCTTCAGGTAGGTGATCTAATGTGTATTTATCTTCGATTCATCAGGACCTAGCTTCGCTTGGATTCTTTAGAGAGGGTTTCGACATTTAGCCCTCTTATACCTTTTCGACCTCGCTGCTGCTTTAGTCAATTTTCGCAAATGTTGATATTGTATTGTTATGATGTTTGTAGTCATATCACTGAGAACTCATGGAATTTTCTACAGTGTTAAACATAATATTTTTTCGTATAATCTGATTTCGATTAATTATCATTATTGGCGAATTAGCTTCCTGGGTTCTATACCAGAAGTTCCTTCGTTACTAGTTTATAATTTTATCAGTATTTAGATAATGCTTATCTACAATATCTTTCCCATTTTTTTTTCAATAGTAATTTTTCTCTACTCCAGTGTTTTGTAGAGTTAGAAAGACAAATTCTCTTCTTATATTTATCCACAGTAAATTTCAGTTAACGAATATTTTGTTTATTTTAATATGATAGGAGTTAATCCTCTCCTATTTTGTATATTTCTCAAGACTGCAGTTAATGTCTTGACAATTTATAAAACGTTTAGTTCTCCACCAGTAAATACATAGTTCTTTCATCAGTATGCATATTAGAAGCTATTTCTCATTTACTTGTATTCACATATAGTCTTTCCTATTGAGTCCAAATACTATTCTTGTACAAAAAAATATTAGTACTATATCCAAAGAGATATACACCTGTGACTCATATGGATAAAATCAAGTCTGTTCAATGGTATATAGGTATTTGTGTAATTCTGGAAAATATTATTATTACTGAATTACAGAGGTATACTTGAAGGTTTCCATGTGTTTCTTGGTAAGGTCTTTCCTAGTTTACTGTTCCCCGTAGACTATAACAGGGTATGTTTCTGATGTAATATATATCTCTGTCTCTCAGCTATTCACCTATAGATTTCACTGGTTACCATTTCATTTTAATTTTTCTATTTTATATCCCATGGTTTGTGTCAAATAATTGAAAGACTAAGAATGGAGTTTGACTTTCAAAACTTTATATTTACTTACAAGACATGTTTTTACCAACCATATGAACAAATAAAATGGTCATTACTATGTTGTTAATTTCTTCTATATTGTGTAACTTTTATGTATTTAACTCATGTAACCAAAATTATTTCTTTCTCAGTTCAGATTCTCCTTTTTAGCAGAAGGTTACAGTGCATAGATATGCACTTCAGTAATTTATCTCTGCAATGTATATACAATATTTAATATTTAGTAATTCTTCTAGGTTCATAAGTGGTTTATCATCTTATGAGTCTACTTTTCCTCGTTCATACATATATATATCTGTACATTTACAGAAGTAGATTAAGGTTACAAATTTGATGATTTATGGGAGTAGTATATATCTCTAGATTTAAACCATTAGCAGTTTTAGATATTCTGGATGATATTTCCCATAATTCCTATTCCTACAACTATACAGAATTGAGAGGATTAATTCTTCTAAAAAATTCTGTTAAATGTAGGGAATAACAACTTCGGATATATTTTTTTTTTTTAAATAACATCTACAACACTTAACCATATTGCACAATAAAAAGTATTTTAACCATTTCTAAAAATTGTGAACATACCACTCCTGCAAATGACCAAACTTCCCAACCTTAGAGTTCCTCTGTCTCTCGAACTCACCCCTGAGCTGAGATCCTCTCCTAGAATAGACCAACCTCAATCTGTTCTGGAGTAGCTTATTTAAGCTTATGCTCCCCAAAGCCTGTTTCTAATTCTGCGTCTAGAATCACAGGATGCTTTTATTCCTGTTTGCCTAGGCTTCCCTTATTTAGGGACTTTTAAAGTTGCTTTCTTCTTTTCCAGCTTTTTACCTCTTCCCAACTACTCTCCACCTCATTGGGGGAAATCTAGATTTTTCCTCAAAAATCTAAATTAGAAATATATTCTTTCAAGGATTTTGGAAAGATTTTTGGGGAAAGTCTCAGCCTCTTTCCATACCTCATGGATTTGGAAAGTGATCTCAAATATCTCATTTGGTCAACATGCATAGTAATTTTTTTTTTTCATAATTACATAATTAATTACATTCACACCATAATTATACATCGGGGTCCACTCCCCCTTAGACTGAAGTTCAAATTTCTAATTTTAAAACATAAAACTAAGGGTGTTACAATCTTACTCCAAGCATGTTTTTCCAGAAACCATAATTTTCAAGTGCCCACATATATCATTGATGAATTTTCATGTCCTAAATTTAATATAGAGGGTGAAACAACCATCCTTTAGCACACCAATTTTTTTCTTCAATTTTGCGAAGAGAATGAAATCCCCTTTGAGGACGTTGGTTGTTGGTTGTTCAATATCACGTTCGAAAGGTGTGCAAGATAATTGTTTCACAGTTTGACTGATCTCTATATTCATTCTTTTGAACATCTTCTCACATTATTGTTTCATTTTTTTGACCATTATGATCGTAAAATTTTGTGAAATAATATGTTATAACTGAAAATATCGCCTTATGAATTAGAACATAATTTTATTAATCACTTTTGCATATCTATTTTTAATTTTGAGAAGATGAGGTTGAATAAGATTTCTTGATTAAAATATTTGTATATATTTCGCACATTTCACTTACTCCACACAAGTTAAAATTTCTCAAATCACACCAAAAAAACCTCGCTTGTAAAGATTCTAAATCTGTGACCAACAAGGGTTATTTTCCAAGTAACCCTTCACCCGCTTTTCATCTAACTACTTTTCTTCTACAGGGGAAGGTGGGAAAGATTTAGAATTCATCCATTCATAAACCAGCATCTCCTCCCACCTCACATACATATCATTTTGGCACAAGTTTTTACTGCAATCTTGATGGTTTCCATGAAGTGTTATCTCCTCATCCACCATCCCTTGGTACCACCGATTGCCCAGATTATGAGTTTGTGTGTTTCCTATTTCAAATATTTCTCTTGATATTCATGAGGATCAAGTATTGGATGGAGTTGGTGTTGAGAATCCAACCTGTGATGTGATTTACAACGAGTACATGTCAGAGCTTTTGGAAAGGGAATCTACAATGGAGGATGACTCCATTCCTTCTACAACTCTTATGCATCATCTTGTAATTTTCCACAATTTTTTCATTCTTGTTGAATATTGTAAGAATATAGTCTCTCATCATGTTAATACTCTTGATAATTCACAAAAATCATGGGATGTCATTTTCTCATTCATATGCAGAGAGGATGAATCTTCTGTTCGCGATCTTCCCAATATCACATATAACCTTCCTAAAAATGAAGAGGGTGAAATTTATAATTTATCATCTCTCCCTTTGTACGATTCATGAGATCATGAGGATTCATACATTCATGATAATGAAAATTTTGATCGCGATGTCGTGACCTTTTCATTGATTCAGTTAGTCATGATTCTATTTTTCCTTTTATTTATTTTTATAGGCCACCAATAATTGATTATTTATCTTCCGATGAGTTGGAACCTCCTCAAGATGTCGAGACACCTCAGCCCGAGTTGATGTTTATGTCATGTTCTTGTAGCCGTGATGTTATTTCCACCTCCCTTAAAAAAAGTGTTTCATCTCCTGGGGATCCTCGTCACTCCACAACACATATTAAATATCAGCCAATTTCACAAATTTTGCATCCTCCACCCATGTTACAAAATCCTATCGCTCAATCATTGGAGGAGTGATATGTAACAAGCACTGTGGAAACATGATAATTTTCTTCTTTCTTTATGTATTCTTGTTTTCATTGTTAGAAATTTCATGTTTGGAAATATTTGACTCGCGATGTGTTATGACACCATGTTACATCCATAGAATGTTTACCATATTTCTTTCGCTTTTACTTTTCTGCGTATGCATTCAAAACTTGAACGTTTTGGTTTTCATTGTCTGATATTTCTTTCATAGTGTTGTGAATGTATATATTTCTTGACTTTCATTCCATCACCCGCATATTCCAACCAATTTAGTAGTTGTTGCATTGGAGATATCACCTCACTTGACTATGGCCTATGATCAACTTAGGTCAGGTGTAGAATAATTTTTCTTATTTTGTTTGTTATTTTTCTTTGATTTTCTCTATTTCCGCTTGTTTCCTCTTCACTTCTTTCCTTTTCTTGTTTTCTGCTATAGGTTATTTTCCACATGAGACCATGTTTGGCTTCTGAAGCAAGCATGGGAGATCAAAGAGGAATTTGTTCTAATATAAACACTTGGTTTTTTTTTATTCCTTCTCAGAGAAAATCAAGTGGAATCACGATGTTTGGATTCTAACTCGTATTGCATACTCTAAATTGGTTTTATCATTTTTTATTAATACTTTTCAACCTATCCGAGTAGAGTAAGGATGGGAGGAAAACCTTAACTAGTATGTATAGGTGTACATAAACATACTTCTATGAAGGGAAAGCCTATTATACTCTCAATAAGTCGGGATCCCTCTTCTTCCCCATGAAATAACTAAGTTAATATTCACAGCTCTTTTAACAAAAAATTAAAAGGGAAATGAAAAAAACTAACTAAAGATAGAAATAAGAGAACGAATTCCTACACAGAGAGGTGAAGAAAGAAACTCTGTTGGGGTACTATCTAGGCTCGTTGGAAGTGGTGCAATGATTGTGTTCTTGAAGTGACTTTACCAGGGTATTGTCTAGTCCTTCTAACAACGAAACAATGCCAAAGATGAAAAATAATACTCTGAAAAATTATTTTACTTTTCCACGTATGTACTCCTCATTCCAAATCGAAACAACTCAGTTTCACTTGGCTTGGTTTCTGTGTCACTAATGAAGAGGATGGAGGGGAGAATTTATTTAACTCAGGCTGAGTGAGGAAGTTGTGATGATCAATGAAACAAAAAATACTAATAAAAGGGTGAGACCTATTTTTCATGAGACAAGATTCATCCAGATAGCTGGAACTCTATCATTGTGTTGCCAAGTGTTGTAGAGGCTACAATCAGCCTCCAAAATTTTTCCTTTCCTTAGATTTTGGAGCCTATCCTTCTTCTCACAGGAGCTTATCTTGCAATGCTATTAGGTATGCATGATTTCATTGATGTTTATCCTTCATATATTATTGTGTTCACATGGTTTTCACTTGGATATTTTTTAAGTCACAATCTAAACTCCTATTTATGCCTTGCATAATAGTTCTAGGCTTTCCTCCAAAAACTTCATAATCCATGAGGGAAAGAGTCCATGATGATTGGAATTGTGTAGTATGGACTAGGAGACCAATATTGAGGTCTCAAGTTGTGCAGTCATCATAGGAAACCTAGTAATGAGAAGAGAAATTGCGTAATCCCTCACTCAGCTCAGAAATTATGTAGCACACTGATTTAGAAAGTTTCACAGTTCCATAATTGCGTAATTATTACCGATGATGTGCACAACATTTTTTCCAGAAAAAAGTGTAAAAGCGAAAGAGCAAAAAAAAGAATCCCTAAAATATAGGTATCTATTTTTGGTAACTCGAAGAAAGAACACTTGTTATTTTTGGAACCAGTCACCATGTGTCATTTTTCCCTTGATTTTTCGTATCTGCGTCATACACCCTAATTTTATCAAATATATTTACTTGACTCCCCTATAGATAGTTCCTATACTCGATATCTTAGATATAGCATCCCAAGGAGGACAAGCAATCTTCGGTGCGATCGTCAACAATTTTCTGAGTGAGTTTTTCACTTATTGCTTTGAGTCACTTTTACAGTCACTTTTTTCCATTTGGCTTGTGTGATTTTTTTTTCTTGTTTCTTTGAATGCATGCTAGTGCTTTAACTTTCTTTATCTTGCAGAACTATTTTTTCAAATTTTTGATTTCGTTTCACAAGTGCCACATCAATTTCTTCTTTTTTGCATCGATGGTCATTATTGTAGCAACTCTAATCACCAATTTGGTTGTCTCCCTATTCACATATTTTATGTACTTTATTTTTCTTATTTCATTTAAAATTAGTCAAATATTCACTCAAGCCATCACTATCACTTATATCTGCTCATTTTTCATAATTACCTTAGGAAAATCTGCCATTTACTTGGTCTAATTTTACGTTTCCAAATTGACCACTTTAGAACTGTGTAGTACGCAGTAAAGGCTAACCCAAATACACATTGAATAGTTCTAGGGATAAGTATGCATCCCTCATTGTTGAAACTATGCAATATGCAGTCTCTCCGAACTCACTTCCCAGGATGAACTAAAAGTTTTGCAGTCTCAGTCCTAAATCTTCGACCCTAACTGCTAGGACTGTGTAGTGCATAGTTCCCTTAGGAATTCATACTGGCTTCCCCATGTCAATTGTGAAATCCTTCCCATCATATTTCTAGTTTTCTACTTGAACATGCATTGCAAGTGTTTCTACTTAAATGGATGTTTTCTTACCATGAGTGTCTTTTTTTTCCCATAGGTACAGCAGTTGTTGAGCACCTCTCAAGTAGCCATTTCTACAATGCACCCAAGAAATTTTCCTCAAAATAAGCTACTAAAAGAAGTATAGGGGAATAAATTCAGAAAATTATGGATAACTTGCCGATATATGAGGACACTCAGTTGTTTATAGAAAAGGGATCCAAACTCATATGGAAGCATATTAAATATGATTTCACCAATGAATTTCAAGAAATCTTATAGGACTGGAAGGTGTACCTTAGCATCAAGCAGTTGGGCCTATACAGGGTTTCATGCAAGTATCTATCCTTCTCTTATGCATATGTGATCAACTGGGTTGTCTCACACACTCATGAGACACTAATGAGAAAACTATGAAATTGAGAAACACCACCAGACATAAGCTTCAAACATTTCTAGCAGCATAGTTTCAACAGATGTATCATCTACCTAGGGCAACCACGATCATGGAATCATTTTTCTATGCCACCCACAGCTATTTGAACATGAAGGATTTCATCAAAAGTTTGGTGAAGGAGCCATCAAACTTTATACATACACCAAACCAAATTTACAAAACAAGGTCACTCAGGAAGGCCTACCAAATTTTGGTCATCCTAGCTTGTAGAATATATGACCAACCAAGTACATATACCTTTACTAAAGGGTGGGCTATCTTACTGAACTATGTGGTGAATGAGGGGAAGTCATTCAACTAGTCATACCTTTTTGCTCATCATCTAAGAGCCCATGTAGAAAAATATCGGGATCCTCCCAAGGGTGGGAAAGAGATATTCTATATGTCCACATACATACTCGATGCAATCCATGCACAAAATTAGTTTCCTGCCATGGACTAGATTTTCACACCGATAAATTTTTTTGTGTGTATCTACTCTAGGCCTTTTTCAAATTGTATACATACGGAGTTATGGAGAAGCTAATTAATCATTTTATTACCTTGCTTTACATACTTATCTTTCAGGAGGACCCACCTTCTATGTCACAAAGAGTGATGGAGGCGATATTATGTATTGTGGATTGGTTTGCCTTACCAGATGACATATTGATCGGTGTTTGGCACACAGAAGCCACCACATATTTTTCCAAGATAAGCGATCAACAAACTTGTCATGGAAGAGGTATCTTACCATATCACCACAAGATTTCCAGCAACACTAAAAAGGATGAAGAAGGCACCATGGCCCACTATTCCTTTGTAGATCAAGTTATATGATATCAATAACCTCAAGGCTTCAGATGTCGAATCGAAAGTCACATTGAAGTTAGAATTTGATAAAAAAAAAATCAATCTATATTATTCAAGGGGAATTTTCAAGGACAAATCTGCGTGAGTCTACTAGAAATGGGTGAGTGGGGTATATATGTGGCCAGAGGAGGAGCCGTGAAATAATTTTTACAAATCCTCCCAGCTTTGATCATCATAGTTGGGAATTCTCAAGTTGTCCCTCATATGACCATAATTCCAGAAGAGGCGACATCTGAAGACAAAAACTTGATATAGGGAAAAGGAAATAGGAAGGTTACCGACAGTGTAGACGAGAAACAAAGCTAGAAGATGAAATAATATCCTATTATTGAGAAAAAAACTTTGGAAATATAATCAAAGAGGAGGAAGAGGAAGGAAAGAGTAGAATGGAGAAAGAGAGAGAAGAAAATCTTGAAGGAAGTAGAGCTAAGAGCACAGAAAGTGGAAGAAATGGTAGGAGAAAAATTTGAGTTAAGAATAAGAGAACATGATGAGAAATAGAATAAGGAAGAATAAGGATGGGAAGGCCCATCAATAGAAGAGAAGACACCTATATAGGTTGAGGATCAGGTACAATATTAGCCAAGAACAGAAGGGGTGAGTGAACAGAAGAAACGTCGCGATCTTGATCAGGAGATTGAGTTGTTTATTAAATTTGCGAACATAGAGTAAGGATCGGAGCCGCAAGATGAATATTTGGACCTGATGCATACTGCATCAGAGGCCATCTTTCAGACTACACCACCTCAAGATACAAAGCTAACCCCAAGGGAAGAAGGGGAGATAGTTCCCCTTGATGATGATCTGGTGATGGATGTTTAAAATATGCCATTTCATAAACTCGAGAAGAAGATTGTAAAAGTGTGAAGAAATAATTTATTGAATGATCATGCATCACCTAAATTCATGAGAGAAAGGGTGATACTGATGAACCCCAATGAGAATCCAAATGCCATTGTCAATGCCATCTTCGCCTTGATATGAGAAGCAAAATATAACACTCAGTGTTTTGTGGCCGAGAATAAGCAGTTAGTGGATAATCTACAGGTACTCCGGAAAGAGAATGAATAAATTCGAACAACATCATAGCGTGGAACTTCCTCACATGTCTACCTTGAGGATATAAGAGCATTGGTACTTTCTTAAGTATCCACAGTTGGAGAGACTATGCGGGACCTTTATGAGGATTTTCTGACCGTACATAAGCCATTTGTTTTCTTCCTTGACATGTAATGGTAAAGTAGAGAGTTTCTCAAAATACTTAAGAATGTAAAAGCTCCCATCACCACTGTGCATGAGTGGAAAATTTGATATAAGGCCACACCACTTACACTAGTGAAGAAGAGGAAGTTGTAGGTATATTTATAGAAATAAAGAGCTAAGATGCTGAAGTATAAGAACAATCAGGTCACCACATTCATCGGGAACATTCAAGCTTCGTATGTACGGATATACAATAGTTTTTATTTCATGGTGAGAACCCACCAAATCTCATCAATGTGTACACTCAACGAGACTAAACACAAATGGAAAGTTTGGAAGGAGATTGATCAATACTTGGAGCAGTTGGAGAAGATAGACACCCAAGAGGACTTGAAGGTGAATAAAATGAAATTGACGACCTACATTGGTGATCCATTTCATATTATAAGAATGTTGCTCGTGATTGAGAAAGAGATGAAGAATGGTTCCAAGACATTTTACCCGGATGTTATGGAGGCAATATTTTGCTTCCATCCTAACACATAGATTGGGGATACCATCACATAGTACCAAGCTTGGCATTATTATGTGACTAAGAGACAACAAGTCAAATATTTCTCACTTTATTTCACCCCAACTCTAGAATCATATTTTTTTTTCTTGTTAGGTTGTCAAGTCATCTCTACCCTATTTTTTTCTATATGGGGTACAAGTGGAAATTGTAATATTATTTGTAATTATTATAAAAGTGATATTCCAAGTGTCCTTTTTTGAATTTGAATAATAATATGTAATAAGTTCAAGATTCATGAAGGGACTCCAAGAGTCACAAAGGGGGCATGCCAAGAGTCACCCCCCTTGGTTATAAATATATCTTCATAACACTTGTAAGGGTATTTTTGGATCCAATATTTTGGCAATGATCGGGCTCAGAGAGAGCTTGGGAGTTTGGTGAGCCTCGAATTCTCCATAGAGTAGAGGGAGTGTACTTCTTTGGAGGAGAATGTGTTTTATACTTCACGTTCCACTACTATAGTTAGTGGCTTGTTAGATGTTGTAAGTATGATTGGGACTATCACTTTTAATAAAACTAAGAGATGGCACCCTTTCATGCATATATGGTGAATATAGTAGGAATTCTCTTTTTGTATTTTTTATGTATGTTGATTAAATTATGCACATTATTATGAGCTATTTCTTTTGCATTTTTATGTATCTTGTTGGATGTGTGTTGATGTGTTAATCCATCACCTTAACTCGTGGACTATTTCGCTTGTTAATTTGTGTGACATCATTTTTCTGATGTTTCCCTTTTAATTTTTGTACTATTAAATGCTTCCAAGGGGTTCACTTCATTTTTCACTTCACGTGTTGCAACCATCATACATTACACTTTAATCTATGCAAGGTAACACACTTTCCCTCACAAAATACACTAACCAAAAATCTATGTGTCGGACAATACAAGTCATATCATTAACACCTCATTGTCAAGACTCCTACTCCAAATGGTGTGAGGTCTAGTTGGGACTTCATATCAGGGAGATCCCTTGAATGTTCGCGGGGCAAGCACCATCAACATGTCATTACCCTAACTCCCACCGAATCAATCGTCATTTCCCATTCATATGTGATTGATCTACATCATTCAGGCTTACAACTATATAAGGTTACACAATAGAAGCAAGGACCCCAGCCACTCATTCATGATCATGTGGCACTAGGCTAGGTGGTGATGAGTACACATGGTGTTATGAATTTATATTACATAAAAAAAAATGTTGTCAATCCATACATGGACATATAAAAATGAGCCTCAGGCTACTCTAAACCATTAGGTTGTTGTACACACACACACAAATATATATATATATATATATATATATGTATATATATATATCTGTGTGTGTGTGTGTGTGTGTGTGTGCAGAAATGAAAAATTATGTAGGGTTTGGAATGTAGGTTCACGGTAATTTCCTTCTATGAAAAAAAAACCTAACCCAGTGAAACACTAAAGTGTAATTATTTTGACTATCTTTTCTTCCCAAAAATCGTCTTTCTCAAACTATTTTTATATGTAAAATTAAATGTCATCCCCTTGGAAAGGGGATAGGTGACTTCATTTAATAATTTTAAATTATCCCAACTATTATCCTTTGGCATACTTATTTTTCTCAGTCTAGCTTCCACAAAGACTTTACAAAGGTTTTAATATCATTCCCATCCCTTTCATAAAAGTATGCTCATATAGAAGTTGGTATTCATGCATGAAAACTTTTGGATCATTGGACTAAGCCACTTGTGAGTTTTTTTTCTCGCTCTAGGTTACACATGCCCACATTAACCTATACATTCTTTTCCATGTCACTTCAAATTTTCTTTAAAATATATTGTAATAGGGTTGTGAGGATTTGACCCTAGCCTAACCCTCAGAGTCTTTACTTACTATAAAGTTATATGAGTTTGGGTAGGATATGATAGTTAGCCTTCACTAGTAGTTTGAAAGAGATATAGAATCTCTTCTCTCCTAATATCCAAAAAAAATTGAATTTGGCCAAATCTAATTGATCATTGAATTTCAAAAAACAATTTACATATATAAAAAAAATTATTAACTATAGTTTGGAATTGTTGTATAAAAAAGGAAATAAATAGCTCCATGAAAATTTCATTTCATGGGTGTTAAAAACATCATGAATATGTCAATTTACTTATATTAGAATCCATAAAAGAATGGAAATTAGCAATAATTTTGAAATAGGGGCTAATATTTTAGCTAAGGACTACATTTATGCACAACCTTTCTATTATGAACAAGTTTCTATTTTTTATTTTTATGTAAACCAATATTTTAATATGATACAAAATACCTCATTATGAAAATATTTACAAACATTAAAATACCATTCAAAAAAACCTAAAAGCTACATCTAAATACAAAATTATTAATTATAAGTAACGTTTTCTTTTATTTATAACTATTTTTCAATACAACACACAACATTCTATTACATTGCGAAATTCACAAACACCAAAATACCACAAAGTAAACATACACTCTAGAATGAAAGAGTAAATGATACTCTAGTCATCTCATAAGCAAATATAATTCCATTGTTACTCTTATAAAGCTTTCAATAAGAATGGGTTTAGATGACCAACCATAAACCATCCACCCTCAAAATTGATCACTAGATTTAGGCCAAAAGAGGAGACAATAATGTATGATCGATCATGTTAAATAATGAAAACGTAGATTCAATTATGAATATATTCAAAAATTAAATAGAATTATATAGGAGACATCAACAATAAATGATTCCAGTAAAATCAACAAAAACATATCTAACTGAAACTTACTATGACACTTGGAGTAATAGATATGAAATCTAGTAGGTCATTGGAATTAGATTCTCCAACACTCCCACTTAATTACAACCACACAAATTTAAAATAAGATGCATGATGGTCTAAGTCTCACCTAAGCCTACAATTTTACAGAAAAATTACATAATTGTATTTCATTTTCTTTTTCTTTCCTTCCATATTATGTATCCTCTCAATTTATTTAGCTTTGTATTTTCACTATAGGTTTCAAACTTTATTTTACTGATATGCAGCTCTTCATTTGTTCTTGGTTTTCCATACATATCATCTATCACATCAAAAATATTTTTGTATATGGAATTTTTCCACATGTAATATTTTGTAGTATAATCCTCATCATCAATTTTTTCAAAATCAATTTGTTGAAATATAAAATGAGAAATTTTTTTTTATCTCTTCAAGACTCCAAAATAGGAAATTTCCATTAACATTTTCATCATCTAATCTATCTTCAATATTCATTTCTGCAACTTCTATGTAGACTTTATCAAGAAATAGTGTTGCATTCCATGATTCAAGGAACTTTAACTCTTCTTCATAATCGTTTTCTTACCTCCACACTCCAAATCAATGGTAAGTTTCAAAACATATATAGA
Organism: Pinus albicaulis; assembly: GCA_034641835.2. Lineage (NCBI taxonomy): Eukaryota > Viridiplantae > Streptophyta > Pinopsida > Pinales > Pinaceae > Pinus > Pinus albicaulis. The sequence goes on from CM076579.1 coordinate 503,103,089, forward strand.
TCCACATTGGTTTTAATCTTTCTTCTCTATAATGAGATATTTCTCTCATTTTTCTTCCTTATTTATCTTTGTGTATGCTGCTTTCACTTTTTTACTAACATGTGTCACTGCAAACATTAGCTTCAGCTACGTTTTGGGTCTCCATTGGGCTTCTCTCAGCAAATAACATCATGTCGATATGATTTTTCTATCACATCATTTACAAACATTAATATTTGGCTAATTTTTCCTAATCAAATTTAACATCAACAAATTTCATTGTTGGATTCACCATAATATTAACTACAAAATGGAAGCTTCGTTATCATCGGAAAATACTATTGTTGGATTCACAAAATCATCATCCACTTGTGGTTGTGCATAGTAGGATTCACAAGAATTTATGTTCTCTTTCTCTACTTCTTCTGAAAATTATTCACAATCATTATCGATTTGTGGCTAAGAATAGTGGGACTCACCAAAATCTTCATCTCACCATAGATTTGTTGCTATAGATCCACCTCCATATTTAACTTGATTACTCCTCCTTAAACCAAATTTTTGTACTGAAGGGTATCCCAAGCTTCAATTTTTTCCTTTGCATTTTCTATGACAGGAATAATAATGTCATGTATGCTTTCTTTATTTCATTTCAATATGAAGACATTCTTTTCCTTTTGTGTTCCAACTTGTTAAAATATATCTAAAATGAATCTTGTTGTTGCTTCAAATTTATCAACATTTTGACTCTTCCTATTTCTTGAGTGTTGGCTAATTACTACTCAAGAATACAATCAAATTTCACACAATGCAACTACCTATGGTTGTGTCTCTACAATGGCTTCTCTGTTTCTCAACCTCAAAAAAAAAGAAATCCTACCAATTTTCTACAAAGGCAATGCTTCTTTCACAAAACCTATCACCATCCCTTTTTCTTAAATATTACAATGCCCACAAAAAATTCAAACAATATCCCTTGTTTTTTATAAACCTTTATTTAAAAAAAAAAATTTGAACATATCGAAGAATACCCTTTTAAAAATTACATCCTCTCTATAAATCCTATCAACACGTTAATATAAGAAAAGACAAAATCACCGCCTTTAAAAGTTACATAACCCCTTTTTTTAATATCCATGGCTTAAGCCAATTTAAAAACTCTCATAAAATGAGGGTTGTTAAATAATTAAATATTATTTATTTTTATATTGATATTACATGAAAAATATTCTTGTAATGCTTGATTATAAGAATATTTGAAGAATTATTTCTTAATTATTTTATTTATAAGAATTTATATTCTTCTATGGAAATAAATTATATTTGCAAGTTGGTATATTTTATGAGTTTTAGAAATAATGAGTAATAGTTTTGGAAAAAAGTATGGATAAGTGATATTTTGCTCATAAGGAAAAAGAAAATCTACCATTAAAAATAAAAGCATGAGAGATTTATGGATTTTTTTTTTATTAAGGAAAATCAAATTGATGGATGCTTTATGGAATTCTTTTATGATTTAGAAAAAAGTTGGAATGATTTTATGATTTAGAAAAGTTGGAATTCTTTTATGATTTATAAAAAAATTGAATGCTTTTATGATTTATAAAAGCTATTCCATTTTATTAATTCTATTTATTATAAGCCTATGAGAGAAATAGAGGAGGGGAATGGGAGAATACATGGAGAATGGAGTCAAGGAAGATGAAGAGAGTATTCCAAGCATGCATCAAGAGATAAGTAGCCATATTCTTTGAAAATCCTTTTGTTTGCATATGGGCCATGATGATATAATAAATGAATCTATTTGCAAGAAAAATTTCATGTGATAAGGAATTAAGATTAATTCTTTAGTAAACCTCTATACAATTTTGTTCATAGAGGAATAAGTGTCTTAGTCATTGAATTATGAGAATAATTCATGTGTTGTGAATTGATAAAAAATTTTGATGGCTAAATAATTCTATGAATTGCGTGAGTTATTGGAATATAGATTCTATATAGGACTTTATATCTCCCAAACCGAAATAGATATGAAAAAAGTGAAAGAGGTTTTTGTAAAATAGGATGTGATGACAAAAAGCCTCTTTTATATTTTAAAAATTCATTTCTCATGTCTTGAAAACCGTGTCCTAAATGGATGTAAAATAAGAGAGAGTTAATTATTATTTAAATCTAGAAAAATGAGCTCCAAAGATTCATTTGAATCTTCCAAACCAGAACACCTGTCTAAAAATTGAGAGAGTTTATTTCTAATGAAACCATTAGAAACAGAAAATTCTTTATTTTTTCTAAAAATCGTTTCCATTTGGTTGGAAACAGTGTCTACATTTTATGACAAAACCAGGAAATTATTTAATATTTAAATCTGGAAAAATGGGCATCAAAGATTCATTCAAATCTTAAAAACCATGAAAACTATGACAAAAATGAGAGAGTTTATTCTTATTATGTCTTTTCCAAACAAAAACCTCTTTTTTTTTATGAAATTCTTTTCCATATGCTCAAAATACGCATCCAAATTGGATGACTAAAATAGGAAAAACAGAGTGAAACATAGTGCTTCCATTTTAGTTTTCAATGAGTTAAGAATAATTTTTTATGTACATATAACGATAACAATACCAAGTATGTTTCTGGATGCGGGTGTTGGACTGGAGTGATGGGACTTCCGTCCCTTGGTTGATCCCGAGAGCACCCACTTGTTGCGGCCATATGGCCCCCTGCTATGCCATTACACTCTCATTAATTTTGCCAACATGTTATGTCTTCACACCGTTTGCAGTGCTTGTCATCTACCTCGTCTCGCTGGTTAATTCATCTATGGATGTCATTCTGGAGAATTCGTCTGCTCATTGTGTTTTTTGTGAACCTCCTCTGCCCGTCTGTCGAAGCTTCCCCTATGCATGCACTATTCCAAGTGAGTGCACCCATACTGGTCGACGTTACTCTATCCCGGGTTGCTTGGAAATTGTTCCCTGTTTCCACTTCACCCAGTCCAGCTACTGTCATTTCAATTTCTGCTTGCCTTCTCAAGCTGCGAATTTTCAGAGCCCTCCGTTGCTTCTCAACTGTGCCTTTTGCCCCAAGCATTCATGTCTTCATGCAGCTTCGATGCCTCGACTCAGAAAGAGAATGCATTGTAGGCGCGAAACGAGAAGAGGTCACTCTTCCCGCCCTCGCCCTTCCATTATCTCTCCCTCAGCATCTTCTGAGGAGGACGTTGATTGGAGTTTTCATTCTGGGTGTCAGAGAGACTGCTCCTTCCCTCCATGAAGCACCGACTATATTCCACTTTTGCAGCTTCCTCACCCTATCTCTCGGCCTTCCTCCCCTGTTTCTAACTTTCCCACCAACCCAGCCCTCCGCCAGTCTTCACAAAGGGCAGAATTCTGCTTCAATTTCTCATTAAACAAGCCAGTTCTCACTACTTTTATCACTGTCACCGTCTGCGAAGAATCCTCTATCCCTGCTCCTGCTTCAGTGCCCTGCCCTGCCCCTATCCTGTCTGTTCCTCAGTGCTCACATGAAAATTTGGTCGACCCTACCCGTGTTGAGCCCGTGGGCATTGGTCCTTCCATTGTTGGAATGGGTAACTTGCAGATGGATTTCCTCAGCAAGAGTAGCATGCCAGAGAAGGTCAACGATGATGAAGAAGCTGAATTTGGTTGCAGGATCGTGGAAGAACCGGAGTCCCCTTCTCCTGAACGATGATTCTTATCTCCCTCAGCTTGTTTTGGTACAGATTATCGACCATATGGTAGAATTTCTTGGTTTTTTGAGTTCATATTCAGCTGTAAAAGTTGTAGGCTCTCCTATTTTACTATCTCTTGTTATATCATAATACTTTTACTATTTTACTGGTTTCCCTTCTAAGGGCGGTGGAATTTATTCTAAAAGAACTGTTTTCCCACTCTGGGCAGTTCAGATGTTAAAGTCAAGTGTGGACATCAAGCCCAGTTCTCAGGCTCCCACAGCTGAAACTGGTGCAGTTTTGTACTATTATATTTTATAAATAGATTTAGTTTTACCGAGAAAAAAAAAAACAATACCAAGTATGTTATCCTGATGCATATTCATTAAAACTTAAAGAGAAATATTGGACTCCTAAAAAGAGTATGTGCTTAGCTGCACATGAATAATTATCTAGTATATTTGATCTACTAGAAATTATTATGTGATTTTACATGCATGGGGAGCTGCAGTCATGTAAAAATATATAAATAACGTATGTGAGGCATAGCTCTCATAAAACCGTTTCATAATAGGAAATTGGTTTTGTTATCAGAGAAGGATTTACTATTCATGTTATTTCTTGAGGAAATATTACAAATCTCTCTAATATGTGAAATGATAAGAATATATTTTGTGTTTTCTGCATAACAGCTATTGAGTTATATATATCTTTTGGAAAAATAATAATTAAGGTGTTAAATTCCTTGGAATATAAATATATAATTATATGCAAGGAAATAATTATTGTGTTAAAACTCTTCCAAAATAATAGAAGAGAAAAATATGTCCTTATATGCATTATTGGATTAGATTCTTAGAGAGGAAAAAGTGTAATCACATGCTTTATTATGTAAGATTATTTAGAGAAACATATATGCTTGCATGCATGGGAAAAATATAGTTTTGAGTATTAGATTTCTAGAGAAATGGAAGATGCAATCACATAATATTTATTGTGTTGGCCTTCTTTTGGGAAAAATAATATGTGTTTTGCAAACCTAAATGGATTAACTATGGTATTGGTTTTATTTTGGGAGAATATTATGCATAGTTACTGGTTGTATCTTTTGGATGAGAGGGAAGTGTCACTTTGCATGCATGAAATAATAAGTGGTATGTGTTTGACCCTTGGAAAGGAAATGTGTTTATTTTTCTATGAAATATTTATTTAGTTTCTTTTGGAAAGAAATATATGTTGTACATGCAGGAAGAACAAGATATGTTATTGCATGCACAAAACTATAACTTGTATGTTAAATTTGTTCGAAATAGAGTTGGAATTGTTATACATAATAACCATTATGAATAGATCTTGGGTGGAAAAGATGTTTTTGGAAAAGAACATGTATTCACATGCATAAGTATAATATCTATTACATTAATCCATTTTGAAAAGAAAAGATAAGAGTAGGCAAAATGAGAAATTTCTTGCTGGGATAGTTATGTTGTAAACTTGTTATGCATTTTCATGCACAATATTATTATATAGTATGTTACCTTTCTTTTGGAAATAATATGAAAGTGCATGCAATATTTTGTTAGTGTTTGTTAGAAAGATGATGCTTGATAGTGATTTATTTGTTACCAATGCATGTGAAATGATGTTAAAGAAGGAAATTAATGTCAATGTAGTTATGTTTTATACATTCATACAAATATTCGTTGAAGTGTCACAAATAGATATTGATTATTGGTTTATTAATATTTTATCTAATCATGATATCAAGTGTTCTGACGATAGCAATGGCAGGAAAGAAGGATGACTTCAGAAAATAATTTTTCAAGTTTAACATTGTGGAAGATAACGAGTTGTTAGTCCATGTAGGTTTACTAGTTCCAATTGCACGATGATCCATTGAAGGAAACAGTCTGACTACAAAGACAGAGATTGATGATTCATGGGTAAATGGTATCATGATGATTGTAATAGCTTATAGCTAGTTATGTTTCATTTAAGATTATTTTTCTATGTAATTTTTACAACAATGGTCAAGGGATGGACTCCCTTATAACCATTGAGTGAGGGGTGACAACCCTCACGCGCGTTTAATAATAAAATTACATTTTTGCTGGTTTTCACCCTACGGGGTTTCCAGGATATATCAGTGTCTATTTATGTCATTGTTCATTGTGTCATTTTCATGATGTTAATTTATTTCATGATGTGATGTTTATATTATCAATTAGGTGATGTACGAATTAAATTAAAATGATCAATGGATTGATACATAGTTATAACAGGAACTTTAAGTTAATATGCTACAACAAGGAGAATTAATGGTTGTGTAACTCACTATGATTTTTACTAAATGTTTCTCTAAGTGATGATGATGGGTATGTAAATGGTTAATGCGGAAATATAAAAGGTAATTTATAAGGTTACACATTCGTATATTTAGAAAAAATTCCTAACTCCATGCATTTTCTTGTGAGGTTATCGGGGTATGTTACACTTTTAAAACCTACAATTTTTAAAAAATAATAGATATATGAAAAAAGGAAAGACTTTTTAAAAAAATATGTTGAACCACCCTATTTTTTGAAAAAAAGGTTCTTTAAAATGAACTTGTGTTAAAAGAAATTGTTTTTCTTACGAATGAACTTTTAGTTTTTCGATTTTGTTTTATGCAAAACTAAGCACTTGATTTTTCGTTGTGAATCAATGAATTTATCCCAATGGAATTGTGCGGAATTTTGTAATAAATTATGGTAACGCTTTTTTTTTGTCGTGGTAAGGTTGTTTCTTCTAGGTTCATTATTAACGGAACTCAGTAAAAATTTGGGATGTGTTACCGTTCCACCGCTTGGAAACCGGTTTCTTACAGAGGTTGTTGGTGTCAAAAATTTAAATAGAGACAGGACGACGTCTCCTCAACACACAGACCTAACACATAGTTGTGTAAATGTATTTAAACAAAACAATTCAGTTGTGAAAATCAAATCATAATAGTGTTCCTTCTAATATAGAGTGGCTGAGATTAAAAACACAACTATAGTGGAGCAAATGAAATCAAAAAATTTTACTCACGGTGAAACATAATAAAACAATGTAGTGTTCATTCTAATACAGAGTGGCTGAGATTAAAATCACAACTATATTGGAGAAAATGAGATCAAACAATTTTACTTGAGGTGAAATGGAGCAAAATAGAGTGGTTGCGGTAAGAATGATACGTGAAATTTCTAGTACTATATTGCGAGTAACCAAAATTTATATTATAACTTCACAACATAAAATACATTCACATATGGAGTATGTGGGCTCCTTCACTAGTAATAGAAATTTTTTTATTGAGATTTACATTCACCCGGGTTGCATAATTTACACAGAGTAAAGCCTGTAGCTGTTGTTTTCACATACCCACCAAAAAATTTTCTCCTCAATTTTATCCTTCTTGTCTTTCGAGACTTACATCCACCACATTAGATTCCATCCTTAAATACATGTATGATCAGAGCATATATATATATAAGACATTTAATTCATGACATACAAAACTTAATACATAGGATGGGAAAAAATGACTTTATGAACTTTGTCGAGATTACGTGAAGTAAATAACACTTGTGGAATAAATGTTTACCCATACGATTTTAATAACCATGCATTAAATCTATATTTTAATATTTTGTGTAATGGGTTATGTACTTCTGTTCAAAGCTTAATTTATGTGATTTCCTTCTCTACAAACTCAATCCTCAATCTACAAAACACTTAAACGCTCTCCCATAATCACAACTACTGCCATTGACCATTCCCAAACAATATATGAGATAAAAAAAACATTCACGTGCCAATGGCTTTGTGAAGATGTCTACAAAATTGTTGTTCTGACATGTAGTGCTGCAACACAATCTCACCATTGTTAACTAATTCTCCTATGAAATGATATTTAGTATCAATGTGGTTTGTCCTCTTGTGAAAAAAATAATTCTTTGATAGTGAAATTGATTAAATATTGTCACAAAAAATAGTGTTTTTTCTATCTTCTTCATGAAAAAAATCCCGCAACATCCTTCTCATCAAAACTTCTTGACATGATGCTACTATTGCAGTGACATATTCAGCTTTTATTGTTGACAATGAAAATATTAGTTGCTTCTTGGAAGCCCATGAAATGGTTCTTGAGCTTGCATGAAAAACATATCCTGACATTCTCTTTCTGTCATCAACACTTCCTCCCGAGTCACTGTCAGTGTAGCCAACTAGCCTAAAATCATCTGTTGTGGAGTTCAAAACACCATAATACTTTGTCCCATTGACATAATTTAAAATATTTTTTGTTGCTTGCTAATGTGTCTCCTTGGGTATCTCTATGAAAATTGACACCAAACTCACTGTATATATTATATCAGGCCTAGTTTCGGTCAAATCAAATAGGCTTCCCACCATGATTTTATATAATTTCAGATTTACATTGGTGTTGCAATATTCCTTGCTCAACTTCAACCCCATGACAGTTGGAATTTGTGTTGGCTTATTGTTCTGCATATTGGTTCTCTCTCAAATGTCTGCAACATACTTTTCTTGAGAGATAAGGATTCCATTTTATTTTTTCTTCACTTCTATGCCTAAAAAATATCTTAAAAACCCTAATTCAGTCATTTTAAACTCACTTTCAATGACTTCTTTGAAATCAACAATGAGGAAATCATCACTCCATGTAAAAAACAAATCATCTACATAGAACACAACAATAAGGAACTTTTCGTCACTTTCTTTGATATAGAGAGTAGGCTCACTGTCACATTTTATGAACCCATTGTCCATCAAGTAAGCATCTATGCTACTATACTAGGCACATAGTGCTTGCTTCATCCCATAAAGAGATTTATGTAACCTAAACAACTTGTCTTCTTGGCCTTCTATCTCATAACCTAGTGGTTTTGCAACAATTACCTCCTCTTTTAGCACTCCATTTAGTAATGTTAATTTTACGTCCATTTGATACACTTTCCATTTATGTTGCACGACAGTCGAAAACACTATATGCACTCTATCCATCCTTGTGACTGGTGCGAATGTATCTGCATGTTCTCTTCCATGTTGCTGCTTGTATCCTTTGACAACTAGCCTTTAATTATGCCTTTCAATCTTGCCTTGAATTTTTATCTTGCTCTTATGAACCCACTTCACTCCAATGGCTTATTTTCCTTGCGAAATGTCCACTAACTCCCATGTGTGATTATTTTCTATTTCCCATATTTCTTCATCCATTGCCACAACCCATTTATATTATTTGACTACATACTAAAAGTGTATTAGGTCATCTACATGAAAAAATAATACAAATAAACAAATTAGGCTAGAACTTCTATCAAATTCATCTTGCTCATAAATTTCATTTAAATTTTTTAATTTTGGTCTTCTTATGCTTGTTGAACATGGGCTTCACATGTCACTCGACATTGCACTTGAAGTAGGTGGAGTTGCGGATCATTGTGGTGTGCGTGGAGAAGCACGTGCTTGGTTGTGCAACGTTGTCCTATTATTTTTTTGTGGTGTCATGTTTTGACTACTTTATGGAGCTTGTGTTGATTGAGGAGGAGCCATCATTGAGGAGTTACTTCTTGCGGTCAATTCCTCTTTGTCTTCCTGTGCCACACATGTCTTCACATTGACTGTCTTCTCTAAACTTCCATCCCATGCTTCCACTTCTATGAACTGAACATCTCTTCTAATTATGACATTGTTGGTTGATGAATTGTAGAGCTTGTATGCCTTGGATTCATCATTGTATCCAACAAACATACATTTCCCCCCCTTGTCGTCCAACTTCTTCATCAACTCACCCAGGACATGTGCATATGGCACACACCGAAACACAATCATGTGAGTGGCACTTTGTTTTATTCCACTCCATGCCTCTTGAGGAACTATATTCATGACACTTTTGGTTGGAAACCTATTAATAATATATGTTGCACAAGCAGTAGCTTCAGCCCAATAATCGTTTGGAAAATGCTTTTCCTTCAACATAATCCTTTCCACTTCCATAAGGGTCTTATTCTTCCTGTTTGCGACACCATTTTGCTGAGGTTTATACCTTTTTGTAAATTTCTTTTGAATTCCATTCTCCTTGCAAAAACATAGGGAGTCATCTATCATGCATTCGCCACCTCTGTTAGTCCTCAACACTTTTATGTAGTGTCCACTCTCCTTCTCAATAAGAATTTTGTAGTGGAAGAAGCAGTCAAACACTTCACTTTTTTGTTTTACGAAATAGACCCATGTCTTACCTCCGTAGTCATCTATGAAGGTCAAGTTATAATAGCTACCACCAATTGATTGTGTTTACATTGATCCACATAAATTTGAGTGCACAATTAGAAAAGGTGCTTTTACCTTTATGTACCTTCCTATTGGAAATGATTCTCTATGTTGTTTTCCCAAGATGCAGAGGCTATCTGATTTTTCTATGAGTGGAAATCCCTTCACCACACCTTTCCTATGCACCAAGTTTAAGCCTCCAAAGTTGAGATTACCAAATCTCAAATGCCATAACAAATTTTAATCTTTGACCTCTTTTTCAAAGTTACTTTTTTGATAGCTGCAACTTTTCCCTCATTTTATTGTGATATCATTGATAGTTGTTCTTGAGAACCTTCTTCCTTCAAGTCCAATTTTAGCTTAAGAGGAAACATTCTATTATTTTCATGTGAACTTTTACAATAAGCCATATTCTTGGAGGCTTATCCGAGATTGTGCACACATGATTTTTGAAAATTACATTGTAGCACTTTTGCATGAGCTATCCAATGCTTATGAGGTTATGATTCAAACCAGGGACAAAGTAAACATATGAAATGTATTTCTCCTCTCCTTTCTTAGTAAGAATATCAAATCTTCCTTTTCCCATTATAGAGACTTTGCTATCAGTCTGTAATGTCACTTCATATTTACACTCTCATCTAAATTAGAAAAATTTTCTATGTTCCATGTCATGTGGTTGCTACACCCTTAATCTAGAAACCATACATCCCCTTATTTTTCTTGAGCTACATTACAAGCTAAAAACATGCTATCATGGTTTTGATTTTCCCTTATGAAAATTTCACTTGAACTTCTACTTATGTCATATTCCTTCATTCTACATTCATTTTCATAATGACCATACTTCTTACAATAATGACATTAGACTTGAGATTTATCATACCTCTGACCTTGTGCTTGATTTTGGCTTAGGCCTTGGCTTGGATTTTGATTACTACCCCTTACACTTGAACTAGAAGGGCTTCTTCTTCCACCTCTATGTGGGCTTATTTCTCTTCCTCTATAATTTGTTCTTCCGCGACCTTTACCATGACCAAATGAAACTTGTATCTAGAAGTCATGATGCATTGATGATTTTGTTGTTGTGTTCATCCTATGCTAATGGGACATCAATGACGATTGAAGCTCATCCACTGAAAACTGTGATATATCCTTTGTCTCTTATATGGCCACAAATATGGCATCAAATCTTGTTGGCAGACTTCCTACAACTTTCTCAAAAATTCTCCTTTCCTCGAGTGTCTCACCATGAGACCTGATTTGGGTAACAACCACATTTACATGTGTAAAAAATGATTCTACATTATGAGACTCTTTCATAAAAATTGTCTGAAAATCTCTTCTCAGTATTGGTAGTTTTGCTATCTTCACCTTTGTCATGCCTTGGTAGGTTATCTGGAGGGTATCTCCTGCTTGCCTGGACTTTTTTACTGCTGAAATTCTTGGGAAAACACTTTAATTCAATACCTGAAAAATATAGAAGAGGGATTTTGAGTCCTTCTTCTTGTTTTCCCTCAAAAAATCTCTTTATGCTTGTATCAAATAATTGTATGCTGCTACATCTTCTGGTTGTTAGAAACTCTTCTCCTCCAATTCCCAAATTTCCTAAGAAGAAAACAAAGCCTTCATTGTAATAGCCGAATAATCGTAATTTTTTTCGTTAAACTGAGGTATTTGTGGAATATTCAAGCTTTTTCTTGTTGCTACCACTGTGTAAAAAATAAAAAAAATTCCTCCCTATGTAAAAACCTTCCTTCAAAACTCCTTTTAACTCCTCCGTAAAAACACTTTGTTAATAAAAATTTAAACCCGCTCTGATACCATGTCAAAAATTTAAACGGAGACATGAAGATACTTCCTCAACACAGAGTTCACATAAAGTTGAAGAAATGCCTTTAAGCAAAAAAACAAAGTTGGGGAAACCAATTCATCATAGTGTTCCTTCTAATATACAGTGGCTAAGATTAAAATATCACTATATTGGAGCAAATGAAATCAAACAATTTTACTCACTATGAAACAGAGTAAAACAGAGTGGTTGCCAAAGATACCTGAAATTTCCAACACTATATCTCCACTAACCAAACTTTATATTATAACTTCAAAAAAAGGTTGATACATGAAATTTCTAGCACTATATAGCCACTAACCAAACTTTATAATATAACTAAAAAACAAGAAATACATTCACATATGGAGGGTGCAAGGCTTTCATGAGTAAAATAACAGTTCTTACTTAGATTTACATTCACTAGGGTTGTGGAATATACAAAAAGTAAAAACTTTTAACTCTTATTTCAGGGCGCACACCAAAAATTGCTTAGCTATTTTCTCCTTGTTATTTTTCTACACTTTTACATCCACCACATTACATTCCACCCTTACATGCATGTATGATAAAAACATATATATTCTAAGACATTCAAAATTTTATAAATAGGATGGGAAAAATGTTTTTTTTTTCAGATTCAGTGAAGTAAATAAAATTTGAAAAATAAATGTTTAACAGTGGTTGTTGAGATTTATTTTCCAACAGCTACCTCAAGTTCGCCATATATATTATAAGAAATTAAAAATTTAATACATAGGATGGGAAAAAATGATTTTTTTCAAATCAAGTGATGTAAATAACACTTGAAAACTAAATGTTTAAAAGTGATGGTTGAGATTTATTTTCCAACAACTCCCTCAAGTTCACTCACATTTTGTTTTGTGCTTTCTCTCTAAGTGCACACAAAAATTCTTATGCAATATGGCTACCTCTCTTTGTTGCTTTCATGGCTAATATCAACGTAATATTTTGATATTGTTTCTTTATTTTGATGACATAACTTATACAGGTAACATGAAGTTATATGAATTTAAATATAGCGCAACTATGGGTTGCTTTTTGGATGACCACAAGATCAAGTTTCTTCCAAATAGAAAATGAACCTATTTCAATCCTTTGTGACAACACTTCCGCTATTTCCTTGTCAAAGAAAAATGTATTTCACCAAAAGAAAAAACATATTGACACTCGTTTTCACTTCATTCATGAACTCATCAAAAATGGTGATATTGTTCTCAAATTTTGTGAATCCGAGGAACAGTTAGCAGATATCTTCACCAAACCACTAGGAAAAGTTAATTTTGAATTTCAATGTCAAATGTTAGGAATAAAACAATGTAACCCTCAAAATTAAGGGAGATTGTTAAATATTTAGTTTCAAATTAGTTAGTAATCAATTTTTTTTTTAGTTCCATTTCATTTTCTTCATAACCGACCAATTACATGTATAAATAACTCACATTTACAAATCTACAGAGCATGTGTTTTTCCAGCAATTTGTTCTTGTTGTTTTCTTCTTCTCCTCTTCTATCAATTTGTCACAACCAAGATCTGTGCCCCTCGTTTGGTCACTCTCTTCAACCACGTATTTTCACTTCACAGTTGACAACACCGAAAACATCGGTGATGGCCTCCTCCTGAACACATGAGAAACACGGATAAGCTTTGGAGCCATGAAATCTTCAGGTGTAACCTGCGCAGTTGTGGCTCTGGTAACCATACGCCAGCTTCCAAAGGAAATCTTAAAGTCATCCTCTCCCCCTAGAAATAGGAACTGTCGACCCCTTCAAACCTAGTGTCACATGACACATTGCATGTAGTACCAGGTAATAAACAAGGCCATGCCAACTTTCAAGCTTGTGGTACTTAAGGGTAGTCCAGTGGTATTTAACAATCACCGAACCATTGAATCTCTAACACCATCATAATAGTGATATAATATACAATTGTAACCATAAAACTGCTTTTAGAATGTGCATATAGAGATTGGATGGCTCGATGCCTTCCTTCCCTGTTTTGATGGTTTTGACCATAGTTATCGAGTTAGAATTCAAATTTCACATTTATGGTTTTCAGGATAGTTATCAAGTTAGAATTCAAATTATATTAAAGGAGGATGCATTTATAACTCTATTATTACCCTAGACCCATCGTAACTCTTGATCTATCAAGTGTTCATATGGATCAAATATCTCGAGGTGCAAAAGTTGCAACTGAAGATATTTGATCCCTCTGGGCCTTGATAAATCCGGAGTTAAGGTGTATCTAGGCTATTTTCAGTAGTGTCAAGGAAAATATATCGAACATATGATTATTTTTACCAATAATACATCTAATATTAATATAATCATTTTCGATATGCTAAATATGTATGAGATTTATCTAGTCATTTTAATTTTAAATTTTCTTAGTTAACTCAGTTTGTTGGGATGATAAATATTGTAAAATAAATTTAATGATGAAATAAAAGTTGTGAATGCAAAGTGGTAATGTAATAGTGTTGAATGATAGAAAATTTGAATATAAAGAAAGTAGTCAATTACAAATAGTCTTCATCGTGTTCAATCTAAAACTATTTTATTTTACTATTCTTATCATCACCCTTCTTTTTTTTTTGTAACTTTGGTAGTACCTTTCATTTTCTCTATTTTTTTTTCGATCTTCATCAACATGTCTAGATACATCAATCCGGTCGGGAAGGGAATTGAACCTGCGATGAGTGCTATAACAACCCACTTCATCACCATCTAACCAAGACCCCACGAACCTATTTTCACCCTTATTACTTTTGTCATATTTTCATATTGATTATATAAAGAGGACCGCTGAAATGGTAAATCATTTACATATTTAGCCATCGTACCTTGTCTCTCTTGTTGTCCAATATTAATATGTTTAATTACTATACCACAAAAATCAATGTACATTGTGAATATCTTTTTGCGCTTACATCGAAATCAATATACACTATTAATCCAATGACTCTAAAATTAATGTACCATTATACATCCAATTACATCAAATCATAAATAAACATATACATTGAAATTAATGCATCTAACGAAAGAAATCAAATAAGATTAGAAAAACATCTACACTCAAATAAAGCATCTTGTACATGTAAGAAAATAGGATTAGAAACTAACATCTACACTGAAATCAATGCATCTAGTGCAAGAAATCAAATAGGATTATAGATCATCCTCTACACTGAAATAAATTCATTTTGTGAAAACAATCAAATAGGATTAAAAATCATCTACATTGAAATAAACACATCTAGTGTAAGCAATCAAATATAATTATAAGGCAACATCTAGATTGAAATTTATGCATCTAGTGCAATAAATGAAATAGGATTAGGAATCCCCATCTACATTGAAATAAATGTGTTTAGTGCATGCAATAAAATAGGATTAGAAATCATCTACATTGAAATCAATGTGTCTAGTGTAAATGATCAAATATCATTAGAAATCAAAATCTACAGTAAAATCAATGCATATAGTGCAAACAATCAAATATGGTTAGAAATCACCATCTACACTAAAATTAATGCATCGAGTGCAAGAAATATTCTTCCCTATCCCCCCTCCATCTCTATCTATATCTCCCTCCATCTCTCATTCTTTGTCTCTCTATCTCACCCCAAAAAACACACCCGATATCTCACTCCATATCTATAAATTTCTTTGTACTTTCCTCCATGTCTCCATCTCTCTCTTCTATCTCTTTACCTTCCATCAATATCTCTATCTCCTTTTGTCTCTCTATAACAACCCAAAGACATACACACTCTTTCTCCAATATATATATCTATCACCACCTCCCGCTCTCCCTCTCTCTCTCTTCCCCTTCCATCCCTCTCGCCCGCTTCTATCTCTCTTCCCTCCTTTTGTCCTCTCTCCCTCTCTCTCCATATTCCTTATCACTCTCTCTCTCTCTCTCTCTCTCTCTCTCTCTCTCTCTCTCTCTCTCCACATTTCAATATCTATGTCTTTCTTCTTACCTCCCCGTCTATCCCCCACCATATCCATCTCTCTTTCTCTACCTCTCTCCTCTCTCTCACATCCTATCTCTCTTTATTTCTCTCCCACCTCTCTCTTTTTTTCTCTCTCTCTCTTCACCTTCCAAATTTTCTATTAGATGTCTCTCTCTACTTCTCTCTCTCCTTCTTTGCCCCCTTTTCTCCATCTCTCCTTCTTTGTCTCTCAATACCATCCCCAAACATACACACTCTCTCTCCATATCTCTCTTGTCACAACCTTTCACTCTCCACTTCTCATTCTTTATTTATTTCTTCATCCCTCCTTCTCTCCATGTCCAAATCCATCTATCTATATCTCCCTCTCTCCTCATATATCCATCCCCCTATCCTGCTCTCTCTCAATTACTCTCTCTTGTCCTTCCTCTCTCTCCCTTTCTCTCCTCCCTTCCCCACTCTCTCTCCCTCTCTCTTCCTCCATCTCTCTCTCTCTCTCTCTCTCTCTCTCTCTCTCTCTCTCTCTTCCCCTTCCCTACCTGTCCCCCACTTCTACCATTCTTCCCTCCTATTTTCCTCTCTCACTCTCTCTCCATATTCCTTATGACTGCCTTTCTCATTGTCTCTCTCTCTCATTGAGTTTCTCTATATATTTTTTTCTTCTTACCTCCCAATCTCTCCCTTTCCATATCCATATCCCTTTCCCTACCTGTCTCCACTCTCTCATTTCCTATCTCTCTCCATTTCTCTCAAAGCTCTCTCTCTCTCTCTCTCTCTCTCTCTTCACCTTCCAACTTTTCTAATATATGTCTTTCTCTATCCTTCTCTCCCCCCTTCTCTCCATTTGTCCTTATTTGTCTCTTAATATCACCCCCAAACATAGAAAATCTCTCTCAATCTGTCTCTTTTCACTCCCTCTCTCTCTCCACTTCTCACTCTCTCTATATTTATTCTTCCCCACCCCCTCTCCATGTCCAACTCCATCTCTCTATATCTCCCTCTCTCCTCCTACATCCCTCCCTATTTCCTCCTCTCTCTCAATTCCTCTCTCTTGTCCTTCCTATCACTCCATGTCTCTCTCTTTCTCTCTCTATCCCGCCCCCATTACTCTCTTCCTCTCTCCCACCCTTCCTCTCTCTCCCTTTCTCTTCTACCTCCCTCTATCTCCGCTCCCCCCCCTCTCTCTCTCTCTCTCTCTTTTCCCTCTAATCCTCTCTCTCCCCCCATCATTATATCTCTCTCTCCAACTATGATACTATATCCCTCCTTTTCTCCTTCTCTCTCCCTATCCCCCCTTGTCCTCATCTCTCCTTCTATGTCTCTTTATCTCACTCCTAAACATACAAACTCTCTCTTCATCTCTCCCTTGTCACTCCCTCTCTCTCCACCTCTCACTCTCTATTTATTTCTTCTTCCCTCCCTCTCTCCCCCTTTCTTTCCTACCTTCCTCTCTCTCCATTTCTCTCCTACCTCCATTTATCTTCCTCCTTCTCTATCCCTCCCTCTCTTTACCATCTAATCCTTTATCCTTATCCTACCCTCTCTCCTTATTTCTCTCCCACCTCCATATTTATGTCTCCCTCTCCCTCTCTGACTCTTCTCTACCTCTCTCACTCCTATCCCCCTCTTACCATTCTCTACCTCTCTCTCCCTTCATTCCTCCTCTCCCCTCTCCTTCGATTTATCTCCATATCTCCCTTGTCACCCCCCCTATTTCTCCACCTCTATCATAAGTCTTTGTTCTTCCCTCCCATATATATTTATATATATATATATATATATATATATATATATATATATATATCTTAATGTATATTACAATATAACAAATTTAATATTGTATTAATCCAAAGTTATTAAATTTAATAATATTAATATTAAAATATATTAATATGAGTATTATATTTAATAGTAATAATAATACTAATAATATTAATATTTTGATATTAATATTAATATTAAGGTTAATATATATATATATATATATATATATATATATATATATATATATATATATATATATATATATATATATATATATATATATATTGCATGGAATTAATAATAATTTGGTCCATGGTATTTGGTGCATAGGTTTGGTATATAATTAGATGTTGATTTCTAATCCTATTTGACATGTTTTATATTTATTTATTTACCATAGCTCTTTTGTAAGTATGGTATTTGGATCATGGTATTTGGGCACATAGGCTTCACGTAAATAAAACGTCTTTTTGAGTTTTAGTAAATATAAAGAGGTTGATCCAGTAAATATTAGAAGTGGTTTAATTTATTTACCATACATCTAGTTATTTATATTTTCTTTTATTTACCATAAATGTACAGTAAGTATAAAAATAGGTTGTATTCATTTACCATACCTCTTGTTTATTTATATTTTTATTTATTTACCATATCTCCTTTTTTGAGTGTTCTTAAACCTCTTCATAGTTTAAATCTATATTGCTTAAATCTGTATTTAATGAATTTGTACTTCTTTACTTATACCGTTTATGTTGGTTATTTTCTAAGGTGACATTATTTCGGTTTAATTTTTATTTTTTTTTAGGTTTCTATTTTGGCCGGCGTTAGTGAAATTTCATCCAGAGAGAAAAACTTACACATCTCCCCCATATTGGGCTATAGAATGTGCCTCTCAACTAGATTATTGCTATCAAATTTGAATTAAAATCTAATTTTAAATTCTATGAGTTAGTGAAGAAAAATTGGAGGATAACAAAAACACAGGGATACTACATCTTTCCCTTCTTTATTTTACATTGTCCTCGATGTTTCTTGTTCGATTGTTGCACCCTTGAAATAGTGTCGAGTAGGTCTTTTTCATTTTGTCATCTAACTCCCAAGTAGCATCCTCAGGTATAAAGTGCTTCCATTTTAATTTAACTCGAGTGACCACTCAATTCCGGAGAAGAATCTCTTTCTGATCTAACATGTGAAGTGGCTCTCCCACGAAGGGTCCTTCTGGTTCCACCTATATCAAATTCCAATAAATTATGTGGGAATCATCATGAACATATTTCTTTAACAAAGACACATGAAAAAAATTCTGCACTTTAACATGGTTAGGAAATGCTATCTTTAATGCTATCGATCCAACCCTGTCCAAAATCTCAAAAGGTACAAAACATCGTGGTGCCAATTTTGAATAGGTTCTCATTCCTAAGGTTTTTTTTCGAACTCGGTATGGAAATTACAAGTTTTTACTCCTACCTTTGAAACTCACAAACGCCCCTGCTACTTTCATGTGTCTCATGAATAATGTTCTACACAACATCTGGATAAGTTTGTCCTATTCTTCATAGATGATATTATAGTGTACTCTAAAAACAAAGAGGAAAACCTGGAACATCTTCGAATAGTGCTGCAAACACTAAGATAACACCAACTATATGCAAAACTTATCAAGTGTGAGTTTTACAAGATGAATATTCAATATATGGGACATGTTATTTCTAAAGAAGGGTTGACGGTAGATCCAGAAAAAGTACAAGAAACATTAAATTGGACTATACCCACAAATGTACCAGAAATACCTTCATTCATGGGTATTTCTGGATATTACCGCATATTTTTGTAGGGAATTTCTCCATTGGCTTATCCTATTACCTCTTTGCAGAAAAAAAGCATGAATTTTGAGTGGAAAGCCAAGTGCCAAGAAGGCTTCGAGAATATGAAACATAAACTAACTATGAGTCCCATCCTAAAAACTGTTGATCCAGCAAAGGACTTTGTTGTGTGCATTGATTCTTGCATATAAAGACTAGGAGGAGTATTGCTGCAAGATAATGTAGTGATAGCCTATGAGTCTAGAGAACTAAAGAAGAGAAAATTTTTGTAGTTAATGAATTAGAATTATTTGTTACCATACATGTATTAAAAATTTGGTGACATTATCTGTTGGGTAAGAAATTTGTGTTGATGACTTATCATATCAGTTTGAAATATTTCAATTTTCAACCATATTTGAATGTAAGGAGAGCGAGATGGTTAGCTTTCGTTACCAAATTTGGTATGGAGATGAAATTGTTGATTCCTTAATTAGACACTCAAATAAAATTTGGTGTTACATAGGTAGCAGTGTAAAATTAAATGTTGAGGAACATATCCAAGAAGTTATGTCACAATATTCCCGATATTTGGAATTCTAGAAAAAATTACAAGAAGTTGAAATCCCAGCATAGACCATGAATCCAAAAGGATTGATAATTTATAAAAAGATGTTGTATATTCCTAACATACCCACCTTGAAGTAATTTATTTTTTATGAATACCATAATATCCCTTATTCAGGTCATCTAGGTTACCAAAATATGGTGACAACATTTCGGGAAATTTTGTTTTGGCCTAGAATGAAGAAATAAATAGTTGATTACATGGGAAGGTGTCTGGAGTTCTAATAGGTCAAAGTGGATCATCAAGATCCTACGGGTTTGATGAACCCCCTTTAGATTCCAGAATGGAAGTGGGAAGTGATGTCCATGGATTTTATCATAGTAATACCCCGTACTAAGTACTATCATGACTCCATTATGGTAGTGGTAGACGCAATAACCAAGGTTGCACATTTTATTCCAGTGAAATCCACTTTTGGGGCAGCACAAGTGGCCAACGTGTTTGTGAAGGAGAATTTTAAACTTCATGGAATACCAAAGATGAGCATCCCTGATAGGGATGAAAAGTTCACATCCACATTCTGGAAGAAATTTTTTGGAGGAATGGAAACAAAGCTGAATTTCAACACAACTTATCATCCCCAAATATACGAGTAGATAGAAAGGACAAATCAGATAGTGGATGACATGCTTCACATGTATGTAATGGAGAGACCCACCAGGTGGGAGGATTTTCTTCATTTGGTAGAATTTATTACAATAACAACTATCAAACCTCTATGTAAATGAGTCCATTCAATTATTT
Source organism: Pinus albicaulis (assembly GCA_034641835.2). NCBI lineage: Eukaryota > Viridiplantae > Streptophyta > Pinopsida > Pinales > Pinaceae > Pinus > Pinus albicaulis. Next base: position 503,123,825 of record CM076579.1, read on the forward strand.
TTATGGTTTAAATGCCATACTCTAGTTAGTCGGAGTCAACCAGAGGAATAATAGGTACTTGGACCTGAAGAATTACATGAATGGAAGAGATAGTAAGGAAAATTTAGAAGAACATCAAAGCATCTCAAGAAAACCAAAAGAGTTATGCAAACAAGAAAATAATATAAAAATAATTGAATTTTGGGGATCATGTCTACTTAAGGATAAAACCTCGAAAGAGTACCCTCCACAAAGGAAGTTGTGCTAAGTTAGCACCATGATACTGTGGGCCCTTTGAGGTTTTAAAATGAGTCGGCCAAATATATTATAAATGGGATCTACCTAGTCATGTTAGAGTTGAGAATGTTTTTCATATGTCATCATTGAAAAAATGTGTTCATGATCCTTCTCACGTGGTTGACTGGACTTTGATACAAGTGGAAACAGAAGGGGAGTTTCTTCTAGAACCACTTCGTATATTGGAACGGGAAGAAACTGTGCTCCAAAATAGAACAATATTTGAGGTTAAAGTGCAATGGAAGAACTTTACAATTGAAGAAGCTACATGGGAGTAGGAGGAATGTATGAAAGAAGTGTTTCCAGCAATGTTAAAAGAATAACAAGAGTTATCTGCTAACACCAAGGACGATGTTTTTGTTTTAGTGGGGAACTATGTAATACCCCTAATTTAGAACTTTCATATTTATGTAAATAATACCAAGATCTAGATGGAGCATTGATAAAATTACGATGTTGACAAAAAAAAAATTAAATTCATAATTATTTATGAAATTTATGGAAATTTTGTAAAGATAGATTAATTGAGATCGGGAAATTCTTGTCCATGAGGATAAGATAAAATTTCATATTTTCCCAACATTCTCCAAAAAATCCTTTGGAGAAAAAAAAATATTAAATTAGATTGCAGAAAAAATATCTAAGAAAATCCCTAGTAAAGAGGAAATTTTCTGGGAAGAGGTAAGAAAAGATTGCACTAAGGAAAAGTGAGTTTTAAAGAAAACTTTGTGGAAAAACAAAAGTAAAGCCTAGTCTGTGGGAAACATTAGCCCATAATAATGGTACACGGTTATGGAAATTTTCTAGAGAAAGTGGGCTTGAAAGTGCGATCACTATTGTGACAAGAGGCTGTCCACACTAGGGAATATTAATCTCTCCTAGGGGGAGATCTTTGAGGAGAAGCTCATGGTTGGGAGGAAAATTCGTCTTTAAAAATTTCTATGATGCATGTTGAGATTTTATATTTAATTAGTTATGTTTTAGTAAGGGATAAAACAAATTCTTGTCGAAGTGAATTCACAAAATTTAACCTTGTAAATAAGAGATCTATGTATGTTAAACTATGTTGGGATAATAGTACACACTACTCATATATGCCTTGTTAATGTTAGATACAGATCAATACTGTGTGCTAGGTCCCCAGTATAGACTAGCGGCATGTACTTGGTTAATAATATATACAGTATTATTAATATGTATTGTAGAGTATAATTTTTTTTTATTTTATAGTGTCAAATATGTGTATTGTACACTTTTAGTATTGTAGTAAATAAGGTGTCGATATTGTGTTCTGTACACAAACTAGGTTACTATAAGTGGATAAAATTACAGTATGTGTAATTATAAAACCAAAGGGCTATGGTATTATTGTAATTACTATGTAATTATTCATATATTATTCAAAGTAACATAAATAATACAACATGTATCTAATGATAGAATGAGATACAAAAAACGGAAATTACACATACATTCAGGTATAAATTTCTGAAACATGAAACAATTACTAGCAAACTAACCAAGTAAACCATTATTAAAAACAAGAGAATTCTGGATATATATATATATAGATATAGTAAAGGATTCAAAACTGATGAATTCATTATAAAATCTAAAGGTGAGATTCAATTACATATATATCCATCATGAATATGATAAAAAAATAAAGTAACTCAAAATTCCAATAATAAAATATATAATTTTCTAAGTACAATAATCCTTGAACATCCTTGAGGAATTCACTGTCATATGCATATGACTAAGTGAAAAAGAAGAAATGTTTCATCAACTTAAGTAACTGTCAAAGGCCAAGCATGGCATTGACATATAGACTATAATAACAAATGTCTAATCTATGTAAGAGACGAAGAGCCATGAAAGAACAACATGCTACCTACATGAGGAAGAATATAGGAATCAAGCATGGGCAGTGAAAGAAATAGTAGCATCACCTACACCAACAAAAGAAAACTCAGAAAGCATAGCTGCAAAATAATAGTAATGTGAGAGTTAGAGAAAATCAAGTAGAATGATGAATAAAAAGTATTACAGTGCACAAGATAGGAAGATGTCTTACCTGAGTATGTTTTCATCCCCTTGATTGCTACACATGTGCATACCAAAATGTTGTAAATGAGGTGGTCTTTCAGCATGTACATAGGAAAATAATTAATGACAAAATTAACAATAACCTAATTTTTTAAAACTAACCTGAATGTGATAGGATGTCATCTCGTTTGACAAAATTATTGATCTGAATCAAAGAATAAACCTAGGTGTAAAAAATCCATATTCAACTCAAAATATAAAACAAAAAACAATGTAGAAGGTAAGAATTATAAAAAAAATTACACAACAGTAACCAAAACGAGGAATAGAACTAAGAAGCAAGGTGGCTATGAAAAAACTTAGTGATAAATCAATTGCGTTAAGAGACTATGTGAATACCTTAAGGGGATAAACCCCCAGAAATATTACCCATTCTTCCTGAGTAGTGGGGAGGGAAAGAGTAACCTACAATTCCTGACGCAACTGAAATGCATAGTACAAGGATGAAAAACCCTCGTTTTGATATATAACTCTATGAATAAGTATAAAATAAACACTTAGAAGTAAATGAAACCATGTGTGACGCCTTAACCCAGAAGGGTGTGAATAATACAAAAGTGAACTCCAATCCTAATGATTATAACCATATGCAATCGAATTTATGAGAAAGAGGTAAATATATAACTCATAAAATTATATGAGTAAAATAAAAAACTTGTTATTGTTGTATACAGAACGAAATTACAAAATCAAAATCCTAGAATTAAATTGAAAATAGAGGATAATCCTTATGCTATTGTAATATCCCTGGCATAAACCACCGTAAAAACTATAGTAAAATGAGGGTTGTTAATAATTAAATATTGTTAATTATTATATTGATATTACATTAATAATATTCCTATAATACTTAATTATAAGAATATTGGAAGAATTATTTCTTAGTTATTTTATTTAGAAGAATTTATATTATTCTATAGAAATAAATTATATTTCTAAGTTCGTATATTTTATGAGTTTTAGAAAAATGAGTAATAGTTTTGGAATAACTATGGATAAGTGATATTTTTCTCATAAGGAAAAAGAAAATCTACCTTGAAAAGAAAATCAAGAAAGATTTATTGAATTCTTTTGTGATTTAGGAAAAATGGTGTTTTATGCAATTCTTTTATGATTTACAAAAGCTATTCCATTTTCTTAATTCTATTTATTCTAAGCCTATCAGAAAAATAGAATATTGAAGGAGAGAATACATTGATAATGGATCCAAGTAAGTGGAAGAAGGGATTCCAAGCATGCATCAAAAGATAAGTAACTATGTTTTTCAAAAATTCTTTTGTTTGCATATGGGGCATGATGATATAATAATTGAATTTAATTGCAAGGAATAGTTCATATGATAAAGAATCAAGATTATTTCTAGAGAAAAACTCTATATAATTTTTTGGATAGAGGAATAAGTGTTTCATTCATTGAATTCTTAGAATATTTCCCATGCATTGAATTCATAAACGTTTTTCATAGCTAAATAATTATGTGAATTGCTTCAGTTATTGGAAAATATGGTCCAAATTGGACTTTATATATACTAAACCCGGATAAATATGTAAAAGGTGAAGGATGTTATGACCAAAAGCCTCTTTCATACTTTAAATTTTTTTTCCCATGTCTCGAAAACTGTGTCGTAAATTGATGACAAAAATAGACAATTATTTAATATTTAAATCTACAAAATGAGCTCCAAAGATTCATTGGAATATTCAAAACCATAACACTTGTGTAAAAACTGAGAGAGCTTATTTTGAATGAACCCGTTACAGTTAAAAAACTCTTTCAGTTTTCCAAAACTCATTTCCATTAGGTTTCAAACAGTGCCCAAAGTTGATGACAAAAACAAGAAATTATTTAATATTTAAATCTGGAAAAATGGGCTGGAAAGATGCATTCGAATCTTCAAAGCCATTACACCTGTGAAAACAATGAGAGAGGTTATTTTTAATAATCCTGTTCCAAACAAAAATCTTTTTTTATTTTATAAAATTTGTTTTCATGTGTTCGTAATACGCAGCCAAATTGGATGACTAAAACAAGAAAAACACTATAAAACAAAGTACTTGCATTTCATTTTTCAATGAGATAAGAATAATTGTTTATGTACATATAAACATAATAATTATGTTTATGATTCGTGGCAAGAAATTAATTTATATAATTACCAAGTATGTTCTTATGATGCATATGCGTTAAAAGTTAAACATAAATATTGGACACTTGAAAAGAGTATATGCTTAGGTGCACATGAATAATTATCTAGTATACTTGATGTACTACAATTGAGTATGTGTTTTTACATGCATGAGGAGTTTGATTCATGTAAAAACATATAAATAACTTTTGTGAGAATTAGTTCACATAAAAACTTTGCATAAAATGAAATTGGTTGTATTATTTGAGAAGGATTTGTTATTCATGTTATTTCTTGAGGAAATATTATAAATCTCTCTAATATGTGAAATGATAAGAGAATATTTTGTATTTCATGCAAAATATCTATTTAGTTAGATATATTTGGAAAAAGAATAATTAGGATGTTAGATTCCTTGGAAAATATATATATATATATATATATATATATATATTTGTATGCAAGGAAGCATTTATTGGGTTAGAACCCTTGAAAAATAATAGAAGAGAAAAAAATATCCTTGTATGAATTATTGGATTACATTCTTGACGTGGAAAAATAGTAATCACATTCTTTATTATGTAAGATTATTTAGAGAAACATATATGCTTGCATGCATGGAAAAAGTATAGTTTTGGGTATTGGATTTCTAGAGAAAAAGAAGATGAAATCACATAATATTAATGGTGTTAGCCTTCTGTTAGGAGAAATAATATGTATTTTAGAAACTTAAAGGGATTGGCTATGGTATTAGCTTTATTTTGGGAGAATATTATGCATAGTTTTGGGTTATATTTTTTGGGCGAGAGGGATGTATCCCTTTGCATGCATGAAAGAATACATGGTATATGTTTGATCCCTTGTAAAAGAAATGTGTTTATTTTTCCATGAAATATTTATTTAGTTTCTTTTGGAAAGAAATATATGTTTTACATGCAAGAACAGCAAGCTATATTATTGCATGCACAAAATCATAACTAGTATTTTAGCTTTGTTTGAAATAGAGCTAACATTCTTATACATAATAGTAATTTTGAATAGCTCTTGTGTGGAAAAGATGTTTTTTTGGAAAAGAACATCCATTCACATTCATAAGTATATTATATATTGTGTTAACCCCTTTGAAAAAGAAAACATAAGAGTAGTAAAAAAGGAAATTATTTTTTGGGATAGTTATCTTGAATGCTTGTTAAGCATTTGCATGCACAACATTATTATATAGTATGTTAGTTTTCCTTTGGAAATAATATGAAAGTGCATGGAAGATTTTTTTAGAATTTGTTGGAAAGATGATGCTTGATAGTGGTTTAATTGTTACTAATGCATGTGAAATTATGTTAAATAGTGCATTTCATGTCAATTTGGTTATGTTTTGTACATGCATAGAAATAGATTTGGAAGTGTCACAAATAAAGTTTGATTATTCGTTTATTTATAATTTATCTAATCATGATATCAAGTGTGTTGACAACAACAATGACAGGAAAGGAGGGTGACTTGATAAAAGGAATTTTAGTGTTTAACATTGTGGAAGAAAAAGAGTTATTAATCCATGTAGGTTTAGTGGTTCCAACTGTAGGATGACCCACTGAAGGAAACTGTCCGAATACAAAGACAACGATTGAGGATCCGTGGGAAAATGGTATCATGACGATTGTAACAACTTATATCTAGTTATATCGCATCTAAGATTATTTTTCTATGAAATTTTTATGACAGTGGTCAAGGGATGGACTACCTTATAACCATTGAGTGAGGGGTGAAAACCCTCACGAGCATTTAATAATTAAATTAAAGGTTTGTTGGTTTTCACCCTATGGAGTTTCCACGGTATATTGGTACATCTAATGATGTGATTGTTCATTGTTTCATTTTCATGATGTTAATTTATTTCATGATGTGATTTTTATATTATAAATTATGTGATTTTCTAATTCAGTTAAAATGATCATGGGGTTGATGCATAGTTATAGCAGGAAATTTAAGTTAATATGCTACAATAAGGAGGTTTAATAATTGTGTAACTCACTATGTTTATTTAGTATGCTAAATTGAGATAGAATTAGAGGAGTTCTAAGGCCTCTTTTAAATACACATAATTCATATGAGAAAAGCATAGAAATTTTAACTGTTATCATGAAGAGTTCTATTTCTATATACATTGTCTACAAAAAATAATATCACAATGTAAAACCCAGATCTATACTAAAAAAGAAAGTCACAATTCCTTAAGGAATGCAAACAATAGAATAAACCAACAAGCTAATAAATAGAGGATTGAATTGGGACAGAGTTACGTTGACCCAACCTATGTTAATTGCATGATTAAAGCCATAACCTAAAGAGTAATGAGGGGATTATTCTCTAGAAAGGCTAGTGTATACATGTAACAAAGAATTCGAACCTAATCATGGAAAACTGGCTATGTATAATGAAATAATTTAAATACCAAACATGAAATGTAACCAAAACCCCCAATTCTATCTCAACATTTGTAAGGTGGGTTATGCATCAGAAAATTCGTAAATATGAAAGGGCTCAAGGGATTTAAAATACCTCTACTAGCAAAACCAGATACCAATTACGGAATGGGACATGAAGTTGAACAAACCCTTTTCAAATTAGGATGTGTGTTGCAAAACCCAAAAAATTATAGTTATTGGAGGCATACAAATAAACGATAATTGAAACACTGGATAATATATATTTCAAAAATCATAAATTCAAGGGAGAACCAGAGGGTAAATTTTAAATCCATAGGTAGAAATGAAGAATCATGGCCTCTTGTACAACAAATAGGACCGGGCGGCTTCCAATTTGAACTAAAATGTTTACACATTGGGAAGATTGGGCTTCTCCCTACAAACACAAAACAACCCAAAATTAGATGGGTATGCTAAAATAAATGGAAACAAATAATTACAATAGAGGTAAAGCTTGAATAGAGTTTACTTGACAGAATTATGAACGCTCAGTCAAAAAAATTATGGGGATTCCCTGCAAAACCAACCAAAATACATTAGAAAATAATATGACTAATAGGTCACAACAGAAAAAAAAGAAAACCCAGTGAAATTTTTACCTTTGAGGACATGGCAACAAATGCTCTGCGCAACACCAAATTTGGTCCATAGCTAGCACACTAAAAATCGAGGAATGGATCCATAGTTTTTCTAAAAAGAAAACAAGTTGCAGGTTGAGATATGGAGGCATAGCTCCCGTAAGCCAAATGACCACAAAGAATGTAGTGAAAATGTTGAGATGAGGCAGAGTCAGGTATGTTAAAATATTAGGGTTTTCAAAAACCATTATAGTTGTAGATCTAACCTCCTATGATCTCCATTGTCGATTTGTGACCTCTAAAAGGGTGAGGGTCATGTGAGGGCATGTGATCTCTGCCACTTGGAGACTACGAAGAGGGACAAGTCATCAAGTGGGGTTAACATGTTAAATTTGAAATGGAACTAGGGGATTAGGGTTAAAACCTTCATACTAACTTCATAAGGAAGCATGCATATATTTATTATGTGTGTTAAGGCCGTGTAGGTCCTATATATCTTAATATAAGAACAAGAGTATTGAAAGGTTAATACAGTGGGAACATAGTAATGAAATTAATAAAGTTAGGAGAATACATCATTAAATATTAGATATAGAGTATGGGTTAGGAAATCAATAGGAAAAGGTATGTGAAGTATAAAAATGTAAGTATAGGTAAGTAAAGGTTAGAGTTTGTGTTAATATATATAAAGGACAGATAAAGCATTTTAACATATAACAATGTATTGTAAATAAATAAATGGCTAGGACCCTTCGAATAATAAGGATTCAACTTTTTGAGAAAATGTAACTAAGAGTCTTAGTTAGAGATAAGGGTTTGAATTAGAGGACCATTTTAGCCATAACAGAGATGATGTTTGAGTAAGATATTAAAAGAGGGATGATGAACATTAAAAAAAATAAGTACATGATATATATAAAAACATTTGGGAGATATGACAACAAAAAAACCGCATGAAAATATGGCAAGAAATCCTCCTTTTAGAAAGGAGTAATTAGAGGAATGGATAATGAAAAGATTCAACAAGCATAATTACAAAGGATGTGTTTTACAAATATTAAGAGAGGAATATCCTATGGGGCACGGAGAAAACATGGGAAAATGTTCATTTTTTAATATAATCAACAAAAATTTAGAATATTAGAGTAAAAAATTCCTACAATTGATATCTCTCATATAATTTATAATAGGAAGAGACTCAAATTATAAAAAAGTAGAAGCAACAACACTGATATTCATCCAAATAAATACAGTGATAAAGAAGGGCAACATATAAATTTAAAATTATATCTAGCTTATGCTTAGAAAAGAAATGATGAATAGAACTTATGCTTAGGAAATGGAAAAATATCACCATTTCAGGCAAGCGAGCAAAAAAAATCATTTCATATGCAGGTTTGGAAGACAAAGGAATATGATCTACTTATGGGAGTAAATCTCTTTCCCCTCTTCATTGAAGAGAATAGGTTGGCTTTAAGAGAAGTGACAAAAACCAAATTCAAGAAGCACAAAGGAACATGCCATGGAATGTGTTTGATGGATAAAGGGAAGTATGTCTTTTTCATCTTGATTGTTGAGTAGTGTGCTTGATTAAATGTTGTTGTAAAATCATATTTTTTATGATGTGTTTACTAGTTTATTTAGAAAATGTTGAATACATATTTCTAATGCAAAAAAGGAGCATGGCCACTGGGAGAGTATATTCAATGTGATATTTGAGTATCAAGTTATTCATTAATAGTTAGTATCATTAATTGGTATCAGCTGTTTGCTGCAAGATAATGACTAATGGTGTTTGTTACATAAATGAGTAGTCATATTGCATTTATGTTATGATGTTGTTCTAAGTGGAGATTGAGATTACACATTATATTTTTGGTGAAAGTAGCGTGATCAACGCATAATAGAACTTAGTTATCAAGTGCTCAATAATTTCTACCAGTTACATCAATTCAACAATTTTCATCATTTGAACACTTTGTATCAAAGGATAAAGAGGACATTTATTAGATCATATCTGAGGTCCCTATGGGTTTCAACATAAGAAGAAGCACTTGACAGGTCGATAGGATTAGAAGAGATATGGAGGGGAGCATGATAGCATATTTTCAATTGATATCAAAGGGGGAGAAGTATTGTTTATGAAACAAAATATGGTAAATGACATCACACAAATAGGGATAAATACCTCCAAAAAAACACATGGAGAGTATCAAAGATACAGAAAGAGACATACACTTATATTTTCTTGATCATTCCTGAATCATTTCATGATGATTTTCTTTGTCTTGGTGTTTCCACCAATGAAAACTGGGGACATTCTTAGAAATATGTTTTTATTGTTGGACATGGAAACAGTGGCAAAGTGGCATAAAAAAAGATCATGTCGTAGGTGGTCAAGAATGGCTAAAGGATAGGTTCAGTAAGACGGTGAAGGTTCATATAATAGCAAAGAGTTTGAAGCCAATCTGTTTTCATGGATGTTAATATGGTTTTCATTACTAGAAATGGGGTATCCATTATTCATATGGTTTGAAATATGTTTTCAATAGGTGGCAGTAGGTGGCACAAGTGTCAAAGATATTTCTCAGAAGAAAAAGCTGCAGGCACAAGAAGAAAAGTGGTGAAAATTATAGTAGAGATTTTGAAGCCACTTTTTTAGACAACATAGGATCTCAAACACTTCATCACACCCACTCAACTAGAAAGTGATCTAAAACATATTTCTAACTTTATAAATAATTCTCCACATGTCCTCCTAGATAAAAATCTAGAGAAAGTAAACGTTTGGCCTGAAAATTTCAAAATTGCATAACCTTAGAATCTCATAACTATTTTGAAAATGAATTCCCAAAATATTAGGGAACTAGAACATCTGGTTTCCATCTCAATAGAATGGAAGTGTTAGGTGAGCCATACCTCGAAGGTAAAGAGGCAAGAGTGGAAGTAGTCAGGTGGAGTGGGTTATAAACACAACAATATTATCGATGCACAGTAGCGGCCAAGTGGTAGTGGGCCTACCAAAGAAGGTCAGAACCCCATAAGAATATCTAAATTAAAATAGACCATGGGGATTGCATGGAGAAGGGAAAAAATGAAGACAAAACCAATAGGTCATAACTCTCATAACTATTTGTTAAAAAGAAATTATTGAGGTGTGAGGCACCAGGGGACCTGGAACAACACATAACAAAGGGTCTGGTGTATTAAGCTGTGGCCATACCCTAGAAATATCAGATCCCATAACTTTTTTATAATGGAATTTTGAAAAAATTTTGAGGGAGGGAGCTTCAAGAGATTGAGTTGGAGTTGGAATTTGGTCATTTCTTATGAAATTTGGAGAACTGAGTGCACCACAAATTTACATAGGGAAATAGGCCCCCAACAGGACGTTGAAGGGCTTGGAACCTAAGTGCTCAACCGTCGGTCATATAACCTAGTCACATGAGGAAAACCTTCAAAACTTAAGGACAATTGTCTAAGGACTAAAATAAGTGGTTTTCGTAAACATTCACATTATAAAATAAAAAGGCTTAGGGAAGCTCTATTTAGTAGTAAGGCTATTTTTAGCAGTAGCGATAGGTTAAAAATCCTTGAGGTGTGGCATGGAAAGGTGATATGGGAGCCACTTTTGGTGTGATGATCTCGATAGTGGCATGGATGGGTTGTAAAATATTTTTGGAGGTTTTTCTTGATAGAACTACTTGTTAAGAGGTAGTTTTTCCAGACTTACAGTGAAGGAGGTATTTTTTTCAATTTTGGCCAAGTTTGGAAGGTCAATAACTTTATTTAACTTGAGCTAAATCTGTAAAAGTCCAAAATTGACTGAAACTAGCATAAAAAATCACAAAAAAGTTTGATATTTTCAAAGTACCTTAAGGTAACATGAAGATAACATTTAGAGGACAAAATTGAACCAGAAAAATGCAAAAATAAGGAAAACTATGTAGTAGATAAAAGATAAAGATAACTGAAGTATAATACAAAAAATGTTAGTTCATAATTATTTAAAAGAAAAATTAAAGCAACAGAGTGATGAATGAGTGTAGTAGATTGTGAAATAAAACTAGTGTAATTTAGAGTGTGTGTGAGATTTATTGGTGCATCATGATGCATGATGGTGGTATGCATCAGGCGTGAAATAAAGACCAATATTGGTATATGAAAAGTGTTTAAGAGATGCATAGAATGTTATGGTAATTGGGGTTCACATTGCTAGTGTATAGAGATTTCTGATGTGATCTGTAATGACATATTGTGGAATGTGGTGTCATTTTGTATCAATAATAAGAGATTTTTTAAGGTGTTTGAATCAGTAATCGAAGAATTCTTGAAGGTGTTCCTATGCTGGATTTGGTGAATAGTTGAAGCAAGAAAAAATTACTTTTTTATGATGTAAAATCTCTATTGGTTCTAGTTTTAAAATGACTAAAAGATCAATCAATAAGGCCAACAAGTGGTATCTTGTATATCAGCGGTTGGAGCACCTTCTAGTGGATAAATGTAAATGTTTGGGGGAAAGAGTCCCTTTTATCGGAGACTAATAAATGAGCAGGGGAAAGAGTCCCTTTCAGCAGAGACACATAAACTAACAGGGGAAAGATTCCCTTCCAGTGAGTGCTCATAAATGAGAAGGGACTACAATCCCTTTCAATGGTATCTAATATATGAGCAAGGATAGAAGTTCCTTTAAGTAGCAAATGATAAACGTACAAGTAGTAGCATGTGGGTCATTGATGTAATTAGGTTGAAAGTTATAATAAAAGGAAGATTATGTCTTTTTTTTATGATTATCATGTGGTTATGATATTATGTTTCTCATGATTGAGCTGTGTTGTTGATCCCTGAACTATTTCTAAATTGATTGGAAATTATAATTTGTGAAAACTTCTATAATTTGGTCACACTACAGATTCACCCCCCTCTCAGTAGTGTCCATATTTTCATTGCTTCTAACACCAAGGGAAATAACATATTCCTTCCGTAATATTTTACGATTGAGGTAGTAGAGGTACATTTTAACACCACTATTGATACGATCAATCGATTAAGTGCCATGAAGGACAGACAATTTTTGGATAAATCTGTTAGGTAAAGGCGGTAAAGAAAATACTATAGGGATACTAGTGAGAAATATATGATTCGATTCTTTAGGCTTAATCCGACACACTCTACGGAAAAATACCCTTAGGAGAGGATACATCTTTCGAAGTGTCTATTGCGGTGGAAACCATTTCAAAAATTCTCCTGGAATAGGCTTTATTAAGCCTCTTCTTCTCCTCCGATGCTGAATATGGTCAGAAATGTGGGTTGCATCGTCCTGTTTAAAATTAGCTAGGAGTTCAGTCCCGGCGTAATAACGGACGGGAAACTGGAAATGATTTAGAAATGTAACAGCCAGCTCCCAAAATAGTAGGTATTCTTCCTCGCGTCATGAACAGATCCGTTTTCATACTCCCACAAGCTTCCTGAGAATACATGGTAAACATCCATACGCTTGATGTCACATAAAACCTTATCCTTGTAGATTTTTCTCTAGAATTCTAAATTTCTCTGTTAACTTACCACAATATGATGTTTCTTCCATAACCATGTCACCCGATAAGGAGTGGGGTGTGTCATCCTTTGAGTCATAATTTCTCCACCATTTACACATATACCAAATTCTCTGTGTTTCCATTATCAATAATTACATTGCAACATTTTCCTTTGGACTTGCAAAATTTTCTAAATAAGTTCAATCGTTTTGCTATTTCTTACTTCTCCCTTTCTGTATTAATTAAAATCCTATGAAACATTATGTATTCACCCAACTTAGGGGTTTCTTATTTTACCTCAATTTTTATAGCCTTGTCCTTACCTTTTGCAACATGCACTTTCATCTAACTTGCTAATTTTTTTTTTATGGTTTTACCATGAAATATGACCTATTTTTCCACATATGTAGCATTTCAATTCTCGTTCCCTACCTCTTCCTCTCAGGAAAAATCACCTGCCTCTTAACCCTCGTCATCTTGAATATTGATTGCTTGAATTACTTGCTACTTCTCTTAGGGTTTCAACTCTTCCCTTGTTGGGAGACCCTTTCTCTTTAGCTATACTCCTTCCTTTACTTCATTTTCTCTGTTTCAAAGCCAACTTTTCCTATACCTTAATTATTTTTCTGTAAGAATCATCCATGGTATTCAAGTGAAAGGGGCCAATTTCATCTTGGATTTCATACCTCAGGCCACTTACGTATCTGACCACCCTCTCCTCGTCTTCCTCGATGTGACCTACTCTAATATTCAGCCTATATAATTCCTGTATGTATTCTTTCGCCATCATGGATTGATGCCTCAATTTTTATACTTGTATAGTTAAATTCGCCTAGTAATCCTTGGGCATAAACTTGCTCTCAAATTTAGCCACCATTCTATCCTAGCTTTTAATATTCACTTTCCTTTTTTTTTTGCAATATTCTTACAAATTATCCTACCATAGTGTTGTCTGTCCCCTTAACCTAGCCACAACGTACTTTACCTTGTGGTCCTCCCCAACATACTCATAATAAAAATACTTGTCTATGGTGTTGATATGCTCTAGTATGTCTACCACGTTCAAGTTTTTATCATACAATGACACTTCCATCTTTGGTATGGACCTGACCTTGATAACGAACTTTATCAGTTGTTCATCTAGTTTCTCCCTTCCTGTATTTTCTTCTACCTCTTCCTTTTAAATTACTTCCTCGCTCTCAACGACGCCTCTCAAGTCAAGTTATCATATTTGGGAAGTATTCATGGCCTCTATTATTTCCTAGAAATTCCTCAATTCCAACTTGAGGTCCTTGTTCAGTCCACTCCTTTCACGATCTCCTCTTCTAAGTTACATACTGGAAGCACAATTCTTAACAACTTCTTAAATTATTTTACATGTTACAGCGTTTGGAGAGCTGAGAAGCTTTGGTACCACTATGATGGAACACAAGTATTACATCTTTTTTCTTTTTTTCATGTTTTACTTTGGAAAAGCCTGAAGAAAATACCTCAAAATGTTTTACTTCCCACTTCCTTCATGAAATTCCTTTTTTGACCTTATTTTATTTTACTTTTTTTTCTATATATTTAAAAAATTAATTAAATGTGGATTTTTCTAATATCATGCTGAGTGAGGGTTTTTTTTGTTTTTTCATCTATTGTGCTTGAAGGAAAAAGCTTGATGGAAGACTTGAGTCAAGGTTTGACTAGAGCTACTAGACCCACATAGAATCAAAGCCCGAAAATTTTGTTGGTGAAGGATGAGAGCTCTTCAAATTCAATAAGTGCACTATCCCACTATTCCATCCTTTGGATATTTAGTGAGGCCCACCTGTGTGAGTTCGAAACTCAACTATTTTTTTAAAATTTCAAAGAATAAGAAGGGGGATAGAAGGGATGACCTCCAAATACTTACCTACCACTTCAAATTCCAGTCTATAAGTTTGGAATGATGCATTTATGAAACTCACTTATGTCACGGGGATTTATTGACAATACATCAAGGTTTCAAAACAGTTATTCTATTTAACAAAATATTCACTCCAATTAATTCTTGGATACAAAATATATCTAAAACTCTCTAACACAGACCAAATTCGTTCTTACATGGAGACTTACCTCAATCTCATTAATATTTAGAGATACATTTGTTTCCCTCAACTCGCTTCGCTAATGTTTAACTATGATGCAAAGCATTGCTCTTCTAAAATAAATAGCAAAACTAGAGATGATATTCTAAACCTAGAATAGAATAACATCATATCATTTGATGAATTCATCCAAGAAATAACATAAAGTACATTTTTCCTCTTTTTCTAGACCTGCATGCTTACAAGGTCTATGGGCATACATATTTTTATATAATAAAGGAATATCTTCCAAAAAATAAAAGGAGACATTGCTAATAGAAACATCCCTAAAAATAAAAGTTGGGCTTCTTTAGAAGATATCTACTAACCACCTAACCAACTGTCCAAACAAAATATACAAGTCAAATAAGAAAAAAACAACATATGCATGTTTTTCCCTTCAAGGGACACATAAGAAAACACGTACGAATAGAAAGGAACATTTACATGATTTTTTTTCAAAAAAAACAAAAGGTGGAGACAAGCTCCTGCATCAACATACAACCATTGCCAACATACTGTGGTAAAAAATTATCAAATCTAGGTGAATCAAAATATGGTTAAAACCGCATCATACTACTCATAGAATATGAAAATGAAAAAATAAAATTCTTTGAGAAAAATGCACATATATACATTTGATGGCTTCATGTCTTCCTTCCCCTTCTATTTTTATGGATTTTAGCATTGATTCAAATTCAAATTCATATTCAATTGTATATGGAAAAAAGTTGGAGTATACCTCTTAACCATATATATATATATATATATATATATATATATATATATAGAGAGAGAGAGAGAGAGAGAGAGAGAGAGAGAATGCAAACATGCAACCATCCCCAATGTGCTTTGGGTAAAAAATAAGTCAATATGAGATTAAATAAACTATGATTAAAGCCACATCAAGAGTAGACACACACACAAACCCTGCCCATAAAAACATGACTATCCATAGGGTCTACATGAAGAATCACACCAGTCTTTCAACCACATTAGCTTAGCTCTCCTAAGCTAGACTAAAATCTCATATCACAAAGATTATGATAAAATATTATTCACTTTTTTATGTGTTTCACATTGATTCTCTTACATGAAATTTATATTTAAAATTATTTTACATGCAATAAGATTGAAATAGAAAATTGGATTTGTTTGTTCTATTATTTTAATAGCATAAAAAATTCATGTAAAAGTCCTACTTTCCTACCTATCTATAAGAATGCATTGTCTTTAATCAACTTGGAGTATATACTTCATTACACAAATTATACGTATTATATATACATATAAAGAATGATGCATAAGAAAATTAATCTTACCTCATTGTTATTATCTAGTTAATGGCTCCTTAAATCCAAGCTCTTAAAGCCAAAAAGAACTTCCGTTACTATCTTCCCTCAATTTCCGTGAGGTTATAAACACCATAATTAAGAGGAAAACTTGGTTATTTATTTGGCAAGCTACTGTGATAATTGCTTCTCAACCCCACCCAATTGGGACCACCACATAAATAATGTGACTTGGCTTTGGGCACGTTATGATATTCCGAGGTAGTCTCAAAGAGATATATAATATCTTCTTTCCTAACCTCCGACTAAAATTACACTGATTGAATTTGAAGAATTGAATTTGTCCATAATTTTGGTCAAATCAACCAATTATTGAATTTCTGAATTTTATTTACATATATGACCAAAATTATGAACTTTGGAGTTGTTATAAGAAAAAAATAATAAAAAACTCGATGAAAATTTTATTTTATAGATTTTCAAACATTAAGAAGATATCAATTTACGTATATAATTTTTAGAAGCATGGACATCAACAATAAGTTTTGAATAAAAATCAAGCTATTAGTTAATGACCACACCTACGCCTTTCAATTATAAACGAATTTCTAAATTTTCCAATTATATAAATCAAATTTTAATATAATACACAATAACTCATTTTAAAACTATTTAAAAAACATAAAAAATAAAAAAAATACAATTTCTTAATTATAAATAATAAATACAAATTATTAATTATTAATTATAAATAAATTTTTTTTAATTGTTGACTTAATTTTAAATACGCCACAATACCACAAAGAAAATCTACATGTTAGAAGGCGAGGATAAAGAATCCTTTTTATTACCAAGAACTTTAAAATGCGAGGATAAAGAATCCCCTTTGATTACCAAGAACTTACGTACACTAAAATAACAGAATTACCATTTGAAGACATAAAAACAAAACGGAATTCCATTGTTACCCTATAAAGTTTCAACGCACCAATCCTAAACCATCATCACTATGTTTAGGCCAAAAGAGGAGACAAGGAGGAAAAGGAATCCCATTGTTACCTTATAAAATTTTCACTGAGAATGGATTCAACGCACCAACCCTAAACCATCCACCCTAATAATCGATCAGTAGGTTTATGCCAAAAGAGGAGACAAGGAGGAAAAGGACGGGGGGTCGTGAAAATATCGAAAATCCACCCATCGACCTTTATGATGGAGGAGAACAATAAATAAAACTTCAAAAACGGTGATTTGCAATTACTTGTCATATCATTATAAGAAAGTAATACCATTTTAGGATCCATAGGAGCGAATATAAGATCGACAGGATTGAGTGCTGTTGTTTTTAATTCTGATAGCAGAGGTTTAGAATATGATTTTGTGAATGTCCTCAATGTCAAATTAGTTGTCATTCCTTATTACATATTTATTCCATGAGCCGTAATATTTCCAAAAGTCAAATGTATTGTTCTGAGTTTAAGCGAATCTGTTCGTGAGTTAGTAGACATTCTATATAAATCTCAAGACCACCTCTAACGTTTGTCCATCGAAGGAAGTTTTTGTCTTCTTTCATGGTGTTATCGTCGGCGGGGATCATGAAGGGACGATATATTTGTCAAGACCCTGCAAGAGAAGATAAAGAGTTGGATTCATTGTCAAGAACAAAGAAACTTGTATTATTTATTATCATCAATCTTCTTGTCCTCTCATGTGCTAGTTTGTTAGAATTTGTTTTTGAGGAGAGAAAGTTTCAAAATTCCTTTTATTGCCTTAAAATGTTATAGCATAGTCTTCTAATGTACTCTGTGTGCCGCTAGTTCAGGTTCTAACTTTCTTTGTATTTAATGTTGGAAACTTAGAAATAAACAAACAACTGAGGGATGCCTTTCCCCACAACACAAGAGAATGCAATATTGTGGAAATAACTATTCATAGACAGACAAATATCGATATCGAGCAACACACGAGGAATTGCATTTTATTTATTCAACTATTCTCTACTCATTCATCTTTCTCTGTAAACTTAGGAAAATACATTGCTTTAATACGAAATTGGCGGAAGCCTGAAGATTAAATGTGATTCAATGCAGAAATGAACAGTTGACAATCTCATCATCCTTCTTCTCTGATCTACTGCTTAAACACGACACAACGTACAAAACACAAAATGGCAGACCAAAAATATTATGATTTTCGGCTCTGAGACCACATCGTATTCGTGCCGCCATTACAAATCCCAGATTGGTGATTTTAACATTTAACTTTGGTGCTTATGGGAAAACTTAAATCTTTGTGATTGCGTTGTGCGATGGCACGATCGCATCACAACTAAAAACATTTAGCTTCCGGACACTATCCATTGAGATTTGCGGGCACTTTATGTGCACTATCCTCCTGAGCTTTCCATGTGCTATTGTGAGTGCGTCGCATCGCAAACAAAATAACATAACTTGTGGGCGCCTTAAAGGTAAGTCATTAACTTTGCGAAGTGCGAACTTGCGGGTAGACAAAAAAGGTAAATGATAAAATATGCGAAGTGCGGGTTGTAGGCAGTTAAGCGGTGGTAAGTGCGAAATGCAAAATGTAAGGGATAAAACAAAATAAAAATGTTTGTAGCGCAATACGCAAATTTGGTAAGGTATGTGGGTCCCGCCGCCGATATCGCATCGGTGGAAGCTTAGTTTAGGCGAAAGGCTTGAGGGTTAAACCAAAAATCTTGGGGGCTGCGAAGTTGCGGGCAAGAGGTAAGTCAATGGTAGTGGGTAAGGAAATAATGCAGAGTATGGCTGCAGGTACTCTGATTCTGATATTGCATGAAAATGCCTCAAAATTTGAATTATGAGATTCGTCTTTCCTTGCACAAAAATTCAATTGAAAGTGTGGGTTGTTGCCACTTTATTCATGGTAGTTGTTGGGAGTATTTCCAACACTCACCCTTAATCACAACTGTTGCCATAAATCATTCCTAGACACTCTCTGATATAAACAAAACTTTTTGGTCCCAATGGCTTCATGAGGATATCTGCAGACTATTCGTCTAACCTGCAATGCTACAAAACAATTTCACCATTGTTAACTAATTCCCTTATGAAACGCTATTTGGTATCAATATGCTTTATTCACTTGTGGAAAACATAATTCATTTAAAATGCAATTGCTGAGTTATTATCACAGAAAATTGTGATTCATTTATCTTGTTCATGACATAAATCCCTCAGCATCCTTCTCATCCAAACTGCTTGGCATGTTGTTGTTGTTGTTGCTACATATTCAGCTTATGATGTTGATAATGAAACTATTGGTTGCTTCTTGGAAGCCCATGACATGGCTCCCGATCCCAAATGAAAAATATACCCTGATGTGCTCTTTATGTCATCAACACTTCCAGCCCAATCATTGTCAGTGTAACCAACCATCTTAAAATCATCGGTTTTGGAGTATAGAACACCATACTTCTTTGTTCCATTTACATGCCTCAATATTCTTTTGGTTACTTGCCAATGTGTCTCCTTGCATGTCTCCATGAATCTGGATATAAAGCTTACTGCATACATTATATCAGGCCTAGTTGAAGTCAAATACATTAGACTGCCAACCAAGCTTTTGTACAATGTCGGATTGACATTCTTGCTTCAATATTCCTTTCTCAACTTCAACCCCATGACAGTTGGAGTTGATGATGGATTGTTGTTCTTCATATTGAACCTCTTTAAAACTTCTTCAACATACTTTTCTTATGAGATAAAAATGCCCTTTTTTGTTTCCTTTACTTCTATGCCCAAACAATATCTTAACAAACCCAAGTCAGTCATTTTAAATTCACTTTTCATAACTTCTTTGAAATCAGCAATGAAAGAAACATCATTTCGTGTAAAAATGAAATAATCTATATATAAAACAACAATAAGAATTTTATTGGCATTTTATTTGATGTAGAGTGTGGGTTCACCATCACACTTTTCCAACCCATTGTCCACTAGATAAGCATCAATCCTATTGTACCATGCTCGTGGTGCTTTCTTAGCCCATAAAGAACTTTCTTCAACTTACACACCTTGTGTTCTTGGACTTCTATTTCATAGCGAGGAGGTTGTTCAACATATACCTCCTATTTCATAACTCCATTCAAGAATGTTGATTTCACATCCATTTGATAAACTTTCTATTTTTTTTGTGCTACTATTGACAATATTGTTTGCACTTTATCCATCCTTACGACTAGTCCAAATATTTCCTCATAGTCTCTTCCTTGTTGCTACTTGTAGCCTTTAAAAATTAGCCTTACTTTGTGCCTTTCTATCTTTCCTTCAATAAATTTGTTGGTATTATAGAACCATTTCACTCCAATGACTTTCTTTCCTCGTGGGAGGTCCACTAACTCCCATGTGTCATTATTTTATATTGCTCCTATCTCTTCATTCATTGCTTCAATCCACTTCTATTCTTTAACTACATCTTCAAAATGGATTGGGTCATCAACATGAAAAAATAATGCAAATAAAGAATTCAGACCAACATTTTTATCAACTTCTTCTTTCTCATAAATTTCACTTAAATTTCTGAATCTTGGTCTTCTTGTATTTGCTAAAGATTTCCTTCGAATTTCACTTGAACTTGGGGGAGTTGTTGATCCCTATGGTGTTCTTGGAGAAGAACTTCCTTGATTTCTCAATGTTGTTCTATTTCTTGCTTGTGCTGTGATATGTTTATATTGTGTAGGTGGAGGAGCCATCATTGAGGAGTTTCTTTCTGCAATTAATTCCTCTTTCTCTTCATGTGAAATACATGTCTTCACACTGATTGTCCACTAAAATTTCATCCCATGCTTATTCTTCTATGAACTAAACACCTCTATTGATTATTACTTTCTTGGTTGATGGATTATAGAGCTTGTAAGCCTTGGATTCAACAATGTACCCAAGAAATATACATTTCTCCCCCTTGATGTCCGACTTCTTCCTTAACTAATCCAGGACGTGCATACGTCAGACAACCAAACACTCTGATGTGAGTGAAAAATTTCTTTGTTCCACTCCATGCTTCTTCTGGAACTCTGTTCATAACACTTTTGGTTGGACATTTTTTTAAGATATATGTTGCACAATTGATAGCTTCTGCCCAATACTCGTTGGGAAAATTCTTTGTCTTCAACATACTTCTTACCATATCCATGATTCTATTATTTCTTTCTGCTACACCATTGTGCTGAGGTGTATACCTTGTGGTAAACTGTTTCTATATTCCATGCTCCCTGCAGAAATGCAGGAAGTCATTGGAGATATACTCTCCACCTCTGTCAGTTATCGACACTTTTATGTAGTGTCCACTTTGATTTTCAACAATCTAGATTTGTATTGGTAGAACTATTCAAACAAATCACTTTTCTATTTTAGAAAATAGACCCATGTCTTCCTTGTGTAATCATCTATAAATGTCAAAACACAATGACTGCCTACTAATGATGGCGTTTGTAGTGCTCCACATAAATATGAGTGGACAATCTCAAAAGGTGCATTTTCCTTTGTAGTATTTCCTGTTAGAAATGATTCTCCATGTTGTTTGCCCAAGATGTAGGCTTCACATAGGTTGTCTGGTTTCTTCATGAGTGGTAATCCATTTACCATGCCTTTTCTATGCAACAAGTTCGAACCTCCAAAATTGAGATGTCCAAATTGCAAATGCCATAACCAGTTCTCATATTTCACTTCTTCTTGAAAGAATTCTTGTGTGAAAACTGCCAAAACACCTCCTTCCTTCAAGTTTGATCTGATATGGAGAGGAAATGTTCTATTTCTTTTCTGATGCATGTTTGCAATGAGCTCTCTACTTGGAGGTATATGCATGATCGTGCACACATTATTTTTAAAAAACACATTGTAGCCCTTTTGCACACGCTGTCCAATTCTTATAAGTTTTCATTTCAGGCTAGGGACATAATAGACATCTGGCACAAACCTCTTCTCTCCCTTCTTTGTCAGTATGTTTACTCTTCCTTTCCCCATGATAGAGACTTTGCTATCAATACTCATTGTCACTTTAGATTTTATACTTTCATATTGATTGGAAAAAATTCCTATGTTTCAATTCATATGGTTGCTAAACCCAGAATATAAGAACCATACATCTTCTTTTTTTCTTGTGATACGTTACAAGCTAAAAGAACCTTCCCATGGTTCAAATTTTCTATTGTGAAATTTACACTAGGTTACTACTCATGTAATTTTTCCTCTTTCTACATTCATTGGAATAATGACCATAATTTTTAAAATAATGAAATTGGACATGAGAGTTATCATACCTCTTTACTTATGCTTGATTCTGGCTTGAGCCTTGGCTTCGATTCTATTGTTGCATTTTCCACTTGTGCTTGCAAGGTTGCTTCTTCCAGCTCTGTGTGGGCTTCTTCCTCTTCCTAGGTAGTTTGATCTTCCTCGACCTCTACCTTGACCAAAAGACATTTGTGTTTAAAATGCATGCTCCAATGAGGAGTTTTTTGCTCTGTTCATTCTATGCTCATGAGAGATCAGTGATGCATGAAGCTCATCCACTAAAAACTGTGAAGCGATCCTTTGTCTCTTCTATGGCCACTACTATGGCATCAAACCTTAATGGTAGACATATTGAGACTTTCTCAACTATTCTCCTTTATTCATGTATCTATCCATGAGACTTTCTCTGAGTAACCAACCCAATCACATGAGTAAAGAATGAGTCTATGTTATCAGACTCTTTCATATTAAGAGTTTCGAAATCTCTTCTCAGCTTTTGAAGTTTTGATGCCTTCACCTTTTTCATGCCTTGATAGGCTATCTGGAGGGTATCCCATGCCTCATTCGACTTCATTGCTACTACAACCCTTGGGAAAACACTTTCATGCACTACCTAGAAAATATAGAAGAGGGCTTTGGATTCATTCTTATTATTGTCCCTCAACAAATCTCTTTCTTCTTGTGTCGAAGCATTATGTGTTGTTGCATCTGCTAGTCCTTGGAAACCATATTCGTCCAACTCCCAAATATCTTGTGAAGAAATAGTGCCTTCATTGAAATGGCCCAGTAATCATAATTCTTCCCATTGAACTGCGGTAGTTGGGGATTAGTTAGGCTTGTGCATGTTGCTTCCATCTAGACTATGTAAAAAAAATCCTTCTCACTGCTCGAGAATCAGCTTCTCAAAACAATCTTTCAGCTCCTTTAGTAAAGAGCTGCTCGTTCTTTCACTAAGAGCCTAGACCTGCTCTGGTACTTTTTTGGAAAATTGGAAATAAAAAAACAACAGAGGGATGTGTTCCCCCACCTCACAGAGAATGCCATATTGTGAAAATAACCATTCATACACAGATAGACAATGAGCAACATAGGAGAATAATTCTATTTCATTTATTCAAATATTATTATTCATTCATCTCTCTCTGTAAACTTATGAAAATACATTTATTTAATACAAAATTGGCAGAATAATAATGATTAAATGTGATTTAATGCATAAATGGACAGTTAACAAACCGATCATCCTTCTGCTCTGATCTGCTGCTTATACACGACACAACATACAAAACACAAAATGTTGGACCTGAAATATTATGAGTTTCAGCTCTGAGACCACATCGCATCCATGCCTCCATCGCAAGTCGCATATCGACGATTTTAACATTTAACTTGGGCGCTTATGGGAGAACTTAAATCTTTGTGATTGCAATGTGTGACAACATGATCGCATCGCAACTTCAAATGTTTAACTTACAGGCGTTATCCATTGAGCTTTGTGGGTCATTTATGTGTGTTATCCTCCTGAGCTTGCCACATGCTATTGTGATTGCATCGCATCACGAACAAAATAACATAACTTGTAGTTGGATTAAAGGTAAGTCGTAAACTTTTCGAAGTAGAAAACTTGTGGGCAGCCAAAAAAGGTAAATGATAAAGGATGCAAAGTCTGGGTTGCGGGAATTTATGCGGTGGTACGTGTGAAATGCGAAAGATAAGGGATAAAATGAAATACAAAGGTTTATGGTGCGGTTTGAAAATGTAGTAAGGTATGTGGGTCCCACCGATATCGCATCGGTGAAAGGCTTAAGTGTTAAACAAAAAAAATTGAGGGCTACAAAGTTGCGGACAAGAGGTAAGTCCATAGTGGTGGGTACAGAAATAATGCAGAGTATGGTTACAGGTACTCTGTTTCTGGTATTGCGTGAAAATTCCTCAAATTTGAATTCTAAGCTTCGTCCTTCCACGCACAAAAATTCAATTGAAAGTGTGTGTTGCTACCACTTTATTCATGGCGGTTGTTGGGAGTATTTCGAACATTTAATTGTTTACTTATTTTTCTTGTGTGGTCTCTAGCATAGATGTTTTAGCTCGTAATTCTGATACTTTCTTATGGTGCTTTTCTTATTATGTTTAAGTTATGTTCAGTTTCTTAGTATTGAAGGGAGGAGGTTACAGGAACCTATCTTCAGTCCAACGAAAGGTTGTGTGGGGATGATTCAACTGCTGGTTCATTGACTCTATTATGGTGTAATGATCGAGGGTCTATATTCATGGCAAGATAATGGTGTGCATGAAATGGGAGTCATCTTTCCACTATGTTGATTTTACTTGCAATGAAGAGAGATCGCAAAAGGTCTACTACCTATTTACAGTTCATTATATTATATTCTATTTTTTCTTATCTAGGAATAGATTAATCATGTCATTTATGCTATGAATAGCCTTAAATACAGATTCTTTCCAACCATTAATAACACGATAAAATAATTTTATGAATCGTTCTTGGATATTTTTAAGATTTTTCCTTGCTCATAAGATTTATTACACAACATTATACTAACGAATTTATAGGTCAAGCTAGAAAGTTCGAGCTGGTTTCTCAAGAAGTAAAGTGATATCCAAAATTTTGCACACCATTACCACAAAAAAATTATGTGCATGTACGACAATGAGCATCACCACTAATGGCTAGTCATCAACTCTAATCACATATAATAAAAATTAGGACTTGGTGCTTTAATGTGATTAGAGACTAGGGAAATTGTGTAATGGATCTAACTTGTTCTATTTTGGAACAACTTATGCATATCAATTCTTCTTTCCATGCTAAAGAAATATAGGTGGTGTTATAGAAATTATGAAGCATTATGTTATGATTTTTTCATCCAATCAAATGGTTCTATACTAATTTCAAAAAACTTAATCAAATGTTTCATACTAATTTCAGGATTTTTTTTATAGATGTAGACGTTGCTTACAAATTCATTTTTCCATGTTAAACAATATTATATTATTTTTTGCACCTTATCAATATTGAATATTATGAAGCTTTACATTTTGATTTGATATTTAATGAATTTTTTCTATTAATTTAAAAAGACTTTCCAAAGAATTTATTTTTCTATCTATAATATGTATTGTTATAAAGCATCCAGAGTTGCCACTAGGGTAAAAGGTGATCTGCACAGGTGCAACCCTAATGGCTTCTTCGGCTCTGATCTAATGTTATTCATTTTGGGATCTAGATATCACTCAAGACTTGTGACTCTCATTCTATCACCCTCTCTAGCAGTTGGCAATGGATACAGGATTGGTGATGGCCTCCTCCTGAGCACATGAAAAACGTGGATCACCTCTCGCACCATGAAATCTTCTAGGTCGAACCTTAGCCTCTCGCAACCTTTCGTCGCCTTCTAAGGGAAATATTATAGTGTTCCTGTCCCTCTGGAAAGAGGAAGCCTCGACCCCTTCAAACCTGTCTCGAATGTCAAATTGCATGCTTCCCCTTGCATGACCAGCCACAAAATACTCCCCCTCAAATGGTACATCAACAAGGCCATACCATCCTTCAAGCATGTGGTACTTCAAGGCAGTATCTAGAATTTTGTCCTTTAGTTGTATATAGAATTCTATCCTTCAATATTTTTATTCATGTTTCTTATTGTTTCCATTATGTTATTGTTTCGGGGAAAATCACCCTAGAGGTTTGTTGGGTCAAAACCTCCACAGATTAGGGCATGCTATTTAGAAGGACTCACACACAACCATACTTGAATGCAAAAAACTAGATAACAACGATAGCAGAACTCACCCGTAGTCCTACGTTCGATGTAGATCCCGCGGGGTCCAAACCCCCAACAACCCTTCTTCCTCCTTCAACCTAGAAAACACGAAAGAACGTGCACGGAAACCTAGTTGTACATCATATACTTCTTCTAAACGTTAGTGTAATCCATGTGAAACACTATATAAACCATAATAAATGTTTAAATAATAATCTTTTCACATATACAAATAGATATCAACATGTAGGTTCAGGAACAAGATGGTTCTTCATTATTACGAACAGCATGTACAGAAGTAAAGAGTGGAGAGATCACCTGAATCCTTCCACGATCTTCGAGCAGACCATCGTCCGGATTCATCCCGCCCTTGCCTCGCTAAGATCCTTTCTAGACTTGTGCACTCGAGACGACATATAAATGGATGAACATCTCCAGGAAACAAGGGTTTCCTGTTATAAATCTGGGAAAGTGCAGGAGGCACGGGGATTCAGACTTGAACTGGGATTCCAATAGAGTATAATGTCTGTAAAATTTCTCTCTCCCTTAGGCCATGCACATGAGGGGCCTTTATACTCGCTCAAAGTAGTTTCAATCAGTTGGAAACAGTTGGCCACGTACTGGGGTGGTTGAACTACCAGAGTAACCATCAACCCAGCTCAAAAATAGGGATTTTTTTATATATTTTTTAATGAATTTAATGGCAGACGCGGAAAAGTACATATGGACTCGCGTATACACGCGAAAAAGTCTGGGCATAACCGCCTATGGGAATTTTAGCACTGTTTTTTAGTGAATTTTGTTCAAGTCTATAGGAATGGGTGCCCAAAGCCATAAAAGAAATCATGAATCATATGAACGTGAAAAATGATGCTATAACAGATGCCCCCTAATATATGAGGTCAGAAGGGGTACATGATGGCCTAAATGTATTATGCACATAGAAAGAACTTCGCAAGGACAAGAGAGGACTTCACCAGATTTCAGCCTGCCAAAAACCAATGAAAGAAAAAAGAGAGTCAACTCATGCTGAGGCGGGCATACCCATGCTCAGTCAAAAATACATCATATAGAAAGTACTGAATAGATCCAACATGTATACAAGTATAGATGAACTGAAATTACACAATGAATCATCTGAGCATGGCCCAGAAATATAAGTCTGAATCAATGTCCAAGTATCACATATAGAAAGCTGATCAAGGATGCTGCAACTGGATGTCTGATCATATAAGTAACTAAATCTCCAAGTACCAAATCATAAAGGGTAGATCTCATGGTACAATCACGCAACTCGGGAGCCAACATATAAGATGTTGCTGTACAGAACTGCAACATATAAGGGTGGACGGCATCACTGGCAGAAACTGAATGGACTGTCAAAAGTGAACCGAGAAATGCTGATGCAACCCGAGGTCTTCACCGATCACTATGGCACAATTCTACACGATGGGAATAAATGAGCTGAAGTCGACCATGTGAGAAATCGTTGGATTACCGGTCAATGATGTATACCGTTAACCAACGCGAGACAACCCACCAATAATGAAAATGAGTGTCAAGGTGCCCCAGTACAATCTAACAAGTGCGAATAAATGAGTTGAAGTCGAACACTTGAGAGAATCTACCAATCAGGAGGCAATGATGAGTCCCCACTATCGATAGCGAAGAGTCTGCCACTGATGACTGCAAACCCTAAGGTACTGACAAAAAGACTCTAGACCTTATTCCCAGAGCAATGAGTCGGAGTCGATGGGAAAAGATCTGTTGGAAGGAAGGCATTAAGGCATCCTACATCAGTCCAGTGTGAGTGTAACCTGCAGGCCAAGATTTGGAAGGAATCAAACGAAGTAGAGTGACGGAACCAAACTGAAGTACGTTTCCGACATGCACAAGATGAAGCTAGCGCACGGAAGAAACCCTCTGAACCAACCAATAATGAAAGCTGCAGCAGAGGCGAGAAATCCACCGATAGGGTCAAATGGAAATCAAGGTACTGCACGAATCCCAAGTGTGATAATGTATGCTGACATCGAACACAGGGGAAACCACTCAGTCAAAGACCCATAATGATGATCAAATGTTGAGAACAAGGTCACCTATCAATGATGGAAATAGGGCCAGGGTGCAGCTCTAGGTTTGCTCTCAGAGCAATGTGTTGTAGTCGATAAGAGACAAACCCGCCAGCAAGAAGTCAATGGAGACGTTCTCAAACCAGCATGAGAAGAGGACCAAAACATCTGATGTGATAGAACAAGATACTTACAAGACCGGGAAGGCCGACTGAATAATGATTCAAGAGACACCGCAGAATGGCCGACTCTATTTAAACTTTCCTTGAACAAAAGCATGACTCGTGATGACCATGGCAGTAAAATTGACACTGTATAAGTCTGTTATGCAGGAGGCAAAACAAACTCTCCATATGATTGGAAGAGATAACCAACCAGAGGAGAAATGACAAGTGAAACAAGGTAAAGGTTGAACCTAGGTCAAAACTAAAACCATCCCAAATGGAGGAAAGATATATAAGTGTATATGCTTTGTTCAAGGGCGACAAACTGACACTGTACTTCCATCAAATAACGAAGTTACATCCCGTTCCCGCTCTTTTTTTTATATTTGATTTTTTTGTCTTTTTCATATAATAAGCCTGAAAAGGAATAAAAGAATGCTATGGTACAATGGATAGAACGAGTATTAAGAAACAGATGCACTAGTTCCTGGGATTGGAACGATCCTATGCTCAATGCAAGGTGGCAGAAACTGGTAAGCGATACTCAGAGGAATGTTCCATCCATGGGTAAAAGGGTGTCAAGTCGTGATAGCTAAGTGCATGCAATGGTTTAACTTGTATAGATAGACAAGGTCAAACTTTGGCTTAAAAATTGAGTCCAAATGAAGTCGGCTAAAGGCCAGGATAAACAAGTAGCCAATATGCAATGCAGTAATACAACTCAACGACACCAGGGAGCCTCTAGGGTAATAGCCAGAAAAATGATAGTGAGGAAGAAGAAGAATGAAGCTTCAACACATAAGTCATGGCAGGACTAAAGAGGACTCCCGAGCCTACATAAAATGTAGCATGGGCAACAAGTGATAGCGAGGAACTAACTAGGAAGCCCATGTAAAGGAAGGCTCTACCACCAAGTCATGATTAAATAATCGGCGAGTGAAATGGGTGTAATACTCATGACTTGATGGGATCGACCATATGGAAAGTGATCAGAATGGAGGCTAGTATGAAAAATGCAATGGAAAGTGGATTTCCTAACCTATATGCCAGTGAAGATCATATACCTGCCATAACGGGTCAGCATTCATTGATCAAAATATGGAAAAAATCTCAAAAATCATCAAAATGTACCTGAAAACATACCAAATTGGGCACTTTCAAGCATCCGAGTTATGCAGCTTAAGATAGATTGAAAAAATAAGCATAACAAATTTTGCAAAAATTTTCAACTTTTTGGCCATAAATAGAAAAATTACCTCATATTTGGTTTATTATTACATTGCTGATTTGGAAAAAAGTGCTCTGGAGAAAAAAGCTTCTTTCATCAAAACAGGAGCAACCGACCGTCAAAATCCACCGAATTTCTCAGGTTAGCTCTTAATTCATCCTTGCTATTCATTTTGTCCGTTCATAAATTAAATTTAGCAAATTTTCACCGTAGAATCTCTTGCTAAAAATCACGGGTTTGCGCATACGTGGGTTGGTAATGACCAAGTCGCGTATACACGCGACTGTGCACAAATAAATTCACGTATGCGCAGCCCAATATGAAAAATGTGTAGCTAATGAATGGATTATTGAAATTTGACAAGATGACCATATGATGGAGAGAGCGTGAACAAAGTGCTATTGATCAAGAAGTCATGTAGAACTAAGCATCACTAAATATTCTCCGAAACTGTGGATTGCTGAAGTTTTTTAAAATGCCAAATATGAAGAGTAATGTCCGGTTGCTCGAAATTCTCGTGAACTATTGGGAACCGGAAGAAGACTGTTTCATTATAGATCATATGCCCATATGCATCGAAGTGGAAGATATATATTTTATTACTGGACTCTCCTGGATGGGGGAGCCAGTAGACTTGCACGGTAAGCCTTTGGGAGCGCTCACCATGGAAGATTACGTCCACGTGTACTGCATACAGGGTTCCAAGAAAGTTGGAACTCAAATTGCAATCAAAGATTTAAGGGATTTGCACATGAAAATCCTCCTTTTCACCATTGGTAGGGTGGCAGGATCTGCCTCCCTACACCAAGTGTCCAGGACGCAAATGAGCATAGCAGTGGAATGCTTAACTCATGTATATGATTGGTGCACAGCCCTACTGATGAACATGAAGAAACAATTGACTTCCATCCGAAAGGCAAAGACAAAACATTTTGGATACGGTACAATTTTGATGACATTCTTCTTTGAGAAGATTCCATCACTAAGACCCAGAGTGATCTCTACCATCAGCAGCCCAAGAGACCCAAGAATTTCCCACTGGGCAGACATGATGAAGAGATTGGGGGGAAGTGAAGTTCCCCAGACCACTTGGGATGATGAGTTCTTCCAATGGTGGAGAGAACAAATC
The DNA here is from genome assembly GCA_034641835.2 of Pinus albicaulis. Lineage (NCBI taxonomy): Eukaryota > Viridiplantae > Streptophyta > Pinopsida > Pinales > Pinaceae > Pinus > Pinus albicaulis. The sequence continues at coordinate 503,154,980 of CM076579.1, forward strand.
ATCACTGTGGACGACTATCCCTATGCTGGGATGAACTTTCGTGGCGATCCAGATCTTGTCCTGCCACTAAGCGCAGCATGGGGTACAGTTGGTAAGTTTACAATTTTTGACTTATATAATTTTTTGGATTTTTTCAATATGTATGAAAAAATGTGAAAAACAAACATGTTTTTGATTGGATTCAAAATGTCTTACAATTTAAAATGATCATGAAACAGATATTGGACCAGTTCAACCTGAGGGATGCCCACGACATAAGCGTCACAGGGGCGAAGCGGATACAGTAGATCCAGACAGAACCCTCCAGGTTGTACAGAGGAACTTGGAGGGATTAACCCACCAAGTACCTATGGCTGCAGTGGAAGATCTGCCTGAAGCCATCCAGAGAGAGGTGGTAGGAGTACCCCGTGACTAGGTACGGTTATTCCACCGTGTAGCCACTGCGATCGTGTTCTATAGGAACACAACTTCTAGGCAGGGACCTCAGGAGTAGATAGATATGATGTATCAGATGACTGTATATTTTTTGAGAATGAACATGATCGGGCATAAGCCCAAATTTTTGTATGACTTATGGATCCAAATTTTTGTATAGTTTTGAACATTCTGATGATATATATACAGTGATGTTTGATGTGATGTAACAAATGTATCAAAATGTATGATGTTTTTGATGATTAAATTTTATTGTATGGAATGATTAATGTGCCAATCAATTGCTAGATTAGCTAATGAGTCTGCCAGCCAATTGTCAACTCGAGGAATATGAATGAAAGTTAAAAATTGAAATGATCTTTGTAACAAACATACCCTCAAGAAGAACCGGAGAAAAAATGGATCTCGAACCCGATAATTATTGTTCAACTGTGACACCACCAGCTGAGAGTCCAAGAAAACTACCAATGAATCAACACCCAAGGATATTGCCTCCGAGAGTAGATAAACAACTGTAGTGTATTCTGCTATGTTATTGGAAGCAGGACCAATGCAGACCCCTCTTGATACTAACAGCTGACCGGATGGATAATCAAGCACCCAAGCTGCGGAAGCTAAGTTCTAGGTGTGTCTACTAGCAACATCGGCGAAACCAAAATGACTCATGACATCCGACACAACCTACCAGGGCAGATCAAAAACATCACCAACCCATCAAAGATCGAAAAACCAGATATGTACAACGCAAAACTACTATATACAAAAGCAACATGCCAGGCCGAAGCCTAGGCATAATACTTTTTCAAATAGAGCCCATTTTTGGGCTCCGGCAACTAGTTCCCTTCAAAATCAACCAAGGTATATGCTCCTTTTTTAAGGACTTTTTTAATGATAAAGGGGCCATACCACATTGATTTAAATTTTCCTGCCCCCAGGGCATCTTTTTCTTGGGCATAGACCAAAAAAAGGTCACCTTCCGAAAAAACCCTAGGCTTGACCGCCTTATCGTACTGAACTTTAACTCGGTTTTTATGTGCTTTGTTCATCGTGGCGGCATCCCGACGCTGCTCATCGAGATGTTCCAGATGAAGAAGCCATTCTTCAAGGCTAGAAGTGTCAGGAAGAAGTTCAACAGCTAATTTAAGAGAAGGAATCTCACATTCAATGGGAAATACGGATTCCAACTCATGCACTAGCTGAAACAGAGTAAAGCCAGTTGCAGTTTTCACTGACGTCCTATATGCCCAAAGTGCAGGATATAGCATAATATGCCATTTGGATCTAGCTTTATCAATTGTCCTTTGAAGAATTGTCTTCAAGGATTTATTCACGGCTTCCACTTGCCCATTGGCTTGAGGATAATACGGAGATGAATGCTCTTGCCGGAAACCTAATTTTAGAGCCAACTCAGCCATCATGCTATTCTGAAAATGACTGCCATGATCAGTGACAATCTCTCTAGGAATACCAAAACGAGAAATAACCTGGTTGAAAAGAAAAAGAGCTGCAGTCTCACCATCATTCCCAAAAGTAGGCATAGCCTCGACCCACTTAGTAAAGTAGTCTACTGCTACAATAATGTACTTGTGACCTTTAGCCGAAGGCGGGTTACAAGTAGTATAATCAATACCCCACTTTGTAAAGGGACCGACAGTAATGACTGGAAAAAGCGGAGCTAGATGAGCGTGCATTTTTCGAGTATAAACTTGACACGGATGACACTTTTTGACCGACTCCATACAATCTTTGAAAATCGAAGGCCAAAAGTACCCAGCACGCAAAATATTTTGGGTTGTAGCAAGCCCAGATAAATGACCACCACAAGCTCCACTGTGGGAATCATTCAGCACAGCCTCAGCTTCTTCGAGAGTTAAGCAGCGTCTCAGGATTGAATCAACCCCTCGACGGTATAAAGCATCACCAATAATCAAGTAATTCTTAGCCAAGTGACGCAACTTATGACGCTCATCTTTCGAAAAAGTAGAGGGAAACTTCGCAGTCTGAAGATACACAATGATATCTCCATACCAAGGATCCTATGAAGAGATAAGAAACAAATGTTCATCCGGAAAGGATTCATCATAGATCATCTCTTCCCCACAGGGCAACTCGGAGATCAATTCCGCGAAAACTAATGATTTCTTGGACTTGGCAGACATAAAATCAAGATCAAATTCCTGCAAAATCACAATCCATCTATTGTATTTGCCCCCAATCACTCGCCTACTGAGGACAAACTGAAATGGATTGGTTGCTGCCAAAACATAAGTTTTTCGTAGAATAATGTAATGTCGGAGTTGTTGCACAGCATGAACAGCTGCTAAAGCTAACTTTTCTATCGGAGTGTACCGGAGTTCAGGCCCTACAAAGCCTCGACTAAGATAGTAAATAACATGCTCTACAAGAGCATCATCTTCCTGAACCAGAACCATACCAATAGTAGATTCTGCTGCTGCCAGATACAAAAGGAAATCCCTGCTATAATCAGGTGGACTCAATAAAGGAGCAGAGGTCAATGCTTTTTTCAAAGCATCGAATGAGCATTGAGCGAAGTCATCCCAAAGAAATGGAACTCCCTTCTTCAACAGTCTCATAAATCCCTTGGTAACTTCAGCATAATTTACGATAAATCTCCGAAGAAAATTAGACTTTCCTTGTAGACTTTGAAGTTGACGGATAGAGGACGGGGGAGGCAACCGAAGTATTGCCTCAACCTTGAAGGGATCTATCCTAATCCCTTCTCTAGACACAATGAATCCCAATAACCAACCGGATGTAACCGCGAAAACGCACTTGTTCGGATTCAACCTAATCTTATAGAAACGACATCGTTCAAATATTTGACGGAGGTGAGCAGGATGATCCATCCTCTTTCGAGAATGAGCAGCTAAATCATCCAAATACGCCTCGATAATCTTTTTGATGTCGTGAAAGGCATATGACATGGCCCGCTGAAAGGTAGCCCCAACATTTTTAAGACCAAAAGGCATCTTCTTGTATGCAAAAGTACCCCAGGGACAAATAAAGGCAATCTTATGCTGATCTTCAGGACGGATAGTAATCTGATTATATCCGAAGGAACCGTCCATGAAGGAGAAAATCTCATTACCGGCACACTCGTCAATGATTTGATCAATAAATGGTGTGGGGTAATTATCTTTAGGACATGCTTTATTGAGGTCTTTGAAATCAATGCAAACTCGAATTGTTCCTTGTTTTTTATCTACGGGAACAGGGTTTGAAACCCATTCAGTCAAAGGAACAGGGAAAATGAATCCCGCCTTAAGCAGCTTCTCCACCTCAGCTTTGATAGCTGTTGCCTTCCTAGGATTGACCGGACAAAGTTTTTGCCTCACAGGCTTAGCGTTTTCGTAAGTCTTGATCTCATGCTGGACAATAGATGGATCTATACCAGGCATTTCCTCATAAGACCAAGCGAATACATCCCTATACTCTTTAAAGAGCTCGGTGTAAATCTAAATCTCTTCACGGGAACATTCAGCTCCGATGAAGACATTCTCAATAATATTGGGATCCCTGGAAATGTTCACCGGGATAGTAGGAGAAATCACAGCCATGTTCCCTTCAGCATAAACCTGTGTTGGTGCTAAAGGGCTCAAGACTGGGAAAACAGGACCAGGAGACGGAGGACTTGGGAAACTCATTTCAACTTCGCTCAAATCAGGTAAAAAGTAAGACCGATGATGCAAATCATCCCACGGTCTATCTATACCAGTCATAGCTTCCAGGATGGCCTTTTCAGATGGAAGAGTGGTATCAAGGCAATCCTGGGCAGAAGAAGAACGAAGTGCCCAAGCTGGAGCCACATCTCCATCCAACTCTTCCGATGAGAAAGGAGCTGGGATGGATTCTACAGAGTCAACAATAGATTGATAAGAAATCTCAGCTGCAGACATTGGAAATGCCATTCCACCCACTTGACCTTCCGCTAATGTGGTAGTAGGGGAAGGTAAGGTCCAAGGGTCCGATAAATAATGAGTTCTGAAGAACTCTCTTCGAAGATGAGCCTTGGAGGATGAAATTGCATTGATATGAAGGAGGAATATCGAAAGTACCCATCAAGGAAGAATACATTCTAACTCCTAAATTCTCAACGGGTGCCTTAGTATTATCCAACTTTGGAACAGATGAGTCAGTGGATGCATTCGGGTCCATAGGAGGACAGTCCAGTTGGTCCACTGTAACAATCCTCCCTTCGTGAGGGAAACAAATAATTTAAAATAATGAGGATGCAATAGCATCCATCTCATAAATCCAGTTTCTCCCCAACAGAAGGTTGTAGTCCAAGCTTGCTTCAACTACCTCAACCTCTATATTCACAGTTTTGCCCCCAACACAGATAGGCAAAGCTGGGACAATACCATGCGGTCTGTGAGAATGACCATCAAACGCAATCAAAAGAGTGGTAGATGGAACAACTTTGGGAGATCCAATCGTCTTCCAACATGTGAGAGACATCACGCATGTGGAAGCACCCTCATCAACAACCGTTGGAAAGATATTGCACTTCTGGTACGATGATTTAATATGAAAAGCCATATGATGGGGGAGTCTCTTCTTAAAATTAGTCATATCAAATGTAATTAGAAGATATTTTTTCAGATCAATAGCTCCAATGGCAGTGAGAAAAGCACTGTCCTGAGCCGGACAAGACTGGAGCACCTCTAAAAATGACATAGCACAAGGACTCTGTGCCAGAGCTTCTACAATAGAGTAGTTCTGGGCAGCCCTAGCGTTTGGATTAATCGTCGAACGCTTAGTGGATGCTTTGGGCATCCGAGGCATAGGCTCAACAGTAGGCCTTGTAATGTGAAGCGGCTCAGTAGCATCAGGAGCATCCTTATCTTTCGAAGACTCTTCTTCGCCATAATCATGGGATCTTGTAGCGACATCCATGTGAGCACTCATTATGAATATGTTCGATGGAATTTCCCCTTCCTGGTTGCCCCCAGAGGAAGCCCCAGGATTTTGGTTCGCACCAACAACTAGTTGTTGGCCTTGGGGAAAAGGGTTTGTTAACACAGCCTGGGAACTAGAAGAACCCTGCTTAGCTAACAAGTGTTGTGCATCCTAAATTTTAGGGCAAAGGTGCGTAAGATGGTCTCCAGCACACAGCTTGCATGGAAACTTCACTTTCTTTTTATCCTTTGGCCCCTCACCAACATGCTCGTTGGTTTTATTCGCATTACCCTTCCCATTCTTTCCCTTTGTCTAATTATTTCGTCCCTTCTTCTTCCCTTCGGATTGTTGATTTCCTTTGGGATCAGAAGTTTGGACAACATTTATCGACAAAGATTGGGAAGGCGATGACTCAGCAGGCACAGCCTGACCAGAAGGAGCAGATTGTAAAGACAACTGCTGCAATTGAGTAAGCCGGCTGGCTGCACCACTATTGATCGATCCAATCAGTCCGTCACCATGAGGACCAAGATTAGTTTTGGATAAATCTAATTTGGAGTGAGGAGCATTGGGAAAATACTTATGAAGGACCCTAGACTGAGAATATATCAGTTCCAATTGCTGGGCCCTAAAAATGGCTTGCTCCTCGGAAAATACCCCGGAGAGGGATACATCTTTCGAAATATCTGACTGCAGAGATTTCAGAAACCATTCCAAAAGGAATTCTCCTGGAATATGAGCTTTAATAAGCCTCTTCCTTCTCCTCCGTTCCTGAATATGCTCAGAAATGTGGGTTGTGTCGTCCTGTTTAAAATTAGCTAGGAGTTCAGTCCCGACATCATAACGGACTGGCAACTGGAAATGGTTTAGAAATGTAACAGCCAGTTCTCCAAATGTAGCAAAACTTCCCCCAGTTAGCTCAATATACCATTTGGCAGCGTTTCCAGTTAGGGTCCGTTGAAACAATCTCAACCTAATCGAATCATCGATCAGGGAGTTCGAAGAACACCATAAATGGAAGGTGGTGATGTGATCAGCCGGATCCTTGCCATTCTTGCCTTCAAACTTTGGAATGTCTAAAGGAAGTTTGGTCGAGACCAGAGACCACCCCGGACTATAACGGATCGGATCATTAGTCAATTTCGATAGATCTGGAAAGTTTAACGTTGCCAGAAAAGGTAAACGAGGCGGAGCCTGAGGATTCCATCCATGATAGGATGAATTCCCAACATTCTAAAAAGAATACCCTGGATTTGATGAGGCACCAGGTTGCCAGAAAGAACTCGTAGAAAAAGGAGAAGAACCTCCTCCCAACGCAGAGTTACCAAAGCCCAGACCAGTTCCCCCCGCTGAAGTATGGAATGAAGAGGAAAGCCCCTGATAGGGGTTCTAGGAATTAGAAAGAGGGGAAAAGGTCTGATAAGCACTCGATGAAGGGAAAGAAGCATTCCCTTGGTGACCAGCGCAAAACTGATTCCCTGCCCCCGCTGTAGTGAATATAGGGTTCCAACCTGTAAAATTAGTCGAATTCTGACCTCCAGACTAAGGGTTGAAACTCTGGGTCTGACAAGTAAATGGAAACGACCCTAAATAAGGATTGGAACTAGGAATGTGCCCAGTTCCAAAGGGAAACCCCTGAAAAGAAGCTAATCCACTAGCCATGGAAGACATGGGTGTAGATCCAGCTGCAACAGCGGAAAAGGAAAAAGAAGGAATCCCACTAGTGGGCATTCCAAAACTGAAGGGACCAGATTGAGAAGCATGTGCTTGGGTGAAACCAGAGCCAAAAATAGTAGCACTAGAAGCAATCAAAGATATAGCAATAGTGCCCCCTCCTTCAACAGAAGCAGGAGTCTGAATGCCTGCAGCACTCACAGCAGAAGCCGCGTTCCCAGTCGTGGCCATCGAAAGGTATGTATAATATAGAGGATCTTTCGGTCTCTCTAACTCAGGTCTGATGTATTCAACAATGAACGGATAATCAGGAGGAAGAGGAGATGGAAGTGACACATAGGGTTCTGGTACTTCCTCTATTTCATCTTCTTATTCCTGCAGAAATAAAACTCATGAGGTGAGCGGAGTGCTCCTGTCGGAACCAACACCAGAATCAGCTACAAAACCTTCAAACCCTTGTGGAGGATCTCTCTCCACTACATCAGATGTCACAGGGTGATACTCACCTGCTAAACTACTCCTACGCCTTCTTGAAGAAGGCTCTGAACTCTCGGGAGATAACCCTCAGATTCTCCTCGATCGACGAGGCGCTTGATCAGCCACTTTAACAAATTTTAATTAGACTCAAAAAATATAAAGCTAGGCAAGCTAGGAGCAAAGAGCACTCACTAAAAAGAAATCCCTGAGATACAATCAAGCAAACAACCTTCAGGTATTTCCGCTCCGGGTGATTAGGACCGGACAACAAAATACAAGAAAGCGAAATATAGGACCTCTTGAAAGTAGTCTAGGATAATTACGGCCCAGGCCTACTAGCGAAGGTAATAGAAATAGTTACGCCAACCTCCTAGCGACAACCTTTGCCAGCACAAGTACCCAAGCTTCACAAGGGCACCCCCCAGAAGTACTCCTGAAAGTGATACGACGTCTGCCTGAGGTACCACGGGTATTCCCCCCCGCAGTCACCTATGTGGAACCTAGGAGTGGCAACTATGGGCACCAGTCTGTGTCAGAAGCCGGGCGGAACAGTCTTGAGGTCAGATCCAGCAAATCAGAGAGGGGGTATCTCTCTTCTCAGCCTTCACTTCCCCTCGCGCTTGACTCTCTGGAGGAGAGCTTTCCCGGTCCACCTAATGGAGTTGGATTTCGCTCAATTAATCAAATTCTATGTTTTGTTTGAGCGGCCTTGGAGAGTTAACTCTCCACTCAGCTAATCCAAGGCCCTATAACCTAGCTAGTTGGTGTATGACACTTAAAAAAATTGCTAGTTTCTTTTAAATTATATCGCTTATTTTAATTTGCCATTATGTTAAGTCAAAGGGATACGGAAATGAAACTTGTGGTGTTTTGACGCAGAAAAGAAATTAATAAAAACCAAACTACATGCAAATGCAGTTATTGTCTTTCGATGAAAAGAAACTTCTACATAGGTTCTACGAGATTAAAAAAAATTATTTTTCTTTTCAGATAACAAACTTCACACTCACAAAAATTATGAAAATGACTAAATGCTTAAGTGCACCTGATGCAAATCACTACGAGCATGCAAATTCTAAGATGCAAAATCTACTAAAGATGAGAGAAATTTCCCAAAGATCCTTCAGTTTTATCTCTTTTTGGTTTTCCAGATAGCTAGTTCCCAAAATCAGGAACTCTTAATATAAAGACACCAAAAACGCTTGAAACAAGAGGAAGAAACCAATAACAATTCCTTTCCAAAATCAAGTAAAAAAAAAAAAGCAAGAAACCTCAACAAAGCTTCAACAGATATAAAAAAAAAACAAAAATGCAAAACAAAAGCAAATGACAAAACAAAATGTTTTTTGAGCTTATGAGTTTTATAAAAAGGAAAGAGCTCGAAAAGACCAAGAAAAACTATCAAATCCCAAGCCAAACAACTCTGAATTTCCAGCAAAAAATTCAAAAATTCTCTAAACCTTATAGGGCTAGCTAGTAGCAAGATTTATATGAGCAAAAGAAGACAAGAAACTCAAACACTCAGCCTAGAGGAATATTACAACCTTGCAGCAAACAAAAACTTCAAAGAACCAAGAAAGACTCTTCAAAAATTGCAACAAGACCTAGTCAACTGAACTCAAGAAAACCAGCCAAGAAATGGGCAAAAATCGAAGTGCAAAGCAAGACACAAAGGTAGGAAAGAGTAAATGAGCAGAAGCTCTCTGTTCTGATGAAGCAGAACAACCAAGAATCCCCAGAAAGAGATCTTGGTACTCGACCCAGAAATGAAAGCAAAATAAACAAGATTTGCCAAATAAGCTATTTTTCAACCAAACAAGAGACAGAAAAGACCAAATACCACTTTCTACACAATCCAGAGGGTACAAATACACTGTAGGAACAGGCCTCCACAGGTAGACAAGAACAAAAAGCCAAGAAACCTAAAATTTCAAAATTGACCCAGATATATGCGACTTGAGAGTTATGAAACAAGCCTGCATATGCGACTGTGTTAAAGGAAACTCACGTATACGCGACTACCTTTAACCAAAAATGCATGTATACGCATCTGTGTGCAGACAAACCCATGTATACAAAGGTAAATAATGAAAATTAAAAAAGATCAAGCCTAGATAAGGAACCAGGACTTCAGTCTGACTGAGAAAGAGTTAACTGGACTGGAAATAAAAGTTAAAACTATTGGAAACCTATCAAACAGCTGAAACCACCCAACAGGGGAATCACAAAAATGTGTTCCCCAGCGGAGTCGCCAGCTCTGTTTCGGGGAAAATCACCCTAGAGGTTTTTTTGGTCGAAACCTCCACAGATCAGGGCATGCTATTTAGAAGGACTCACACACAACCATACTTGAATGCAAAAAACTAGATAACAACGATAGCAGAACTCACCCGTAGTCCTACGTTCGATGTATATCCCACGGGGTCCAAACCCCCAACAACCCTTCTTCCTCCTTCAACCTGGAAAACAAGAAAGAACGTGCACGGAAACCTAGTTATACAGCATATACTTCTTCTAAACGTTAGTGTAATCCATGTGAAACACTATATAAACCATAATAAATGTTTAAATGATAATATTTTCACATATACAAATAGATATCAACATGTAGGTTCAGGAACAAGATGGTTATTCATTATTACGAACAGCATGTACAGAAGTAAAGAGTGGAGAGATCACCTGAATCCTTCCACGATCTTCGAGCAGACCGTCATCCAGATTCATCCTGCCCTTGCCTCGCTAAGATCCTTTCTAGACTTGTGCACTCGAGATGACATATAAATGGATGAACATCTCTATGAAACAAGGGTTTCCTGTTATAAATCTAGGAAAGTGCAGGAGGCACGGGGATTCAGACTTGAACTGGGATTCCAACAGAGTATAATGTCTGTAAAATTTCTCTCTCCCTTAGGCCATGCACATGAGGGGCTTTTATACTCCCTCAAAGTAGTTTCAATCAGTTGGAAACAGTTGGCCACATGCTGGGGTGGTTGAACTACCAGAGTAACCATCAACCCAGCCCGAAAATAGGGATTTTTTATATATTTTTTAATTATTTTAATGGCATACGCGGAAAAGTACATATGGACTCACGGATACACGCGGAAAAGTCTGGGCATAACCGCGTATGGGAATTTTAACACTGTTTTTTAGTGAATTTTTTTCAAGTCTGTAGGAATGGGTGCCCAAAGCCATAAAAGAAATCATGAATCATATGAAGGTGAAAAATGATGCTATAAAAGTTATATATATATATATGCTGATTTTATTTCAAAAAAATCCACAGTGGAAGATACATTTATTTATCTATATAAATTCTTTTAGAGTTGGAAAATTGGAGGAATAACACCATAAGATTTTTTTTATAGATAAGATGAAATTTGAAAAACTTTAGTAAAAAACATTATGAGACCCATTTTGAGGCATCAAATGGCATTTAGGAGTATAAAACCTTATCCCTTAAGCACCCCACTTTTTTCTGTTGTTCTAGACACAAAAATATTCCTATGGCACAAGAATCATCTAGTTTAGTGTGTGTATCAAAATGTTTTACATTCTCCCAGTGAATTTCTTGTTTTCACCACCATAGTTTGAGATGTTTGAGAAGATGTCACGTTATCAATGTTATACATGGAAAATGGGCTAGGCCGATTAACATGATTAAAGAGAATCTTGAAGAGATCATATTGTAATTCTAGTTAAGAGTTAAAGTAGTCAAAACTAACTACTAGTAACTTATCATTGTATGTTATAATTGGGCAACTAGGAGGAAAGGGGGTTCTATTCTATTCAATAATTTTTTTTCAGCAAATGAGTAAATTAGTCGAGAGTGGATAAGGAGAGAAAATTCATAGTGTATTTTTTCACTATAGCATCCCATGGGCCACAAGATAAAGATAGAAGAGTCACCTCACATTATAGTTGGGATTTTATCCTGAAGGGGTTTCCCTAGGGTATCTCTCATGTTCTTATGGTTGTGAGTCATTCTATTTTTATTTCTTTTATATTTTACAATGTTTACATATTACATTCATGAAATGATAACATATTAAATATAGAAGTATATGGAAAAATAATCTACATAGTATAAATTTCATATTTTTAACGATAATTATGTCATATCTGTAGCAACAAATTACCTAGTGGAATATCCATGGAATTTTACGCATCATATTAGTATCGAAGAAGTTTTCTTTGGCTATATTATGGGGAGTTGTATGGGAACTATATTGATTAATATAAAAGTCATCAAACCTTCGTCGTGGCTCATGAATCTATGAATAACAGTCACGATCTCACATAGGATAGATCTAGACAGCTACAAACACGCATTCTCAACATAAATCATAATGTGCCCCCATCATGCGAGCTTTGACCAATAAGCTCATTCTATTAAGAGAATATGGAGGTTTTATCAAAGAGGTTAAATCACATGGGAGATCAAGAGATTGAAGAAGCATGTTGGAAATATGGCAAGAAAATGATTCATTTGACTAGTGCCTTAGTCAAATGGAGAAAAATCGATTTTCCACATCAACAAGATTTATTGGATAGTAGTTACCTAGAGTGACATGGCCTTGTTTACTACTGAAGTCAATAAATTCAATCTTGTAGACTAGAAGTAGATTTTTACGTGAGTTTATTGCTAAGATCTAGCAGTCTAGTTGATGTATTTTTAGTTGAACTCAGTTAATTGATCTTTGGTAATTAGTTGAGTCACTTGAAGACTAGTTGAGTAATTATGACTATTGTTAGCTCATTGATTTTTTAGTTAGCTAGTTAATCAATTAATAATTTACCTAGTCATGCATGGAACTGAAGCTTCCTAGGTGAGTGGATGGAAAAGGCACATTTGTATTTATACCTCTATATTGTTCAGTGTACAATGGTTTTTTACTAAGGAGGTGACCAATTCCCTCGGATTTTCATAAGGAAATAGGGGATTTACCTCTCTTTTAGTCACAACTTAATTCCTTTGGGATTTCCAAAGGAAATATGAGGAAGTTTGAGGGTTGAATTGGTTAAGTGTTGGTGAGACCCGGACAATGTGAAGGAGATCATAATTGGAGTGGAGGGTGTGCTTTGAGATTGAAGAAATACACTATAATGGATCCATATTAACATATGAATTAACTCAATGCAACATAGGGGTTTTTCCTAGTTGGGTTTCCGTATAAGATAATTGTGTTCCTTTTCTTTTGATGGTTTCCTATTATTGAATGACTTTCTATCATGTATTTTCCTTTCCGCAGAATAGTATAAGAAATTTATGTCTCTTGATTTTAGTTCCATTTCATGTGTAATCGAAAATTTCTTGAAATTTCTACATGTTATGAGAGCCTCAGAAAACTACATAGAAACATTGGTCAAGATATTCTCCTAGAGATTTTTATTTTTGGTGTTATTGGTGCAAATTATCTTCAGTGCAAAGAAAATGTCTCTCAACAGATTGAGGCTGTAATATGCATTGGACAACACCTCAGATTTTTGTTCTTGGAAAGACATTACGAAAGCTATCCTAGATGGCAATGGAGCGTGGGAATATACAAAAACTGATATTTGAAAACCAACAACATCATATTCACAAGAAATTTCTCAGTGGAATAAAGACACAACATGAGTGAGGATGATTATTTTGGAGGGTTCCAGAGATCATGTCGTTTCAAACTTGCATGGAAAGGAGACTACCTTTTCAATCTAGAAAAATCTCACAGATCTATTACAAAGCAACAATGATGTCAATAAATTGGAATTGATAGATGAACTTAGGAGCATTTGAATGAAAAAAATAAAATCATTCCATAATACCTCATGAGATTCACTAAGGTTCGATATGATTTTTGAGGAGTAGGAGAAAATCTATAGTCATATGAACTTGTGGCCATAGAACTCCTTCGCCTTCCGAAATCGAAGAACAACTACCAGGTTTTAGTTAATGTCAAATGAAAGTGACAAGCTTCTAAAGTGGGAGATAATTTTGTATTATTTGGTGTAGGAAGAGATTCTTCTCTAATTGGAAAAGGCAAGAAGGCCCAAGGCGAGGCATAATCCTTCCAGAACAATGGAAAGAACGAGGACCTCAACAAAAAAAAATGTTTTCATTATCATGAATATGGACACTATGCAACTAAGTGTCCACACTAGAAATATGACGAGGGGCCTATAGTAGGAGCAGGAAGAGATGCTTTGGCATCTCAATTCGAGTTAGTTTTGGTATTTGTCCTTATCAAAACTATGAGAGAATTCGGGAAGGATTTTTATCTTATACTTTTAGGAGATTGGTTGTAACCACATGAGATAAATGTGGATTTAAGATATATTTGAGGATCTATATTTATCCTTAATTTTGTTTTAAATAGGAGTCCCTGCATACAAAGGGTTGTAAATGGTTGGTTGTTAGAGATTAGAGGTAGCTAGTGGCTAGTTAATAGTTGGAGGTTCCAAGTTTCATTCAAGATGTGATATGTAAAGTGAGGAGAGATAATTCTTGTAATATCTTATAATAATTTTATGAAATGAATACTTCCACTTTGATCTCCAAGATGTGATAGTTGTTCGATGTGCTTGTTGAGGAATGGAGGGCCCTCATAAAACCGAGTTTGCATACATTTGTACATATTGGTAACATAGAATAATATAGTTATTTCATTTCTTTTCAGTAAGTGTGTTTTTATTTTATGCAAGTCTTCTTCTCCTTTTAGCAGTGTGATTTCAATTATGCAGGTGTGGTGTGATTTCAATTCTGCAAGAGTAAATTAAATTTCATGCAAGTGTGATTTCCTTTATGCAAGTATTTTTTCAATTTCTTTATGTTTGATTTGATTTAGTTTAAATTATATTTATTTATTTATTTTTTAATTAAGTGTTAATTTCATTTAGATTAATCTAATATGATTAATAATAACTTGGTAGATATAGTACATGTATATCCTGTCAGTTTACAAAAACCCGGGTTGAGAATGAAATGAAAAGGATTTAACTAACCATTAAATCACTTAACACAAGCCTACCCGGAATGTGAAGAGGAAAGAGTGGAAGGAGTCAGGTGGAGTGGACCAACAAGGATGCATTGTTATCAATTCACAGGAGTGGCTATGTGGCAGTGGGTCTACACGGAAAGGTCATTACCTTTTAAGAGTTTATAAATTAAAATAAAGCATCGGGGTTACGTGGAGGAGGTAATAGTAGAGGAAAAAATATGTATGTCAAAACCCCGATAACTATTTGCGAAGAGAATTATATGGAGGCATTAATTACCATGCAATCATAGAGGTAACATCACAAATGGTGTGGCGTATTAAGGTGGGGCCATACCTCAAAAATCCTAAATCCTATAAAAAAAATTTGACAACTTTTAAAAATTGTCGAGTTCGGGAGCTTCACGCATTAGAGTTGGTGTTTAGTCATTTCTTGTGTAATATAGAGAACCAAGGGTGTTGAAAATTTGGTCATGGAAATATGCCCCCGATAGGACCCTGAAGGACTTGACACCTAACTTCTCAACCGCCGGTCATAGAGCCTGATCATATCAGAAAAGCCTTCAACACTTAAGCAAAAGGGTGTAAGGACTAAAATAGCTAGATTTAGGCATCTTTCATGTTGTAAAAGGAAAAAGCCCAAGGAATCTATATTTAATAGAAAGGTTATTTTTAGTGGTAGAGACATGTTTAAAAGACTTTAGGTGTCGCATGGAAAGATGAGATGGCAACTATTTTTGGTGGGACCATATTGATAGTGGCATGGATGGGTGGATAACTATTTTTGGAGGTTTCTCTTGGAAGAACTAGATGATAATAGGTATTTTTGGCAGATTTACAGTGAAGGAGGGAGTTTTGGAATTTTTCACCAAGTTTGGAAGCTCACTAACTTTAGATAAACTCCACTTAATATTTAAAATGAAAATTTCGAGTGAAAATATCACACAAACTCACATAAAAGGCAGATCTTTCTAGATGACCTTAAGATAACATGAAGAGTAGATTTAGAGGACCAACATGAACAAGACAGAGGAAGAAATAAGAAAAACCATGTACTAGATAAAAGATAAAGATAACTCAATTCTAATACCATAAATATCAGTTTAGAATTCATTAAAAGTAGAATTTGAGCAGCAGAGTAATTGATGACTGCAACAAATTGTGAAAGAGTGTCATAGTGGTTGACAATGTGTGCAAGAGTTGTTTGTGGAGAATGATTCATGATGGTGGTATGCATAGAGGATGAAACAAAGACCAATATTGGTATCCAAATGGTGTTTTAGAGATGCATAGAATCGATTGGTAGTTGGGGTTGATAATGCTGGTGTATAGAGCTTGGTGATTTTCTTAGTAATGGCAACTTGATGAAGGTGGTGGTATTTTGTATCAGTAACTAAATATTACTGAAGGTGTTTGCATTATTAATCAAATATTTCTAAAAGTGTTTATATAGTGGCTTTGGTGAGCAATTACAACAACAAAAAATTACTTTTTTATGAGGTAAGAGGTCTATTGGTTCTATTTTTAGAATGGATGAAAGATGAATCAACAAGGCCAACAAGTGGTAGCTTGTAGATCAGGGGTTGGAGCTCCTTTCAGTGGGTACTGGTAATTTTTTGGTGGAAAGAGTCCCTTTCAACAGAGACTAATAAATGGGCAGGGGAAAATTCCCTTTCAGTAGAGAATGATAAATGAGCAATAGAAATAGGCCCTTGTAGTGAGTATTGGTAAATGATCAAGGGAAAAGTTCCCTTCTAGTAGCAGTTGATAAATGAGAAGGGATACAAGTTCATTTCAGTAGCAACTGATAAAACTTAAAGTGGTAGATTATGGGCTATGGATGTAATCAAGTTGAAACTTTTAGGGAAAGGAATATTGATGTCTTGTGTTTATTTTTCTGATGTGCTTATGATATTATGTTTCCCATGATTGAGTTGTGTGGTTGATCCATGAATTATTTCTAAAGTGATTCAAAAGTATAATTTGTGAAAACATGTATAAGTTGGTCACACTATAGATTCACCCCCCTTAATAGTGTATTAATTTCCATTGTTTCTAACAAATGGTATCAGAGAAATTTCCTTCATGATCATTTTAATAGCTATAAGGAAGACCAGGGATCATGTAAAACTAGGGTTGGATGACCTCAGATGGATTCCTTTTTTGAATGGCTCAAATTATACAACTTGGAAGGTAAGAATGAAAATCTAGTTGTACGCCTCTAATTTTGGTGTATGGATATCTTTGGATAATGGAGGAATAAATGATAAGTTTTATAAACAATTTAAGAAGTAAATCATGAGGGGGTTGTGAAAGGAAGATATTGAGAAAGTAATTTTTTTTAAAACTAGAAAGGAGATATAGGATAAATTATGGCATGAATTATGGCATGATTCTTTTGTATCAAGAGGTAAAAAAAATTATCTACAACCAGAGGAGATGAAATTTGCAGGTAAGTTCTTGTTTTGTTGTAATTGTCACAGAATAGGGCATTTGTCTTCAAAATTATCACCTAAAATTACTAGTAACCATGAGAGCAACTCATCAAGTTTTAGAGGGGAAAGGACCACCTTTATTGTAATATAATACCTTTAAAATGGTCAAGAAGACAATGGGTCGACCTATGGCGAAGAGGAAAAATGGAGAGCTTATCTATCAGAAAAAATAATCCATAGAATAATTAAGGGAATAAACCCTTGAACAAGATCTGAGTGAAAATCACACTTTGTTATGTATCTAGTTTCTCGTCTAGTGAATTGGAAGATATTGACGAAACTATCTATTTGAAGAGGCATCACATGTCAAATCTTAAGTGTTGAAATATGTAACTAGGTTCGGTCTTGATAATTACATATGTAATCATCATTTTATGTATTTTATGTAATGAGAAAAATATAATTTATTATTGTTGATATTGAGGCATGGCTTTCATGCTCAAAGAAATTTATTTATAGTTCAAGCTCCCATTGACAGCTCTGAGATCATTTTCATGTATGAAAGACCCATTCTGGCATGTTACATATTGTAAAAAAACATATTTTAGTTAAGTTTAGAGTGTAAAGCTCCTCCAAGACCTTATCATAAGTGCTACAACTAGACAACCTTCAAAATGAGCAGAAAACCTATCAAAAAGACATGTCAGCCTAGAAATGATATCAAGTGAGCATATTAGCTGTTAGAAAATTATATATTCCAGAGGAATGCAATATATAAAATATGTGGAAAACAGAAGCACACATAACACATAAAAACAGAGAGACACATATATACGTGGTTCACCCAGTTTGGGCTACGTCCACCCAAACCAGCTAGTCATTACTTTCCATTATCCAGAAAAATGATGAGACACAACCTACATCAGGTCCACTGTAATATCATTTGTTCTCTCTCACAGTATCCTTGTGTGTTTAGCGCTCTGAGAATACACATACAATACATAGCTGCAAATATAATGCCCTCATACAAGTGAGGGGTTGCCTTCTAGCACAAAAAACCCTAAACTAAACATAACTTCTACCATCAGATCATTTTCCTAATGAACGGCCCAGATTGACTACAAATTACTATACTTTTACAAGGAAATTTTACATCTTTTTTTATCTTCGAGGATGCTGCCCTCGAAACCCCCCGCCAAGGGGGGTTCCATAAAGTCGCAGCTGCCCCTACCTAGACCCCCTAGACTCTGTTTAATTATGGGTGGCGTTGCTGCCCCATTAAGGTACATGGGTCCAATGCCGTGATACAAAATAAACAAGATAATCAGACTCCACACCCAACAATCTCCCACTTGGAGACTGGTTGTAGCAACTCCATTGTAGCTTCATTTGCTGAAAAATGACTCCTCTTTGGACCTGGTTGTTTATCATATTCATCGTCATCCTTGAAGACCAATTTAAACTGATCATAATCTCATTTTCTGTCCGGTTACAGATTTTGTTCGCATATCTATAGGATTCTGGTTAGTGTGTATTTTTTCTAGCTTCAAATATCCATCTTCCAATAATGATGGTATGAAATGGTACTTGAGTTGTATGTGTTTATTCCTAGAATGAAATGACGAGTTCTTTGAAAGATGAATGGCACTTTGGTTGTCACTGTATAACTTTCCCATATCATGATTCTTACCCAATTCATCCATAAACCTTTCTAACCAAATCATTTCCTTAATAGCCTCTATAGCAGCAACATACTCTGCTTCTATTATTGAAAGTGAAACAAAACTTTGGATTTTTGAAACCCAACTGACAGTTGTTCCACCTACAGTAAATACATACCCTGTACTACTCCTCTTGTTATCTCTATCACCTTCCATATCTACATCAACATATCCTTGTAGAGAAATGTTTCAACCACCAAAGAATAATGCTTGATTTTTGGTACCTCTCAAATATTTGAGAATCCATTTTATTTCCATCCAATTTTCTTTTCCTGGATTGTTCATGTACCTGCTTAAAATTCCCACTGCATGCGCAATATCAGGCTGTTGTGAAACCAGCTCCAAAAATAGAAGAAAAGAGATATCAATGCCTTAGAAATAATCCACTTTGAGGGGGCAACCTCCAATACATTACATGAATGAACAATTCTTGGATGATACAAATTACAAAACCTCCTTTCTATATATAGGAGTCCATGGGGCCACAATTTAATCCTAGCCGACCTAGAAAAAATAATTTAATGGCACAATAATAACAATATGGGGGTTACAGGGGTACAATAATAACAATAAGGGGGTTACACTAACAACAATAAGGGACTATACTAGAAATATAGGGACCTAACATGCCCCTCTCCTTCAAAAAAGTGTTGTCCTCAATGCTTGAGTAGCTCTGGGTGCTTCTGTATAAAAATCTCATCCTCCCATGTATAATCTTCAATGGGTAAGTTCTTCCACTTGATGAGATACTCTGAAATTGATCGATTTCGTAGCTGTTGAGTTCTTGTTTCCATGATCGCTTTCGGTTCCAATATGATTTTTCCTTCCTCGTCAAGTTCTGGCAATATTGTTTGAACTGGAATATTTTCACCTATAACCTTCTTTAAGCATGAAACATGGAAAACTAGATGCACTCGTGAAGAAGTAGGAAGCCCCAATTTGTATGCAATAGTACCAATCTTTTGCAACACCTTGTAAGGACCATAGTAATTTGCCGATAATTTATTATTCTTCGTAGCTTGCTTGAGGGACATTTGTTTGTATGGTTGTAGCCGTAAAAGTACCTAGTCTCCTACATCAAAATTTCTCTATCTGCAATGTTGATCTGCCTATAGTTTCATTAGATTTTGTGCCAAATTCAGGTTATCCTTTAAGAGATGGATAACTTCTTGTTGATGCTAGATGTCATCTTCCACTGCTTGAACCTTCAAATTTTCTCTTAAATATGATGTGATGGAGGGTGTATGATATCCATAAAGTGCCATAAATGGGGTCATTTTTGCTCCAGTATGGAAGGAAGTGTTATACCACCATTTAGCGAGAGGTAACCACTTGACCCATTGTGTTTTTTTATCAAATACAAAACAATGAAGATATCCTTCCAAACATTTATTTACTATCTTGGTTTGACCATTGGATTGAGGATGATAAGATGAGCTATGAGCTAATTGAGTACCCAAAAAAAGAAAATAACTTCGTCCAAAAATTTCCAGTAAAAATTGGATCTCCGTCGCTCACAAAAACCCTTTGGTTTCCATGTAGCTTTTTAATTGTGTCCATAAATGTTGTAGCAACTGAACTTGCTTTAAATGGATGAGATAATATACAAAATTGTGCATACTTGGTAAGTCTATCAACTACCACCATGACGACACTCTTTCCTTTAGACCTAGGTAAACATGTGATAAAATCCATTTAAATCTCCTCTCAACGTTGACTTGGAATGGATAAAGGTTGTAGAGGACCCGGGGTCTTCATTGTATCAACTTTATTTTGCTGGCAAATCAAACATTGTGCTACAAAATTTTGAATATCAGATTTAAGGCCATCCAAGAAAAATTCTTTCTTCACCCTGTGGTAAGTTTTTAAAAATCCTGAGTGTCCTCCTAAAGGAGAAGTGTGCAATTCCAAAAGAATCTTTTGTTTTCGTTGGGAATTATTACAAAGATATAAGCGATCTTTGTACCATAAGGAATCATTTTTCCAACTAAATGTATCAGATGTACTAGTATCTTGCTGCAACTTTTGAATGAGTGTCCACACTTCTCTTTCCTTCTTCCATTCATCTCTTTCTTCGGTTATCCAATCTGGTTAGATAGTAGAAATGGCACAAAGCAATGCTTCCACCTCTTCATTATTTCTTGAGAGTGCATCTGCAACAACATTTTTCTTCCCTTTTTGTAGATTATTTAAAAGTCATAACCCAACATCTTTGTGACCAATTTTTTCTTCTCTTCTGAAGATAGTCTTTGTTCCAAAAAGTGTTTAAGACTATTATGATCAATTTTTACCTTGAAGTGTCTTCCCATTAGGTAAGTTTTTCATTTATTTAATGCATGAAATATTTCTAACATTTCTTTCTCATAAATAGCTTTCTGTAAATACTTTATTTTGATTGGATGACTTTCAAAAGCAATGGGTCTTCCTTCTTGCATTAAAACAACACCAATTCCATTTCCCGAGGCATCACATTCCACAATAAAGGTTTTTGTGAAGTCTGGCGTAGCTAAGACCGGTGCTAGGAAAATTGACTCTTTAAGATGTTCAAAGGCCTTAATTGCTTCAGGAGTCCATGAAAATGCATGTGTTATAGCATAATTTCTCACCTTGACATGATTTATGATTGCTTTATGGCTTTTGGGCACCCATTCCTACAGACTTGGACAAATTCACTTAAAAACAGTGTAAAATCCCCCAGACGCGACTATGCCCGTGTTTTTCCGCGTGTATACGCGAGTCCAGCTAGAATTTTGCGCGTATGCCATTAAAATGATTAAAAAATCCCTAATTTCGTGCTGGGTTGATGGCTACTCAGGTAGTTCAACCACCCCAGCCCGTAGCCAACTGTTTCCAACTGTTGAAACTACTTGGAGGGACTATAAAAAGACCTCATATGTATGGCCTAAGGGAGAGAGAGAATTATTGATATTATACTCTATTGGTATTCCCTATCCAAGTCTGATTCCCCGTGCCTCCTGCACTTTCCCATTTCAT
The DNA here is from genome assembly GCA_034641835.2 of Pinus albicaulis. Classification (NCBI taxonomy): domain Eukaryota; kingdom Viridiplantae; phylum Streptophyta; class Pinopsida; order Pinales; family Pinaceae; genus Pinus; species Pinus albicaulis. The sequence goes on from CM076579.1 coordinate 503,176,613, forward strand.
TATAGGAAACCCTTGTTTCCTTGAGATACACATCCCTTTATATGTTATCTCGTATGCACCAGTTTGGAAGGAGTCCTAGCGAGGCAAGGGCTGGACGGATCCGGACGACGGTCTGCGAAGGCCTTGGAAGGATCAGGTGATCTCTCCACCCGTTACTTTTGAACATGCTATTTATAATAGAGAAGTACCATGCTGTTCCCGAGATAAACATGTTAGTGTATGCTTATATGTATGAGAATATTTGTTATACAAGCATTCATTATGATTTATTTAATGTTTTATATGAATCTCACTAACATTTAGAGTAGATATATGCTGTACAACCTGTCCTTTGTGCTCGTTTCTTCTTGTATTTCAGGTTAAGAAGGAAGGACGGTTGCTGGGGGTTTGAACCCTGAGGGATCTTCTTCAACCATAGGACCTACGGGTAACCTTCTCATTCTGCTCTATTTAGTTTTTCTGAACGTGCATGGTTGTGTGAGTCTCTGTTAAGTAGCATGCCCCTGCTCTGTGGAGGTTGTATCCCAACCAACCTCTAGGGTGATATTTCCCCGAAACAGCATGTTTCTTCAATAATGTTATTAAAGGTGCTGCTATTCTCCCATAATTCTTAAGAAACTTGTGATAATACCCTGTTAACCCGAGAAATCCTCGCAACTACTTTATGGTTGTGGGGACTTTCCATTCTTTAATGGCTTTAATTTTGTTATGGTCTACCTTAACACCCTCGTGAGATACAATATGACCCAGATATTCCACCTCTTGTACTCCACAAAAACATTTCGATGTTTTTGCGTATTATTGTTTCTCCTGCAATAGTTTGAGCACCCTGTCAACATGTTTAACATGATCCTTCCAAGACCTACTGTAGATTAGTATATCATCAAAAAATACTAGCACAAATTTTCTAAGGAAGGGTTTGAAAATGGAATTCATCAAGCCTTGAAATGTAGAAGGTGCATTGGTAAGGCCAAAAGGCATGACCAAAAATTCATAATGAACCTCATGAGCTCAAAATGTTGTTTTTGAAATATCTTTAGTCTTCATTCTAATTTGATGATATCATGAACAAAGATCCAACTTGGTAAAATAAATTTCTCCATGTAATTCATCCAATAATTCATCAGTCATGGGAATGGGAAATTTATCTTTAATGGTGAGATTATTGAGCTCTCTATAATCTAGACACATGCACCATGATCCATCCTTCTTGTGTACCAATACTACAGGAGCAAAAAAAGAACTTTGACTAGGTTGAATTATACCAGCCTCTAACATTTTTGCAATCATACATTCAATTTCACTCTTTTGGAGATAAGGATATCTATAAGGCCTGATGTTTTGAGGAACACTTCCTCGAATCAAATGAATAGAATTATCATGATCACGAATAGGTTGGAGTCCTTTGGGAATTTTAAGAAACTTGGAATGATTTCCCAAGACGTTTTAGAGATCTACAGAAATAGATGATTTTGATGTTGGAACTTCTAGTGAGCATAATTGTGCAATTATGCCTTGTTTTTATTTATTTAGAATGTTTTTCATGAAATTAGAGCTTATTATCTTTCCCAGCTTCCCTACAATACCCCGTAATTTGACATCCTTTCCTTCTGAAAAAAAATTCAAGAAAAGTTCTTGAATATTAAAAGCTACCGTCCCCAAAGATTGTAACAATTGTACTCCTAGTACAACATCAGCACCTCCCATAGGAATGGAAAGCATTGGAATATTCAATAGATATTCCCCCATGGTTAGCTTTATATTATGGAATTTTCCAAAGCAATTTATATTTCCTCCATTTGCAACCGTCACTTGACATTCTGGTGCTGGGTATCGGAAACAATTCAATTCCTTGGCTACCTTACAATGAATAAAATTATGGCTACTAACTGAATCAATCAACACTATTACCTTTTTCTTCTTGATATGTTCTTCTACCTTGAGAGTTTGAGGAGTGGTAATTCCTGCCAATGCATTACACGATATGGTGCGTCTAATTTCTTCCTCTTCTAGGGTTGGCTCCTGGTGTATATCCTATTCTTGTTCATTTTCTTCTTCCTCTTCACAATATATGTAAAACAAGTTCTTCTCAACTCACTTATGACCTTTAGAGCATGGAAAATTTTAGGTTCTAGTATTCACAGGTGGGCTAATTTTCCATGGTTTTTCCAAAAAAATGATTCGCCAATTTCCATTTTTTTATAAAAATGATTCACCCAAATTTTACAATATAAAATTATTCTACGTTAAAAATCGCCAACATTATATAGACAATATATATAATATCATTATAAATTTGAATAATTTTACAAATACATCAATAAAAATTTTATAGTTTACATATTAGGGACTAGTGAGATTTGCCAATTTTTTAAACTTTAAGATAATTTTTCATCATTAAAATTATCCCTGCTTTAGTGTATTTGTTATCACAACTATAGCAAAGCCCTTTTCCTCTTTTATTCTAATTTCTGTGGTGTCAACCTTATAGGTTGTGGAAATCTAGGAGTAGCAACACTTCCCTCTTTATAGAAGTTAGTGGTAGGCTTACTTGTCGCCATAATTTTACATTCAATTTTTCTTGACAACCTGAATGCCTTCTCCAATGAATCAGGTTCCAAAACACGAAATTCATGTTGGATGTTATCCTTTAAAGTACTTACAAAGAGATCAATCATGTGTTCCTCTTGAATATCAGTTACCCTTATATTCAATTTTGGGAAGTCCTCAATGTGCTCCCCACTAAACCCTTTTTTTTTAGATTTATCAATTGGCTAAAGAAGGTGTTGCTCGTTGTATCGTCATAATGTGCTATCATTTCCTCTGTAAAAATTGACCAAGTGACAATTTTTTTATGGGAGCAAAGCCATCGATACCATACAAACGTATTTTGTTCTAAATGTAAAGTTGCAATGCATACCTTTTGTGTGTTTTGCACATTATTGAGATCACAATATTGCTCCATCTGTAGTATCCATGTTACAGGATCATTTCCATGAAACTTCCTCATATCCATTTTTGGAATATGGTGGTTCTTCCCGCCAACATTAGAGTTTATGAAATCATGATTAAAATTTATTTTGTTCTCATCATGAGCTTCCTTTACTATCTTTTCACCATTAGGAAACATTTATTGTATCAACATTGTCAAACCTTCCATGTCTGCTTTTAGATCATTCTTCATGTTTTCCATTTTTTCATCGATCTTAGCTTCCATGTCATCCATCTTAGATTCCATGCCAGCTTCCATGCCATCTATCTTAGCTTCCATGCCATTCCTTAAACCATCCATCTTATATTCCATGCCTTTCTTCAAACCATGCATCTTAGTTTCCATGCCTTTCTTCAAAACTTCCATGTTATTTTTTGTTGCTCTTTGCGAGAGAGAAATTTGTTGCACTTGCTCTTGTAAATTCGATATGTCATGTTTCGATTCTTCGTCTTCATGAGTCATAGTAGTGCATTCTAAAGGCTTAATGGGTGTTGAATTCTTTTTAGGGGTGATTTTAGAATCCAATACTGATATCTATTCTACAATATGCCCTTGGAATCAATTTAACTTGATTCTTCAAACCAGACTTATGCAATTCGAGAAAAAAAATACGCACCTTTTACTTTCTTTTGAGGAGCTCTATATTGAAATTGAATTATCTCTATAATTGTAGATCCTCACTATCTAAAATTTTGCCTTGTAGTATCCCTCTAAAGCTTCTTTCAAATGTCACAGGTCTGACGTGATTTGGATTCTTCAAGGCAACGTTATGTCCAATCTCTCACAATGACCCAATTATGGACTGCTTTAGTAGAATGAATTTGTACAACATGCCACGTGTCACTGTTTCTTCCTTTGGATCTGAAATTGATAGATAGGAAACTATAGTCCCTTTACTTGTGGCAACTTTTTACATCATTCCAATTTGATGCTTAGAGAATGAGTTATGAATATTTTCCCACAATAACCTCTTTGAGATGAAATTCGGGAGCCTGAAAAAGACCTAACTTCCACAGATCATATCTTTGAGAATATTGTGAACCAAGCTCTGAAATTTTCCAATGATGTTCCTTAGTATTTTGGATTCGAACTGTAATAATTTCCTCTACTAAATCTTCGTAGAAAACATTTTATAGCGCAAATGCCGAGACGACCTGTTTAGGTTAAATTCAGGAGCCTCTAAAAAGCCCTAACTTCCATACACCATATCTCCTAAAATATTGTGAACCAAGCTCTGAAATTTTGCTATGATGTTCCTCAGTATTTTTGCTTCACACTCTAAAAATTTCAGCTTCTGATCATTCGTAGAAAAAAATTTATAGCGAAAATTCCACGATGACCAGTTTGGAGCAGCAAAAACCCTAGAATCCAAAGCTCTGATACCAAATGTTGTGAAACCAGCTCCAAAAATAGAATAAAAGAGATATCAACGCCTTATAAATAAGCCACTTCAAGGGGGAAACCTCAAATACATTACATGAATGAAAAATTATTGGATGATACAAATTACAAAACCTCCTTTCTATATATAAGAGTCCATGGGGCCACAATGTAATCTTAGTGGGGCCATAATGTAATCCTAGCTAACCTAACAATAATAAATTAAGGGCAAAATAATAACAATATGGGGGTTACAGGGGTACAATAATAACAATAAGGGGGTTACACTAACAACAATAAGGGACTATATTAGTAATATAGAGACATAACACAGGCCTTGTGCAGACCATTGCATACATTAAGCTTACAACTGTTGATGCATATGGAAATTTAGAGGTATAGTCTGTTTCTTCTTGGTTCTTAGGGCACATCTCCTTACAAAGTTTGAAATGGCTAGAAAAATGTATAGTAACTAGTTTTGCATTTCGCATATTAAAACTTTTCAACACCTTTTGTATGTACCCATTCCGAGACAGTGTTAATTTGAGGTTTTTCCTATCTCTAGTTATTCTCATACCAAGGATTTGTTTTGCAGCTCCCAAATCCTTCATTGCAAATGAATTTTCCAATTTTATTTTGAGCACATCTATTTCCTACATGTTAGACCCTGCAACAAGCATGTCATCTACATATAATAACAATATATTATAGCTTCCATCATTTCAATTTTTCAGATAAATACAATGATCAGAGTGACATCTAATATAACCTTGTTCAGACATAAACTTGTCAAATTTTAGATACCACTGCCTTGGAGCCTGTTTCAAGCCATACAAGCTCTTCTTTAGCTTGCACACTAATTTTTCTTTCCCTTTGACCTCATATCCTTCTGGTTGCTACATATAGATCTCTTACTGCAAATCTCCATGGAGAAATGTTGTCTTTATATCTAATTGTTCAAGATGAAAATCCTCCGCTGCTACAAGACTTAAAATAGTTCTAATTGAAGTCATCTTAAAAACAGGAGAAAATATTTCATCAAAATCAATACCTTTCTTTTGTGCAAATGCCTTCACCACAATTCTAGCTTTGTACCTATGTTTTCTTCCATATTCTTCCTTCAGCCCGTAAACCCATTTATTCTGCAATGTAGTTTTACCTACAGGCAACCTGACTAAGTTGTAAGTCTAGTTATGCATTAAGGAGTCCATCTCTTCTTCCATGGCTAGCTCCCACTTCTTCCTAGTTTCAACCTGTATTACTTCTTCATAACATTTAGGTTCACCGGAATCAGTCAACAATATATAATATAATGAAGGAGAGTATTGTTCAGGGGATCTACTTATCCTGGTAGATCTTCTAACACCAATTTTAGGTGTTTGAGGTGCCTGTTGCTGTTGCGGTGGTTGTTTTTCCTCTGGCTGTTGATTATTTTTTTTTTAGGCACCTTTAATTTTTTTGTTATCTCATCAAGAACTGTGTATTATTTGTTTTATTTTTCCTGTTTCTTTTCCTGCAACTAATTCTTATACAAGAGATTTTCATTGAATATTACATCTCTGCTCCTAATGATTTTTTTATTTTCATAATAATATAAGCGATAACCAAAATCATTAACACCATATCCAATAAAGGTACATTTCTTCGATTTTTCCTCAAGCTTTGTTCTATTTTCTTTATTAATATGGACAAAGGCCTCACAACCAAAAGGCTTTAAAAAAGAGTAGTTTACCTTTTTACCTGTCCACGCTTCCTCTGGAATACCACCATACAAGGAACTTGAAGGCCCTATGTTTATTAGTTAAACAGTAGTATCTACAACATCTTCCCAAAATTGTAAAGGAAATCCTGCATGCAATCTCATGCACCTTGCACGCTCCATGATTGTTCTGTTCATCCTTTCCGACACACCATTTTCTTGTGGTGTTCTTGGAACTGTCTTCTCTCTGCAAATTCCATGCTCTGAACAATACCTATCAAACTCTTTGCTGCAATATTAACCTCCATTGTCTGATATGAGACACTTCAACTTCTTTCCTATCTCAATCTCAACCAAATATTTCCATTTCTTGAAAGTATCAAATACATTAGATTTATTTTGAATACAATAAATCCAAGTTTTTCTAGTTGCATCATCAATAAAAGTAACATAACAATGACAATCACCGAGAGATGATACCTGAGCAGGTCCCCATACCTCTATATGCACAAGCTCTAATTTCTCTCTCTTATTTTATTTACCAACTCTCAGAAATCTAACTCTCTTTTGTTTTCCATAAATACAATTCTCATAGAAATCCAAATCAACATTCTTCAAACCCGCCAACAAATTTCTTGAGTGAAGAATCTTCATCCCCTTCTCACTCATGTGTCCAAGACTATGATTCCATAATGCTGCATCTACTCCTTTGGAAGTTAAAACATTAATAGCATTATAAATACCATTTCATAAATAAAATGTACCAACCTTTTCTCCTTTTGCTATTACCAGGGCTCCTTTGGTGACTTTCCAAGTTTTATCTCTGAAAGTTGTCACACAACCTTCATTGCCTAACTGCCTGTTGAAATCAGATTTTTCTTCAGATCTGGAACATGTGTTACCTCCTTTAAAGCCATTGGTTTCCATTCTGTTGTTTTACAAGAACTTTACCCATTCCAATAATTTTACAGGGTTTATCATCACCCAAATGGACTTGTCCGAAATCTCCTTGAACATAGTCATGAAAATATTTCTTATTAGGTGTGGAATGGAATGAGGCCCTTGAATCTACTACCCAGGAATCAATAACATTTTTGAAAGAAAGAATCAAAGAATATTATAACACATCACCTATAACATTTTCTTCATGATTGTTTTCTTGTTGTGTGTCTCCTTCTTTTCCCTTTCGAGATCTATAATCTTTCTTTAGGTGTCCTTTCTTTTCGCATTTCCAGCATGCTATCCCTGATCTAGACTTGGATCTGCCTTTCACTACAAGAAAAAAGGACATTGGTGAGGGTCATGCTTGTGACGGACCTTTAAGGTCCATCACCAATGTCACATATGGTGACGGTCCTTAAAAAAACGTCACTGTAAGTGTATATAGTGATGGTCCTTTAAGGTTCGTCACCAAAGCCATTTTCAATGACACTTTTGGCGAGGGTCGTTAAAGGCCCATCACCAATTATCTCTTTGGTGACACTTCTAGTGACGAACTTTTAATGACCCTCACCAATGCTCTTTTTGTTACTTTTGGTGATGGTTAAAAAATGTTCGTCACCATTGATCATTCCAATGAGTTTTTGATGACGCTATATGCCTCTTAATATATTTTTTTCAAAAGATAACGATTTAGGGCCATTATTGTGGAGTATTTTTTATAATATTTCCAAGGCCATATTGGTTATAATCAGTTAATTTTTTAAGAAGTAATTAGTATGTATCATTTCTCTCAAGTAATCACTAGTCGAATAGATTTTTCCTATGAGTCAACACATGATTCATATCTATTAATTTTATTATCTATAAAATTCCTTTTAGATAAAGTTCCACTAGTTTGTATAGGAAATATATTATTTAATACATAATCAAGCTCTTCCAATTCTATTAATGAGAAAAACCTAACACTCCTCAACAATCCGGGCACACCTTAAATTAATTCTTTTTCACACACTAACATTTCTTAGCACCTCACATGTCTTGGAACATCTTTGTACCTAGAACATCTTGTCATGAAACTGATGCCCAAGCACATGGTGGCATGTGCTAGCACAACATGGAACTCTCCTAGCATGTGTTAGCATGCATGTAGTCCCTAGCATGCCCTGGAACACCTTGGTTGAATGCATTGACATACATTAGGCGCACTTGGCATTCAATGCCACTTGGCATATATTGGGACCTATTATTAGTGTGATTAGCATGCCCCTTTTGAAAAAGATAAAGTCCTGACTTGTTGACCCTCTTATGTGTTCATTTCCTTACATTTTGGATTGGTTCTTCCTTTTTTTGCCTTGACACTTCTTGACACATATTGACATACCCTGGCACCCTGCACATCCTTAGCACCTGACATGTATTGGCATATATTGGAACTATTTGGAACATATAATTAGCACACCCTGGAACTCCCTAGCACACTTTGGCACTTCTTTACATGCCTTGATATTCCCTAGCATGCCTTACCAATGCTTAGCATAGCTTGTCACTCCCTCCTTGGCATGACAGCTAGCACTCATTAACACTAGTCCCTGGCACACAATCCTCATATTCATTAACTTCCATGAATTTTTACCTAGTGCTCCCTTAATGTTTTGTCTTATTACTCCTTAACACTCCTAAACATGCATTAACACTCTCTAGCACACCTTAGCAGTCTTCCACATGCCATTCCACTTCATAGCATGCATAACAGTCCCTGACACATATTTGCGCTTGGCACGTGTTGGTGCTTGGAAATTCTTAAAATGTATGGAACACGTTGAGATGCCTTGGTATGATTTGGCACAATTTAATATTAAATTTATTTTAGATCAATTTTTGGAAAGTATATGAGAAGCAACAAAGGAAGACTTGGCACTTAGAATACACTAATACCTTTCACTTGGAACCTATTGGCGCATAGTCATGTTTGTGTGCCTAGCATACCCCTCTTAGAAAAGGTAAATTTATGACTAATTAACCCTATTATGCGTTTTTTTCCTTGTAGTTTAACTTGTTTCTCCCTTTTGTTGCCTTGAAAGTCCTTGGCACACATTGACACACCCTTGCACATCTTGGCATGCCTTATCACTTGGCACATCTTATCATCTTTGACATGCCTTCGAACTATCTGGAACATCTTAGCATTCCCTAGCATGCCTTGGCACTCATGCCCTCACAACAAGCCTTTACATTTTTTCACGACTTGGGAACCCAATCAAGTCCTTGGCTACAGTAGTTCATGTGAAAACGTTGGCCTGCTTCAAGCCCAACAACTTGATTAATTGCACCTACTACAACTAGATTGTGCCTTGTTCACCTAAGAACTTCCTATAACTCATCTTATGCCACTCATGTCCAATATCAACTTGTCCCACTTAACTATTTACAAAGACAAGGATCACATGATCTAGCCATGGCTATAAAAAAACTAAGCAACATAGCTTACACACGCAATATTTCATATGTATGTTTACTTCATATAAACAATAGAACATTAACTGAGAGTTTGCAAGAACCACAAGATTCACAAGGCACACAAGATATAAGTTGACACAAGTTGAGTGCCCCAAAACTTATACACAATAATGTACAATATGAAATTATCTAAAATAGTTTAAAACATGAGCATGTATCCAAAGTGTGCCACATCTCATATAAAAAAAATAACTAAAGGAAAAACAATGTTGTGCCTAGCACAAAATGATCTCCCTTTGTCTAAAATTGCTATGTCGAACCCCTTATAAAAACTGTAGGCTTTCCTCCTGTAAATCCTATTCTAAACTTCTCCTAACACACTTCGTTCTTAGCACATTTGAATTCACTAACACTCCCTTGCACACACTCTTATTTGTTCCTTTCCATGCATTTTGGCCTAGTTATCCCTTGATATGCCCCAACACTCCCTAAAACTCTACTTCAACATGCATCGGCATTTTCTGACATGTGTTAGCATGCATTTTCATTCCTTTGCATGCCCTGAACCTCCCTATATATCATGCCCTCAAAACTAGCCTTACTTAATTTTCAACTTGGGAACCCAACCAAGCCCTCGCTTGACTACAAGAGCTTGACCAACTTATAGTTACTACAACTAGACTATATTGTTGAATTGTGTAGCTTGGGAGGTACTCCACAAGCCTAATGATATGGCTTTGTGTGAGTTTGGTCACAAAAGGCTTTGTGGAAATAGAAGGAAAGAAAAGGGATTTTGGACCCAAGACAGGCTTTAAAATCTAAAAGAAAATTAAAAAGGAAAATTAATATTTCCTAAGGTCTAACTCGATAAAACCCATAAGTTCTAGAGGGTTCCTAAGAGGTCTAGGAAAAACTATTTAAGGAGTCCTTAGGATGAAGGAAATAACATCAAGTGAGAAGGAGCTCATTTGATAAGGGGGAAAAGAGACATGTAGTCCTAAAGATGCCATGATCATTATCATGTATAGCATTCATTAAGACACCTCAATATGCGTTCGCATGGTATAATATTAAAGTTATTTGAGATTAGTTATTGAAAAGTAGAAGAGAAGTAACAGAGGATGATTTGGCACTTAGAATGCACTAACACTTGGCACTTGACACTCATTTCCACCTAGTGTTGGTGTGAATAGCATGCCCCTCTTGGAAAATGTAAATTGATGACTTATTGACCCTATGATGTGCTCATTTCCTTGTATTTTAACTTGTTTCTCCTTTTTGTTTCACTGATAATCCCTGGCATGTATTGTCACACCATTGCAGATATTGGCATGCCTTAACACTTGACCCATCTTAGCATATTTTACATGCCTTCAAACTATCTGGCACATGTTATCAATCCCTAGCATGCCTTGGCACTCATTCCCTCACAAATATCCTTAAATTTATTCATGACTTGGTTACCCAATCAAGTCCTTAGCTACTCCAGTTCATGTGACATTGGTATGCTTCAGCCTTAACAACTTGATCAATTACACCTACTACAAGTAGATTGTTCCTTGTTCACCTAAGAACTTCCTATACCTCATCTTAGGCCAGTCATGTCCAAGCTGAAATTTTCCCACATAAAAACTTACCAAGACAAGGATCACATCTAGCCATGGCCATAAAACAACTAAGAAACATAGCTTACATAGGCAATATTTCACATGTATGTCTAGTTCATATAAACAGTAGAGCATTAACTGAGAGTTTGCAAGAACCACAAGATACACAAGACACACAAGATATAGGTCAGCACAAGTCGAGTTCCCCAAAACTTATACATAACAATGTACAATATTGAATTGTCTAAAATAGTTTAAAACATGAGCATTCGGCCAAAGTGTGCCACATTTCATATAAAAATAATAGATAAAGGAAAAATAGTGTTGTGCCCAACACAAAGTCTCCCTATGTTTAAAATTGCTTTGTCGAGCCTGTTTGCACTCTATAATTTAGAAGATTGGCAAAACTAAACTATAAAGAACAACATCAAACCACTTTGGAGTCTAGGACCTGGCCTTCTTAGACTCAGAGAGGGCTCTCTTTGTTTTATGATTTAAATTGATTTAACTTGCTGGTTATACGTACTGATATTAGGCTAGTTAGAGTGATGGGGGTTGTTTTTTTGATTGATTGTGTGGTTGGATAGATAGGGTTACAGAAGCTATTCCATTGGGCGATGGAGTCAAAGGCTGGAATGGCACATCAAAATCAAGAGAAAATCACAGGGCAAGCTAACTATGCTAAATGGATTTTAAGAGCTGTATGAATTATGAGGTGAAAGAAATAGTAAGGTTTCGTAGTGTCTAAAGAGAAATTAAGAATTATTTAATCAGACTTCAACAGAAAACATTCAGATTGTAAATGCAGATAGAATTAAAGCGCTCCGACAATGAATCTTAATCTAAAATTTCTGATTTACAATTAGATGAGTAGATACACAACATAGAAAACAATGGAAGCATTTAAACAAAGATGAAACACATCACCATTTTGACACAACTCAAGAATCCTGTAAATGGTCTTTGATTATTGATGTCCAGCTCCAAAAATTAAAGTGCTTTAATAGTAGTTCTTACAATACAGGAGCTAAAATATCCAACCTTTTATAATGAGAATTCTAGTGGTATTTAACTAACAACTAAGTCGATTTGCCCTAATCTACCCTGGAAAACTTTCATTGATTACAATTTAAGCATAAAATGGACAAGTATGGCCATGCAAGGCTATGATGAGGTGAATTTGTTACCCAACGTTGGTTGTATTAACTTCAATTACCCTTCTTGAATTATAAGGTGAATGCAATTGGGATTTTAAAATTCCAAAAAGACAAAGTGAGGCAAAATTGATGTCTGTCCCAGCCTTTCTTGCACCGCCTTGGCTGGATCATTAACTCCAGTGCGGCACTGATTGCTTTGTTGTCCCAATGTCATATTGTCTGGCACTATTTTTATGGAAAACGGTTGCCGAAATATATTATCCTTGTTCACATCTAAGAACCATCATCAAAAAACAAATTCCTAAAAATCTTGGGATGTTTGTCATGCCATGAAAAATGGGCGAAATTGCTGAAAATAGAGGTCAAATCAGACATTTTTTTGTCCCCAACGGTAACACCTATGAAAAATATGAGATATTTTATTGTTCTTTGCCTCGTTCTGGTCAAAAAACTCTCTCGGATTTTCAAAATTCATCTCCAGCGCTCCACAACAATCGCTGCAAAATCATGACCAACACAGAAAAAACAGAAATGCGAAAAATAGGGCTGAGAGATGGCTTTTGATTATCCCAACTAAAGACACCTGTTCAAAATCAGGGAGAGGGATTTTTTCTTTAACTTGTGCTGAATAAAAACTTCTCTCTTTTTGTCAAAATTCGTTCCCATCTTCTCAGAATCTCCCTCGAAAACGAACTGGTAAAACTGGCTAAAAAATGGTTTTTCATTTGGGGAAAATGGTTTTGCAGGAGAAAAGTGGTATTTCGGACCCTTATGAAGTGGTAAGTGGTAATATAAAGCGGGGGGGGGGTGTGAATTCATGAGATATTAACACATAAGGGGGTCCCTTTCTTGAAAACCATTCGTTCTGGACCCCCCCTTCAAGGATAAAGTAAGGAATATTGTAAAGGGGGGTCAGAATGAAATGTAGGCCATTGGATTTAAAGATGACGATGACGTAATGAGGTGGAAAGCCTTTTCTTATTGCCGGGTCTTTTGGCCTATTTATTCATGAAATGAGCTATAAACCTCGTAGTCCCTAATTGACCTGTTATACACACAAAACATAGTGACAACTTGTTCACCCAGACCTAAAATTATGTAGAATTTAGTTATGAAGTGGCATTGCATCCGCACACTTCGCAACCTTTACAGTTAATTAGTTTATAAAGAATACGATCATCGATGTGATGCGATGGGGTGGTGACATGGAGGGTAAATGACGTGGAGGGTAAGTGGGATGGGACCATAGTGCACATCGCAATTCGTAGCGTTTAGTTATAAGCGTGGAAAATGTAAACTCTAAAATTTGTGAAGTACGATGCGCGGGGGAGGAGATGAGTGACGTGGTAGGGAAGAAGTGGGACTGGATCGTAGGCGTACTTCGAAATTCTTAAGTTTTATTTATAATTAGCGGGGTTAACTCCTTAAATTTGCGAAGTGCGGGGAAGAGGGGCCCACTGGCATTTGGCGGAGTGTTATGAATCGACGAAAGGTTTTTAAGCGGTTAGTGTTATGAAGTTTTATATGATATAACAATGTATTGCAATGGCTATGTAATGGGGCAGAGTTGCTGAGGTGTGGCCGACTTACCGCATCACAAACTAAATAAAATAGATTGCGGGCACTCACAAGGTAAAACAATGCGATGCGATATCGCAAATTAGCGATCGCATTATTTAAATTTTAGTTCCAATGCCAAATACATAAAGTATGTGAAATGCGATGAGGGCCCCAATTTGATCACGAAAGGTGGAAGAAAGGTAAGGTAACGTATATTTCAAAATGAAAGATGAAATGGAAGAGAAGCATGGCAGGGAATGGGTTTCAAAGCATGGGAGAATATGGAGGAAATGAGGGGGACAAAGAGGGTGAATGAAATGAAATGGAACGAGGGCAGAAATGAAGTTTGATCCCCATCACACCTTGCCGACAACAATTTTTCTCCTTTCCATTGAACTATAAGGAAAATTGATTCATTTGATGCTCTTTGACAGTCAGGGTCTCCCTTTCTTCTCTGAAAATAAATGACAGCCATAGAATATTATTTTCAGTATATGAACAATATTCTAATCAGTAATCAGTCACCTTGTGATACTATGAAATGCATGAGTCTAACAGAGCCCCTTATCGCAATTGTAGGCTAGTCTCTTACAAATCCTATTATGAACTTTTTCTAACACACTTCATCCTTGGCACACTTGAATTCACTGAGATTCCCTGGAACACACTCTTATTTGTTCATTTCCATGCATTTTGACCTAGTTCTCCCTTGTGATACCTTGACACTCCTTAACACTCCTCAACATGCATTGACATTGTCCAGCATGTGTTAGCACGCCTTTTCATTCCTTGGCATTCCCTAACCCTTCCTAGTTATCATGCCCTCACAACTACCCTTACTTAATTTTCAACTTGGGAACCCAACCAAGTCCTCGCTTGACTATAGGATCTTGACCAAGTTACGATTACTAGAACTAGACTATGTTGTTAAATTGTATAGCTTGGGAGGTACTCCAAAAGCCTAGTGAGATGGGTTTGTGTGATTTTTACCACAAAATGTTTTGTGGGAAAATAACCCAAGCGAAGGGGCTTTGGACCCGAGATGAGGTTTAAAATATAAAATAAAGTTAAACAGAAAAATAATATTTCCTAAGATCTAAGTGTATAAAATTCATAAGTTCTAGAGCATTCTTAAGAGGCCTAGCTAGGAAAAGCTATTTAAGGAGGCCTTAGTATGAAGGCAAGAACATCAAGTGAGAATGAGCTTATTTATCAAGGAGACTAGGAGAGATGTCATCCTAAAGTAGGTCTAGTTAGAGGTCTGAGTAAGCGTTGCTAAAGGGAGGCCATGATTATCCACCAAGAGTAAGATCATCATGTGAGGGTTCATGAGAATGTCACATACCTTAATGGGTTCAAGATAGGAAGTAGGATTGCATATTGTTGGTTCTCTTAGGGTAGATAAAGCTCAAGAGAGGCGACTCATGAGAATTTGGGCATGTGATTTTAGTGGTGTTTCTGTGTGAAGTCCGCATCAAATTTTGAAATAGTAGAGAGGGCTTAGACCCTACCTTGTGCTAGTTACTAGGTTGCGAGGTCTGTGATAAATACGAACAAAAATGGAGGAGGGTCTGCACTAGAATTTAGGGCCAGAAAAAAAGTAGTGACAGGTGGAATATTGACTGAAGTAACCGCAGTTTGAGGGTCGTAGAGATCTAAAGTTCAAGTCAAGATTCAGTCAAATAAATGACCAGAATCTATGGATCCATATGAGCTAGGCCGAATCTCTTATAGAGGAAAGAGTTTTATTTTTTTCTATGGGTGGATATGGTTTGTTCTAAATCAATTAGAATAGAAGTATATATCCCTATTTAGGGAGGTTTCCTAGGATGTTCAATCCATGAGGTATGTCATTAATACTGTGACAAATTTTCATAGAAGAAGAGGGGTTGTGACCCTTAGAGAGAGGTTTATCTCTGCAATATATACCAAAAATTTGGAAGATGCTTTTCATAAGTATGTGCGGAGATAAAAAATCCAAAGGAAGGTGGAACCTGAGTAGCAGATGGAGCAGAATAAATGTGACATATGAGGAATGGATTGACATGAAGAGGAGTTGATTTTGTTGGACTGTCCATAGAGTTTTGGACAGAGATTTGAAGAAGCCTATAAACATTTAGTGAATGGACTGTTAATGGATCATTTATGACCCTAGTTCAGTCATCTACATATTGTTAGAAGGATGATAAGGTGAGTAGTTCAGATTTTTTCATAGATTGGACAACATAAAATTGGCACACAAGAATAGGGATTTTGAGAGGACTCAAATCACTATTAGGTGGCATATTTGAAGAGCCCTAGATGAGGGCAGTGTTGTGGGAACTAGATCAATAAAAAAATTTACTGTGTTTGGGAAATTTGATGGCAGTCCAAGTACAATTGGAGGGTTGTTAGGTGACTGTCAAAGAAGAGCTCTAAGTCCTGTACTTGTGAAGGAAAACAAGACTGGTAGAAGGGTAGGTGTATTGGGCCTAAGGACGTGTAGAATTTGAAGGACTAAAGTAGCAGTCAAATGGACTAGCCAACTAGCCCTATTTCATTGTATTGTAGAGTATTGTGTCATTGAGAAGAAGGGAAACCTCCATATCCGTAGACTTGTCATCTTGGAGCAGCAGCATGGAAAAAGTGGGTAGACCAAAGAGTTTTTCACAACAGAGTTGTGAACAGCTAATCGAAAACTTTAAGTGTTGGAAACCTTAAAGGAAAAAAGAGGTAGATAGAGGGAATTATTTTTTGAGCTGAGTTCAGTAACATAAAGGAATTTAGTTCATTGATAGAGGCAGAATGAGGAGTTTCATAATGGGAGGAAAGAGGTCCTGCCAAATGTGTTTAAGACATGTGGATTGAAAGGGCTATGTGTGTCCACCATAAAAAAATGGGTCAAGTGTTGTCTTGTTCAAGGTATATTGGTTGTCAAAGGAATAACACCAGGCCCTAGTTGTATTCCTTGTATTAGTTGTTCGGAAAAATACTGAGAGGGGGGGTGAATCAGTATTTAGTGCAGACAATAAAAAAATTTACTTTTTCCTTTATAAAAACACATACGCTTCTTTCCTGAAGCCAACTCGCGTATATACACGGATATCCTTTACAGAACTCGCATATGTCCAGAGATCTAATTATGCATTTAATTCTTAACTTAGATCATTGCATTATTCATCAGATGTTTTAGAAAACAGTAAACATGTGCAGAAAGAACAAAATAATCATCACACATAAGCAACACACATGAACACCAGGATTTTAGGTGGAAACCCAAGTCGGGAGAAAACCACCACTGCCGTCGTCTCAGTCTTCAATATTTATTATAAAGAAAACCTCTTACAACCATGTACTGGTGCAGACTCATACCAGCACGCAAGCACCCACCTGCAGAAGGCTACAACCTTCTCTCATTTACCAGCCTCTCTTGGAAGGGAGCTACAACCCCCTATACTCGTTTACCAGCCTCTCCTAGAAGGGAGCTATGACCCCCTGCTCTCATTTACCAGCCTCTCCTGGAAGGGAGCTACAACCCCCTTACTGAAGGCTTCGACCCTCAGCACCACTGCAGACCATGTTTCATCAATTTTCAAACTGGATCAAACAACTTCAATACAACCCTTCACTTATCAACAATCATATTTTTCCCATTGCTTCCAAAAGATCAGTGAAGCCACTATAACCAGAATATCAGAGATAACCTAGACTTTAGAATAGATATGTAGAATCACATTCAACCTTGAGAAATTGTAAGTTCAGATACCATACGCGCCTTTGTTTAAACAGATCCGCGTATACACGTGCTTTTCACGAAATGAACCTGCATATACACCTGTGCAATTTTCAAAACAACCGTAACCTCCCATACACGCCTTTGTTTAAACAGATCCGTGTATACACGCACTTTTTATGAAATGAACCTGCATATATATCTATAAAAGATAAACTTTGCAGAATAGACCAGATCTATGAACTTACTCAGATTTATTCAATTTCTTCGATAGATTTGCGCCAGGTCTTCAATACTTCTTTTCAGATCATCCTAGAGATTCATCATTTCCAGATTTAGAGATTTTGAACCTTCATCATATTCATAGGTGCATCATAGATTCAGATCTATCGATTAAGAACAGAGTTCAACCATACAGATAAACTTTAGAGTGAATTATTCATTTAAAGCCCAGACATGTGCACACCTTTGCATAATGATATTCTTCTCGTTATATAGGTTTAGCCTTTATCAATACCATGAGTCAAAACCACACCACTTCCGATGGTATTCCTGGATGGGACCAAATAGATAATCAAGCGCTCAATACAATGGGTCAATACCATGGTAACACCCCTTGGTATTCTAAATTTGGAGCGCAAAAGGGCATATGCGACTTGGCACGTACGTTTCCGCGTGCATACGCTACTTCTCCTAAAAAAACCCGTGTATGCTTTGTGACACACACTTTCCATCATTGTTCTGGCCCTTACTGATATTTCTTTCTCTGGTACTTCTGAGCTACTTATAGAACATCAGATTTACATCATTAATAAACTCATCAAGAATTATGGACAACTTCATCAAGTAGGTTGCCATCATCTTCATCAAGTGGGTTGCCATCAAGGACAACACTCTGCATCATATTGCCAACAATCTCCCCCTTTGGACTTGATGGCAACCACGATGGTGTTTGACCACAACAGATAGATACATTAAGCATAATGATATTCTCCCCCTATTCAAACACCATGTCACTCTCCCCCTTTAACATCAAGGGCAAAGGGCGGATCAAAACCAACACAACGTTGTTTTCTCCTCATGTAGATAGAAGAGCACTGTAGATCTGATGTGCACTGAAGTTACCATGCTCCCCCTTAATTCATGCTGAAAGTTCAAACATATTTTTCATTGAAGTACATGACTCTATGACCTTCCTATCACCAAGGACTCATACTTACATCAAAGATCCAACCAAGTGGATTTACATATGAGACTCAAGTACCCAACCAAGTGGGCTTACACTACTACCCAACCAAGTGGGTTTACACATTTGAACAAGTCCTTACATGTCTGAGTATTACAATTTTACATCATAGGTCTCATCATGACCTTTTCATCAAATTACAAATATGACTTTTATGACCACTACCAAAAAGACCCCAAGAAAGAGATCACATTTCAGAATCATCATAATGCCAACAATGCATTACACTCAGCAAGGCTAATGCTCACCCTAAAACTGTGCTCTTGTTCTTGAGCCATCGCACTGTTTTCCTTAACAGAAAATCATACGCTTCTGTCTCCATTGGAACTCGCGTGTATACGCGACTTTGCTTCATAAAACCTGTATATGGAAAGTGAAAAACTAAAAATTTCACATTCCTTCTTCTCCCCCTGAATCTGTACCACCTGTACCTATCTTCTTTTGTCACATCAGATGCACTGTCAGAAATAAACATAACCAGAATTGCTAAAACCAACCATGGGAATCATCATACATTGCTCCCCCTGAACACTTTTAACAACCAATCATCAAGGCATATTTACCCAATATCAGAGAATGAAACAGAAATATAAGAGCTGAAACATCATTAGAGATACCATACAGCATCAGAGATACCAAACAGTACCGCAGCTGTGCTAAAAAATGCTGACCCAAAAAAAAATTTGTCAGCAACTAACCATAGGTGGTTTTCTGTGTATAAACCCGCGTATATATGCGACTGTCTTTCAGGAAACCCACGTATCCAATTTAATCTTCCGAATTTAAGCAGTTCTGATCTTCTGCAAGGCAGAGACTACTCCCAGCTTCTGTCTGAGATATTCGAACGCTTCCCTAGGTAAAGGTTTGGTAAATATATCAGCAACTTGTTCTTTGGAGGGAACATACTCCAACTTCACCTTTTGTTCAAGCACTTGTTCACGTAAGAAGTGATACTTGACGGGAATGTGCTTGGTCTTAGAATGCATAACAGGATTCTTTGAGATACTGATGGCGCTTGTATTATCACACATAATGGAGATAGGAGGTGAACATTTTATTTGAAAATATTGTAAGGTTTGCATCATCCAAAGAAGTTGAGTGCAACATGATGCGGCAGCCACATATTCTGCTTCTTCTGTAGATAAGGCAATAGATTTTTGCTTCTTGCTGAACCAAGATACTAGCTGGTGCCCCATATAGAATGCACCACCACTAGTGATTTTCTGATCATCAACATTTCTAGCCCAATCTGCATCAGTGTAAGCATGAAGAGTAAGATCAGCAATCTTTGGATACCATAGTCCAAAGTCTTGAGTTCCTTGTAGATATTTGA
The DNA here is from genome assembly GCA_034641835.2 of Pinus albicaulis. NCBI lineage: Eukaryota > Viridiplantae > Streptophyta > Pinopsida > Pinales > Pinaceae > Pinus > Pinus albicaulis. The sequence continues at coordinate 503,196,698 of CM076579.1, forward strand.
ATATTATTTTGACAGCCTCAAGGTGAGTCTCTTTTGGATTAGCTTGGAATCGTCCAACAATCCCAATTGCATGCATAATGTCTGGTCTAGTCCCAGTGAGATACAGAAGACTTCCTATCATAGATCTGTATTCTGGTTGATTCACCGTGGGAGAATCATCATGAGAACTGAGATTACATCCGGTTATCATTGGTGTACTTAAAGGTTTGCACTCTTCCATGCCATACTTCTTCATAATTTTCTTAAGGTATTTTGCTTGTGACAAGAAAATACCATCTGTATTTTGATGCACTTGCAAGCCAAGAAAGAATGTTAGTTCCCCAAGTAAAGACATTTCAAATTCTTTCTTCATGACAGAAGCAAATTTCTGACTCATAGATTCTTCATTAGTTCCAAAAATGATATCATCAACATATACAACCACAATCAATAGTTTATCATTTTCAATTTTTGTGTATAAGTTGCTATCAGCAAACCCCTTTGAAAATCCTTGTTGATGAAGATATTTGTCAAGACGATAATACCATGCCCTTGGAGCTTTTTTGAGATCATATAGAGCCTTTTTAAGTCTACAAACAAGATTTTCATCATTTCCCAAAATGAATATTTCTGGTTGTTCTATATAAACTTCTTCTTCTAGATCACCATTGAGAAATGCAGATTTAACATCCATTTGATAAACTTTTATTTGTTGAAAACTTGAACAAGCAAGAAACATTCTTATGGCTTCAAGTCTAGCTACAGGAGCAAAAGTTTCTTCAAAGTCTATACCTTCTTGTTGAGTATACCCCTTGCAAACAAGTCTAGCTTTGTTTCTTACAACATCCCCATTCTCATTTAACTTTTTTTTTGAATATCGATTTAGTTCCAATGACATTTTTGTTATGAGGTCTTGGTACTAATTCCCAAGTGTGATTCTTTTCAATTTGATCAAGCTCTTCATTCATGGCTTGAACCCAACATTCACCTTTGCTAGCTTGATTGACATTGTGTGGTTCAACAGTGGATAGAAATGAGAGATAGCTAGAAGATCCCACAAGAGTCCTTCTGGTTTGTACTCTTGCTCCCTTATCTCCCAAAATTTGAGATTCTGGATGATTCTTTTGAAGATATCTAGATAGATATTTTTTAGATAAATCATCTTTAGGTTCTTCATTGGGTTCACTGTTTATATCATTTTTCAAGATGCTTTCCATGTTCCTCAATACTGTGGATAATCTAGAAAGCATCTTGAAAAATGATCACCACAGATGTTTATATCATTTCTATTTGATGTGGAAGGGCATAAGTCGCCATTGTCTTCATTTGTTATCTGTTTTTCTTCTTTTGGGGCTGCAGGAGACTCATCAATAACAACATCAATACATTCAACAATTTTCTGAAGTCTTTTATTGTAACATTTATAAGCTCTACTCATGGAGGAGTAACCAAGAAGTATTCCTTCATCTGCTCTAGGTTCAAACTTGCCATGTTTTTCATCATTATTTTTGATAAAGAATTTACTTCCAAAAAATCTAAAATGCTTCACAGAGGGAGAATTACCATACCAGATTTCATATGGAGTTTTGTCACTATTTACACGAACATGTGCTTTGTTGAGAATGTTTCGCGCTGTATGTGCTGCTTCTCCCCAAAATGTGTCGGGTGTTCCAGAATCATCAAGCATAGCTCTAGCCATTTGTTGAACTGTTCTATTCATTCTTTCTGCTACGCCATTTTGTTGTGGAGTGCCGGCTACATATAATTGTCTTTTTATGCCATGTTGTTCACAAAATTCAAGGAATTCATCTGAAGTATATTCTCCTCCTCGATCAAATATAAGACATTTGAGTTTTAGATCTAATTCATTTTCAACCAGAGCCTTGAAGATCTGAAATTTCTCAAAGGCTTCGTCTTTGTGTTTAAGCAACCCAATCCAACACATTCTAGAGAAATCATCAATAAATAAGATATAGTATTGTTCACCACGAGGTGAATTTTTCCTCATAGGTCCACATATGTCAGTATGAATGAGTTCAAGAGGCCTACTTGATGATCCTTCCTTGGCATTAAATTTCACTCTGATCTGCTTGCCGAATTGGCAAGATTTGCATATGATACTTTCAGGTAGAGTCATATTGGGAAGACCACGAACATCATTAAGTCTGCTTGATTTGTTGATTTGAGAGAAGCTTAGATGCCCCAACATTCTATGCCATAGCCAATTTTCTGAAGATTGTCTCAAGTAACATTGTTCTTTGCAGTTCTTCAATACATACAGGTTGCTTGGAGTTCTTTTCCCTTTTATAATTGTTTTTCCTGTATCAACATCACGAACCACACATTCTTTTGAACTAAAGACAACTTTAGTTCCTTGATCACATATTTGACTTACACTTAGTGGGTTATGCCTTAAGCCATCCACATACATGACATCATTAGCCTTCACCTTTTCCTTTAGAAACACGGACCCTTTTCCTTTAATTACAGTAGGATTATCATTTCCAAATGTAACTTTCTTTTCCTTTTCTAGAGCACTATATGCAAGAAGTTTGTGTTTGTCACCTGTCATGTGTCTTGAGCATCCACTATCATTGTACCATTGATTTTCTTCACCTTCTGCGAATAATGCTATGCCACAATTTTCAACCTGTAATTCCTTCTTTTTCCATACTTTGGATCTTGAAGGAAAATGCTCGTTTGGCTGAACTTTGCTCCTCAATTCAGATTCTTCATGCCCAAAGTTATTGCAATAAGCACATTCAACTTCATTTAGAAGAGGAGAAAATTTGTTATAGGTATTCTTCTCAAATTCAATCCTTTTCTTTCTTGCTTCTCTAGTCATGATAGTTTTATATGCAACACATTGAACAACTTTATGACCAAAATTGTGACATGAGAAACATTGTCCATTGAAGAAGAAATTTCTGCGATCATGAAATCTTCTACCTGGATTTACCTGTTGATTGGTGTTTCTTTGAGAGATATTCCTGTTAGTATTCTTCGAATTGAGATGATCATGCTTTACCTGCAATGATTCGTTATTCCCTTGCTGAGTGGCAGAATTTTGTAAACCAACTGCAACTGCTTTTAGATAACTTGGTGCTGAAGTTTGAGAGGATTCTTAGGTATATCCAAGACCTATTTTTATAAGAGGAGAACATTGTACCTTGATAACCTCATCTAAGGTTTCAGATCCTTTAGCAAATCTATGATTCAAAGTTTTTACTTTCTCAGAATCTTTTCTTAGACTTACCACTTCACATTCTAATTTCTCAATGTGTTTCTTTGCTTCTTCAACCTGCTTTTCTAGAGTCTCTATGGTTATTTTCCTTTCTTCTAAGAGTATTTTACTTTCTTTTAAGCGCATTTTGAGTTGATTGTTTTCTTCAAGAAAGTCATTGTCCTCTAGAGCATCCACAAAAATATCCTTTTCTTCTCTAGATTCAAATGCCATGAGAAGTCTAAGATCTTGTTCACATTATTCTTCACTATCAGATAGCCCATCACTGTCTTCATGAATATAATAACTTTTTCTAGTGTTAAACCGATTCTTATTCCTTCTTTCTACTTCCTTCCCTTTTGCAGGTGTTTCTTTATGAGGACACTTAGCAGCATAATGACCAATTCTTCCACACTCAAAACATTTGAAAGGAAGCTTACCTCTGAATCATCCTGTGCCAAGTTGGAGTTTCTTTACAAAATTTGCCTCATCTTCTTCTGAGATATATCCTAATCCTTCTAGTTCTTGTACTTCTTTCCCTTTTGTAGAAGCTCTGAAGACAGCCTCTTTGAATTCAGATGGTCCTCCTCTTCTCATTTCATATGCGGTTAGTATGCCATGAAGTTTTACCATAGTAAGATTTTGAAGATCTTGTTTTTCTTCAAGAGCAGAAACTTTTTATTCAAATTTCGTTGTTAGTGATCTTAAAATTTTCTCAACCAGAGTAGATTCAGTTATTGTTTCTCCCAGATTTTTCATACGATTTACAACATCATCAACACGTAAAAATAAACTGGAAATACTCTCATCACTATGCATCTTCAAATTTTCATATTCAATTCTGAGAGTTTGGATTTTTGCACTTTTTACCTTTGCATCACCTTCATAACTTAGAATGATTTTGTCCCACATTTCCTTTACTGTATTTAGCTGCATGACTTTGACAAATTCAGATTCAGTCAAACTTCCTGTTATAGCATTGACCGCCTTTGCATTTGATTCATAATTCTTCTTTTCATTCGGATCTGTTGCTATTGTAGCTAGATATTGATATCCTTGTACAACAATGGCCCATACATCTGTTCCTATAGACTAAAGATAGGACCTCATCCTTGTTTTCCAGAAGATTAAATTTCTTCCATTAAAGACTGGAGGCTTGACAGATGATCTTCCATCTTGATTGCTCATCTTGCTTGATCTTCCTTCTAGTGGCTAAGCTTTTTCATAAGGACCTGCTCTGATACCAATTGTTGGGAAAAATACTGAGAGGGGGGGTGAATCAGTATTTAGTGCAGATAATAAAAAATTTTACTTTTTCCTTTCTAAAAACTCATATGCTACTTTCCTGAAGCCAACTCGCGTATATACGCAGATATCCTTTACAGAACTCACGTATGTCCAAAGATCTAATTATGCATTTAATTCTGAACTTAAATCATTGCATTATTCATCAGATTTTTTAGAAAACATTAAACAGGTGCAGAAAGAACAGAATAATCATCACACATAAGCAACACACATGAACACCAGGATTTTACGTGGAAACCCAAGTTGGGAGAAAACCACTGCTACCATCGTCTCAGTCTTCAATATTTATTATAAAGAAAACTTCTTACAACCATGTACTGGCGCAGACTCATACCAGCACGCAGGCACCCACCTGCAGAAGGCTACAACCTTCTCTCGTTTACCAGCCTCTCCTGGAAGGGAGCTACAACCCCTGTACTCGTTTACTGGGCCTATCCTGAAGGGGAGCTATGACCCCCGCTCTCGTTTTGTCATCAAATTTCTCTCCTGGAAGGAGCTAACCCCCCGATCAAGGCTTCACTAACTCATCCATCACAGACTAATGCTTCATCAATTTTCAAACTGGATCAAACAGCTTCAATACAACCCTTCACTTATCAACAATCATATTTTGACCATTGCTTCCAACAGATCAATGAAGCCACTATAGCCAGAATATCAGAGATAACCCAGACTTCAGAATAGATATGCAGAATCACATTCAACCTTGAGCAACTGTAAGTTCAAATACCATACGTGCCTTTGTTTAAACAGATCCACGTATACACGCGCTTTTCACGAAACGAACCCGTGTATACATCTGTGCATTTTTCAAAACAACCCTAACCTCCCATACGCGCCTTTGTTTAAATAGATCCGCGTATACACGTGCCTTTTATGAAATGAACCTGTGTATATATCTATAAAAGATAAACTTTGAAAAATAGACTAGATCTATGAACTTACTCAGATTTCTTCAATTTCTTCAACAGATTTGCGCTAGGTATTCAATACTTCTTTTCAGATCATCCTAGAGATTCATCATTTCCAGATCTAGAGATTTTGAACCTTCATCATATTCGTAGGTGCATCATAGATTCAGATCTATCGATTAAGAATAGAGTTCAACCATATAGATAAACTTCAGGGTGAATTATTCATTTAAAGCCCAGACATATGCACACCTTTGCACAATGATCTTCTTCTCCTTATATAGGTTTAGCCTTTATCAATACCATGAGTCAAAGCCACACCACTTCCGATGGTATTCCTAGACGGGACCAAATAGATAATCAAGCGCTCAATACAATGGGTCAATACCATGGTAACACCCCTTTTTAATCTAAATTTGGAGTGCAAAAGGGCATACGACACTTGGCACGTACTTTTCCGCGTGCATACGCTACTTCTCCTAAAAAAACCCGTGTATGCTTTGTGACACACACTTTTCATCATTGTTCTGGCCCTTACTGATATTTCTTTCTCTGGTACTTCTGAGCTACTTGTAGAACATCAGATTTACATCATTAATAAACTCATCAAGCATTAAGGACAACTTCATCAAGTAGGTTTCCATCATCTTCATCAAGTGGTTTGCCATCAAGGACAACACTCTGCATCATATTGCCAACATTAGTGTGACTGTAAAGGGCGAACATCCCTGGTGTGAGAGCTCTAGCTTATTCTATTACAGTTTGTAATTTAACGAAGAAAGTTTTGAAAAAGTTAGAAATTTTCATGTGCACTAATTAATTCCCTAATGTGTGTAGATTTCATTGTGAAAAGTTGATGTGTTGTGTCACTTGAGTGTGTTTGAATCAAAGATTCTAAGACCAAACCCAAATTCTCATGTGTCATGGAAATTCAACATATGCCTTGTTCACCTAATAACTACATGTAACTCATATTAGACTACTCATGTCCAATATTAATTGATCCCACTTAACAAGTTACCAAGACAAGGCTCATCACATACAACTGTGGTCGTAAAACAACTAAGAATCATAGTTTACATCTTGACATGCCACAACACCTGATATGTCCTAAATGCCTTGGAATTGTGTGTGATGTGTTAGCATCCCCTACATTCCTTGACATGATTTTACACTCCCTAACACACCATAGCACTTCCTGACACACCTTGGTAGTTTAACATACCTTGGCATTGCCTAGCATATAACCTTGTAACTCCCTTTACACATAAAGAATGGAGAAGCTTTACCATGAAGGCTGGACACTATGTGATCCTTCACACCTTCCAACAAAATTCTTCAACACTTTGCTGTCTTCTTTTTCCATGCATCAAGTGTGGCAGCATCACTAGAAGCAGGTTTTGGAATTTCTGCATCTATGAACTGCTTCAACCCATTGTCATCTAGCACTGCCTCCATCCTGTACTTCCATGCAATATAATTCGAGCTGCCCTCAAGGGCACACTCCAATCACAATCTGTTGAAATACATCTCAACTTTGACACCAAGAAAACATTGCTGCAAATTCGAATTCCACCAGCTCAAAACTCAACCTCTTCAATGTTTTGCAATTTTTCCAATGATCAATATCCCTTTGATGCCATGTAGAAATTTATATAACTGATATGTTATATCCGAGATTCTCCTAATCACACACTATTTGACTTCATGCACAATACAAAATCTCTTCTACCATTGATCATTAATTGTGAAAATAAAAACAATCACATGCACACATTAAAACCATAAACATTCACACATATGAACATGGTATTTATGGGAAAGCTTAAAGCTGAAAACCCCAAACTATCTGTATATTATGTGTCATAGAGATCATCTAACAATCATTATACAAAGCTCCTCACAAGCTCTCAGTATAATCTCTGTAGAAATTTGAATAACTGATATGCTATCCACCGAGATTCTCCTGATCACACACTATTTTATCTTCATGCACAATACATAATCTCTTCTACCATTGATCATCACATGCGGAAATAAAATCAATTGCATGCACTCATTAAATCCATAAAAATTCACACATATGAACACAGTATGTAATGGGAAAGCTTAAAGCTGAAAACCCCCAACTATTTGTATATTATATATGTCATAGAGATCATGGAACAATCATTATACAAAGCTCCTCACAAGCTCTCAGTATAATCTCCACTTGCTACACACTAATCAAGCCCGATCTTGCAAATCCTATGCACCGATCTTTGCCAGCCCTTTAGCCTACCTCTGCTACGCAATCCCTGCTGAATAATGGCTCTTGATGAGTTTGAATTACCCCAGCCTTGCTCACGCAGTATTTATAGGCATCTATACTGAGTGTTGGATGCAAACCATGCATCACTTATAGTCACAACTGATAGTCATACTTGCCCTTTCAACTATCTCTGCATTGGTCTCCACTGAAACTGTCCATGCACTGAAGTTCGCTGATGTATTCTTTAGTTGATTAATGAGTTTATAATTAGTGAATTAATTAATAATTAATTCACACCACTCTCACTAATTGTATCAATCAGTTAAACTAGATACAAATAGCTCAACTATGTTTAGATTAGTTAAACTGAACACAACTCCATTAAATTCCTCAATAAACTCCACCAAACTCTGTCACATGAGTTCTAATTGAAGTATACATGCAATAGCTCCACTTAACCCTCAAGAATAGCATAATTCCTTCTGTTAGCTCCTGTGTCACATCTGTGCACTTAACTGAAGTGCTGCAAGAGAATAAGATACTGTTTATAGTCCAAATATTATTAAGAGCTAATAATATTCGACATATCTATTTTTAGACTGGAAATCTAAAAATAGATTCTGCCCAATATGTCTAAAAATAGAAATCCATTTATTTTTCCAAGTTGATCAACCATCCACAAATAGCATCCTGCAACTCATAAAATGTGATCGACATGTCTAAAAATAGACTTTGCAACAAAACCACCTGTGTGGCCCCCACCTAGTTTTGGTGATCACTTTCCAACTAGGATCAGGAATGGTGTTTCAGGATGCCTCCTTCAATATTTCTTGTTGCAATATTCAACACTCCCTCTCAACAATAAAGGACTGTCTTTGCATGCGACATGCAACTCCATGCATTTTCCCTGCAACCTTCACAAGCGCCATGCAACTCCATGCATCTGCTCTGCAACTCTTCCAAAACTGAATAGGCTGCAAACAACTCAATCAATCTGATGCATCTATCATCAAAGTCTTCGACTTCTGCTGGTACCAACTGCACATGTCATCAGGAACCACTACGTTGTTGAACTCTTGCACCCATGCACTCTGCACTTGCTGTCAACTTTGATCCGTGCTCCAGTATCTGACACTGTCACTTTGATCTGCCCACATCAATCCAAATGATCATGCTACTACTGCTATATGGGCACCTCGTAGCCAGGTTCAATTCCTGAGATCTACACCATTTCGATGAATCCTGCCCAGAAATATCCTCTTGGGATTACTCATGCATGTCACCCCACCTCTCATGTGGTGGTATAGCTGCATGCACTCCCTCTACCCATCTGGCACGAAATTTCTCTGCATGAGTGGTTTCTTCCACTCCATGATCCTCATCTTGTGGCTGCTCCACATCTCGAGGTTCACTCTTACCTGCATGAAAAACTTGCTCCCTCTCAAGCATCAATTGCATGTCTTTCTCACACTTCCCAATAGTAGCAAGCTCCGTAGACATCCCATCTACTTCAAGTCTATAGAGATTCTTTGCTCGAATCCCAACCTTCTTGACTTGTCCTTCCTCATCCACACTAACTCCTACACTCCGAAGCTCATCCCTGCAATGGAAAAACTTTGTCAAGTATACCAGAATAGTGTCATTCTTCTCCATTTTTATTTTCCTGAGTTTATCCTAAATCTCAGCCGCTTCAATGCTTTGCAATTGCTGCAATGATCAATATCGCTCCGATATTATGTAGAAATTTTAATAACTGATATGTTATCCACCGAGATTCTCCTAATCACACACTATTTTATATTCATTCACAATACATAATCTATTATACCATTGATCATCACATGTGGAAATAAAATCAATTGCATGCACTCATTAAAGCCATAAAAATTCACACATATGAACACAGTATGTAATGGGAAAGCTTAAAGCTGAAAACCCCCAACTATCTGTATATTATATATGTCATAGATATCATGTAACAATCATCATACAAAGCTTCTCACAAGCTCTTAGTATAATCTCCAATTGCTACACACTAATCAGGCTTGATCTTGCAAATCCCATGCATCGATCTTTATGACCAACAACTGCCTCTCTTGTAGAATCCCTACTGAGAAGAATGTCTATTTAGATTGAATTACCCGGACTTGCTCACCGCAGTGTTATAAGGGATCTCTCAGTGTTTGATGCATACCATGCATCACTTATAGTCACAACTGATAGTTAACCTGCTCTTTCACCTATTTCTGCACTCGTCTCCACTGAAACTGTCCATGCACTGAAGTTAACTGATGCATTCTTTAATTGATTAATGAGTTTATAATTAGTGAATTAATTAATAATCAATTCACACCACTCTCACTAATTGTATGAATTAGTTAAACTGAATACAAATAGTTCAACTATGTTTAGATTAGTTAAAATGAATACAACTCCACTAACTTCCTCAATCAACTCCATAACCTCGAGAATAGTAATTCATGCAGCCGATACTGTGTACATACGTGCACTTAAGCTGAAGTGCTCCAGAGAATAAATATACTATTTATAGTCCAAATATTATAAAGAGCTAATAATATTTCACATATCTATTTTTAGACTGGCAATCTAAAAATAGATTCCGCCCAATATGTCTAAAAATAGAAGTCCATCTATTTTTCCAACTTGACCAACCATCCACAAATAGCATCCTGCAACTCATAGAATATGATTGACATGTCTAAAAATAGACTTTGCACCAAAAATCACCTATGTGGGCCCCACCTAGTTTAGGTGATTATTTTCCAACTAGGATCAAGGATGATGTTTCAGGATGCCTCCTTCACTGTTTCTTGTTGTAATCTTCCAACAAGATCAATTTCTACACCAGCAACTTAGTCCCGTCCAGCAATCCGTACTCATGCTCTCCCTTTTTGATAGCACACCTCTCTCATGCAATAAGCTGAAAGATGACATCGATTGAACTTCGAATTAGTCGGCCCTTTTAACTGCGCAATCCTCATTAGCATCTCCACTGAGTGTTGGATGCAATCAATGCATCACTATAGTCACAACAGATAGTCTATCTTTCCCTTTCACCTATCTCTCCACTGGTCTCCACTGAAACTGCCATGCACTGTAGTTAACTGCTGTATTGTTCAGTTGATTAATGAGTTATTATTTATGAATTAATTAACTAATTAATTCACTCCACTCTCACTAGTGTATCGATCAGTTAGACTAGATACAACTAGCTCAACTGTGTTTAGCTTTCGATTAAACCAGGGCACAAATCCACCAACTTCAAAATAATAACTCCACCAAACTATGTCACATGAGTTCTAACTGAAGTATCCATGAAATAGCTCCACTTAACCCTCAGGAATAGCATAATTCCTTCTGTCAGCTCCTGTGCCACATCTGTGCACTTAACTAAAGTGCTCCAAGAGAATAAGATAATGTTTATCTAGTCCAAATATTATTAAGAGCTAATAATATTAGACATATCTATTTTTAGAGTGGCAATCTTAAAATAGATTCCACCTAGTATTTCTAAAAACAGAATTCCATATATTTTTCCAACTTGACCAACCATCCACAAATAGCATCCTGTAAGTCATATAATATGATTGACATGTCTAAAAATAAACATAGTCTAAAAATAGACTTGCGCAAAAAATAGCCTGCGGGCCCACTTAGTGAAGGCGACTTCTTTCCACTAAGCTCATCATCTTGTTGCAATCTCAACAACCCTAACACCTAGGACATCTTGACATGTTGCCTTAGCCTCTAGCATGCCTTAACATTGCCTAGCATACGTTTTCAATCCCTCCTTAGCATAGTTGGAAGTCACTGACACTTCCAATCACAAACTCTTATTTGTTCATTTCCATGCATTTTAACGTAGTGTTCCCTTGTGTTTCCCAGGCACTCCTAGTTAACACTTCCTTGCACGTGTTGGCACATCTGGGATGCATACCACCCTAGCACTATATCATTCCTTATCACTTCCAAGCATGCCTTGTCACTCCTCCTTATCACACATGGAACTCATTGAAACTCCTTGTCACACACTATTATTCATTCATTTCCATGCATTGTGACATAGTGCTACCTTGTGTTCCTCTAGGACTCCCTAAAACACCTTGGCACACATTGGCACACCCTGGAACTTGGCACAACTTGGCATGATTTCCTAGCACTCTATCATGCATTGGAATTGCTTAACATACCTTGTCACTCCCTTCTTAGCACACTGTCCATAAATACCTTTTTGATATCAGACTCCATCTATAGGATGGAGTATGACCAAATAATTATTCATGTCTAAGCTAAAAAAAAAAGCCAATGTAGATTGATGCATGCACTTTCCAATCATGACAATCAATTTATACATCTTCTCAATAGAAAAAACAAGTAATATTTTTTCTCTACTAACTTTACAACATAAAAACCAATTTCACCCATAATGTTAGGATAAGTTGAATGATATGACCGAAAAGGTGGGAGGAGTATTTTGTGGTGTATTGAACAGGACTAGGGGACACACATGTAGCATGGATGGGTAGAAGTGGGATGTCCAAGCATGGTTTACTAAGATCTATAATCCATGAATTAGAGAATGAGAAGGGGGATTAAGACCTAATATCATAGGGGCTAGGGGGCCTAGAGTGAAGGTAACAAGAGAAATTGAAAGGGGAACCCTCGATAGTGGTGACAAAGGGATTAGGGACCCCATTATCACAACCAATAAGCCATTAACCCATAACCACTAAATTCCCTATCCCTTAACCTGAAGCCATAATACCTTAACCCCTACACTCATAACTCATAAGCCATAAACCCCTTGACACATTAAACCTTAGGCCATTAACTCCTAACCTAGAATCCATGAACCCCCTAAGAACTAACCCCTTATTCTCTTAACTCATGACCCTTAAACCATAACTGTTAAAAACCTTAAAACCTAACCCCTTAATGCCTAACACCTAAATCCCTTAATTATTAATCCCTTAACCCCCAAATCCCGTCCCCACCAAGCTCTTGTCCCTTAACTCTTAGCTCTTGAAGCTCTTAATCACTTAGTATCCAAGGAAAAAAACAACACCTCAAACCAACAAAATAACCTCTTAGGAGAATCCTTCACCTCTAACTAAGAATATTGGTACCATTTGATTTTTAGAGAACTAGGTATTGGTCTCGAGGGTGTGTGTTTGTGGGTAATTCCCTTATTAACATGTATACAAAATGTAGAACAACCGGATAATTTGCAAAACCTCAATAAGAATTTCTCACAATATCTACAGTTCATGTTGACATGGAGCTTGTAGTGCTCTCCCATATAAGGAGTTGGTAAAGAATAGATCACTCATAATGATGCAACCTATTCAAACCTAATGAAAAGGGAGCTAACCCTTGATACAAATATTTTTTTTGCTAAAAAAATGCAATTGTGTCCATGTATAATACTATACATAGGAGAAAATAAAATGATATTATCCACATCAATGCCAGAAATAGCCTCACATTTGCCATGAGTGGTGAGCCAAGGGGTGAATGTAGGGCACTATTAAAGTTATATCATGTTTAAATTTCTTGTACATCACGATATTGTTCTCCATTAGGGTTGATGCATCATCACAAGGGAGCATGACACTTTTGTGTGGGGGAGCGATTACAATTGTAACACAATTCAAGTGACACACCTCCAGTGTAAATTACATCATTATATGTTTGTGTCAAGTTGTTAAAGAGGTTATTTATAAACAATAAATTTAGTACTTGGACTTCTTTGTTTCATAGCCTTAACTCTAAGATGGATTTGTACTAGGAACGCTTCATGCAAATAAGAGGGGGCCTTATTTTTTAGCCCACAAGAGCACTAGATGTTGCCCTTCAAATCCCCCTTGGTGGTTTCAAATTGGGTTTACATTAGTGTGTAGTTGAAACTAATAACATCATGATATTTCTCTTCTCAATAACATCTTCTAGCTTTGCAATATACACAGCATTGAGTTAAAAGATCACCTCATATGTAAATGCTCCATTTATTATGAGATTCAAGAGAATGTTCTATTTTCTTTTATCAAAATTTATATGGTCCAAGATATTTTATTTTATTTTATCAAGATTTATATGATCATTATATTTTCCAATATATATCTAACTATTTTTATGAAAAAAATATTTAAATTGAGATCTTCATATAATACCTTATGTGGCTTTCCCCTTTTGAAATTTTTCAAAGTGTCACCTCCTTCCATGTTACCTTGCATTACCACCAAAATTAACAGGCCAATATTCAACTACTTCAACTATCAAATAGTTACTCGGCTTTTCTCAGTTAGGGAATTCTCAGTTTCATTCATATGGAAATTAGTTCAAGATGTTCGAATCTGGTCACAGCTTTGAAGTCACCTATTTCTCTGCTATCGATCAACTTTCAAGTCGCCTCTTTCTCTGCTATCCACCGATCTTTATCTTGCAGGATTCTTCAACTATCAAATGGTTACTCGGATTTTCTAAGTTGGGGACTTTCGAGCTGGAAATTAGTTCAAGTTGTTTGGATCTGATCACAGCTTTGAAGTCGCCTCTTTTTGTGCTATCCATCGATCTTCATTTTGCAGGAGTTGGCAACAATTTTACAATTAAAACCTCGGTGTTAGGGTTTCTACAAGGTATATTTTCTTTCAATACCAAGGTTTTACTAGGATTTTAAAGTTGGAGAGGGTAAATGGAGACCAGCACATTAGTATGTTTAGTAATAACCCGCAGTTTCCAGTGGCTAAACCGGAGGCCCTGTCTAGTAATTTTTATCATGGATGTCCCCGCAACGTTGGCAATTTATTCAGGTAAGAAAACTTTAGAGACGCATCCAAATTTTTTAGGATTCAATATAGGGCGCCGTTTTGAATTCGATATTTGTTTATTTTCATTTGTTACCGCGAGAATGAAATTTCTTTACCATTTATTTAGGTTCATAATATGCATAGTTATCCAACAGGGCCATGTGAATATAATATACAGACCTATATAAAGGTCAGAAATGTTATGTCAGAAGGATTGATTATGGAATCAGATGCTTTCTCTTGTAATAATCATTAATCCTAGTTCTTCTTGACTGTCTCTTTCTTTGATTGATTTTGAAAAGAGTAGAGAGATAGATGGCTGAGATCAACTTAGATTTAACATATATCAGGGATTTAAGATTGAGAATTCATAATTATGCAAAGCCATAAGAGCAATGTTCATGGCCATATATAGAACAAAGACTGAGGTTCGTAAATGTACTGAAATCAGAGGTCAGGATCCCTATCCAAACAGAGCGAGAGATGAATTTATGTAGTCCATAGCCAAACTGAAATCAACAAACTGTACCATCTGAACTATGCCAAGATAAAATGCATAGTTATCCAATAGGGCCCTGTGAAGATAATATACAAACCTATATAAAGGTCGGAAATGTTATGTCAGAAGGATTGATTATGGAATCAGATGCTTTCGCTTGTAATAATCATTAATCCCAGGTCTTCTAGACTGCCTCTAACATTGCTTCAGGTATTAGGGTGCCATTTTGAATTTGATATTTGTTTATTTTCATTTGTTACTGTGTGAATGAAATTTGTTTACAAGTTATTCAAATTACATTTTTTTTCCAGATTTTGCTATATGCACATGAAACTGAGATATTGTTGTTGTTGTTTTTTTTTTCATTTTTTTTAGATTGAGACTTTTGTTGTTGTGATTTTTTTAAGATTGAGACTTTTGTTGCTGTTGTCTAAGTGCACTAAAATCTAACTCTCCCTGTGGCCTTGATTTTCCTGGTGTCTAAGTGCACTAAAATCCATGGCTTCTTTGTTATTTATAGTGTATATATCATAACCGATAAATTCCAAAGATAAATAAGCCAAAGATTAACCATTGCACTGTGATGCCAATAAGCTGCCACTGAGATACTACAACCACTGTGATATCAAGCGCAACAGAATATCATAATTATGCCAAGTCATAAGAGAAATGTTAATGGCCATATATAGAACAGAGACTGAGGTTCATAAATGTACTGAAATCAGAGGTCAAGATCCCTATCCAAACAGAGCGAGAGATGAATTTATGTAGCCCATAGCCAAACTGAAATAAAAAAACTGTACCATTTGAACTATGCCAAGATAATATGCAGAGTTATCCAACAGGGCCCTGTGAAGATAATATACAGACCTATATAAAGGTCAAAAATGTTATGTTAGAAGGAGTGATTATGCAATCAGATGCTTTCGCTTGTAATAATCATTAATCCTAGGTCTTATAGGCTGCCTCTTTCTTTGATTGATTTTGAAAAGAGTAGAGAGATAGATGGGTGAGATCAACTTAGATTTAACATATATTAGGGACTTGCCAAAGCACCATGATTTCTAGACTGTCATATTAATACTGATTGTATGTCGGATTGTAATTCTGAAGCCATCCTTACCTCATTCAAACATTATATATCATCTGAAGTAACTAGAAAAGCGAGGATGTGTCTCTAACATTGCTTCAGGTATTAGGGCACCATTTTGAATTCGATATTTTTTTATTTTCATTCGTTATTGCATGAATGAAATTTGTTTACAAGTTATTCAGATTGCATTTTTTTTCCAAATTTTTCTATACGCACATGAAACTGAGAGATTATTGTTGTTGTTTTGTTTTTCATTTTCATTTTTTTTAGATTGAGACTTTTGTTGTTGTGATTTTTTTAACATTGAGACTTCTGTTGCTATTGTGATTTTTTTTTAAGATTGAGATATAAGCTTTATTTATACCCTCCCTGCGGCCTCGATTTTCCTGGTGTCTAAGTGCACTAAAATCCATGGATTATTTGTTATTTCTAGTGTATATATCATAATCGATAAATTCCCAAAATAAATAAGCCAAAGATCAACCATACCACTATGATGCCAATAAGCTTCCACTGAGATACTACAACCACTGTGATATCAAGTGCAGCGGAATATCATAATTATGCCAAGTCATAAGAGCAATGTTCATGGCCATGTATAAAACAGAGACTGAGGTTCATAAATGTATTGAAATCAGAGGTCAGGATTCCTATCCAAATAGAGCGAGAGATGAATTTATGCAGTCCATAGCTAAACTGAAATCAACAAACTGTACCATCTGAACTTTGCCAAGATAATATGCATAGTTATCCAACAGGGCCCTGTGAAGATAATATATAGACCTATATAAAGGTGAAAAATGTTATGTCAGAAGGATTGATTATGGAATCAGATGCTTTTGCTTGTAATAATCATTAATCCTAGGTCTTCTAGACTGCCTCTTTCTTTGATTGATTTTGAAAAGAGCAGAGAGATAGATGGCTGAGATCAACTTAGATTTAACATATATCAGGGACTTGCCAAAGCACCATGATTTCTGGACTGTCATATCAATACTGATTGTATGTTGAACTGTAAGTCTGAAGCCATCCTTACCTCATTCAAACATTATACATCATCTGAAGTAACTAGAAAAGTGAGTATGTGTCTCTAACATTTCTTCAGGTATTATGACTTCATTTTGATACCTATGCCTAAGTTGGAAGTTGAGTATTTAAACACCCTTATGTGGATTACGGAATGTACAAAATTGACGTAGATGCTATTAAGCCATCATTCGCCTTCAGTCAATATTTAAACTCATGGACTGGTCCTTGTAAAATCCTCTTATGAACAATCTAATAGAGGAGAGCTGGTAAAATTGCATCAAGGTAATATTGCAGAAATGAGAAACAATATGTCCACATATATGACTTAGAGCATTTGTATTTAATCAGGACATTATCGACCAACCTTAGATTCTAGAATTGGCCATGAGGAATAAGCTCCAATACTTGGATCAACCAGCCAAAAAAAAACTTTACTGCTGAGATAATGAATAAATAAAAGTGTCCAAAAATTAAGTCACATCATACTGGGATTATCACTCTAAGAGTGATAATCATTTTAGGTATCTCCATAGGTCGGCTCTTTTAAACCATATATATATATTCTTAGAAGTAGGAACCTCAGATTCTTTTCGTGGATGCATAAGGGACTCAACTCCTTTTGTAACTTCACTATGAGGCACCCAACAAGGCCTTAGGAGGGCTTTCAATCAATTTGAATTATTTATCAGAAGGGCAACATAATATTTGTCACCCACAGATGTATACGATGCTTGGATCCCATAGGTGGTACATAATTCAAATTGCTTGAAAAACTCCTTAAATGAACTAGGAACCTCGGCTTCTTTTCTTGGATGCATAAGCATTAAGCCATTCCTTTGAAAGATACAAATGCCATGAGTTTGAGAGGGACTCAAATCCTTTTGTAACTTCAGTATGAGGCACCCAACAAGGCCTTAGGAGGGCTTTCAATCAATTTGAATTATTTATTAGAAAGGCAACATAAAATCAGTCACCCACAGATGTATACGATGCTTGGATCCCATAGGTGGTACATAATTCAAATTGCTTGAAAAAACTCCTTAAATGATGGGTCCCTTTGTTGACTTTGTCAAGAGTTTGATTAGCCATTCAAGTTCACCGAATTATGAGGTGGATTAGTGGATTGGAAATCTCAGACCTCATATTGTGTGCCCAGAACTGCACTCTTCTAATCATGATATTTGAACCAGGTCTTGTATGATCTTCAAAAAGGAATTTCACTCTTTATCCACAAAACTATGGGCTGGTCACTGTGATGCACCAGATTTATATCATAATTTCATACTATCTGATCCTTTGAGGGTGAAAGTGG
Organism: Pinus albicaulis; assembly: GCA_034641835.2. Classification (NCBI taxonomy): domain Eukaryota; kingdom Viridiplantae; phylum Streptophyta; class Pinopsida; order Pinales; family Pinaceae; genus Pinus; species Pinus albicaulis. The sequence goes on from CM076579.1 coordinate 503,215,130, forward strand.
CCATGAAGATTTGACAACATTTCTAGTGATTGCTTTCCCTCTTTCTTGGGCTTGTCCTCAGCCTAGCTCTAATACCATGTTAAATTTAGCTTAAAATGTTCTTAGCATAGGAAAGTCACATCAATTTTTATATATAGCCCAATTATCAATCCATAGCAACCACATCAATTGAAATCATGATGACTGTAACTGATAAAAGAACATAAGAAAATAATGCAGAGGATAAGCCAACACAAGAGGACACATGAATATGGCTCAAGCCAGGGAAAAACCCCAAGACGGCAAAAAAACTTGATCAGTTCTTATTATTCATGATCAGAATAATATAATCTCTAATATAAAGCTTTGAGGCTCCTCCTCAACAATCCAATCCTTTCAACAATCCCTTGCCTTTATATATTGACCATGCTTTCAAACCCTTGAAACAAATTAACAATAGGCTGCTATAGTGGCTTTCTTCCTGCAGTGTGTAGCAGACATAAACCTCACAAAAACGCACAGAAAAATCAACTAAAGATACATTGCCTTGCACAGAATTCCTATCCTCCAACTGTGGCTCTTATCCAACACAAAATCTGCACCCAAAACAGAGATACGCTGCCCAGACAGACCTTGCATCCTCCATGCATTATGTCACAGACCTGCGACCCTTTCTCAATAAGAAAATTGAGCCCTAAACAGAGATGGGTTTGATAATAACCTCGACCCTGCCACCTATGTCCAGCCTTGTATGTCGTCCTATTTCAGAGGAGAAGACGAGCCCTTCAATGTGTCAAATGAGGAAGAAATCACCCCTTTATATACTAATCGGTGGAGTCGAAAAGACGTGACTTTTGAGCTTCTTGAGCCAACTTATAAGGGAGGCCGACCTTGGTTGCAAATTCTAACAAAAATCCATCATGCATTGTAGTTGAACTTCTTACTCAATCAGCTTTTCTTACTCATGAATTCTTATGTTAAAGTTAGGCATTAATGAGTCTTGTTGTTGCCTAGATATTGTAAGCAGATAAACAATTTAATTATATTGTATTTTTATATATCAATTATACTTGGACATATTCACTCAACAACTAACATACTTGTGTGAGCTTCAGTTGAGGGCCATAGATGGGATCCGATTGGATGAACTGTTCCACATTCGTATCGGTCCACTTGGGTAGATATTTCTCCCTGCCAAGGATCTGCTTATACTTGTTCAAATACGAAAACATCTCGTTCCAAAATTCCTTCCTGACCCCTAGAATGCCGATTCCTGTTCTGATGAAGTGTTATCTCCCCCCATTTTTCTCCAACCTCCCAGTGATCCTTTTATCTTGCGGACTATTTGAATAGTTCAAGGCTTGTTAAGTTTTATCACTGTTTGAAGGACTAACCAAATAGAACTGTAGGTTTGTGCTTCCACAAGGACACAACCAAGCTTGCTGATCCAAGGGAAGTGTAACCACAAGTCAGCAAACATGTGGCCAATCCACGTTTCTATGAGCCTCCACGAGATTTTTGTACTCTAAGTTTTTTGTCCAATAGGTCCGAGCTCTTTTTATTCTCTGTGGATCTGAGTTATGCACTTCAAGAGGATTCAAGCTCCATACAAGTGTGAATTATGCCACCACACGTCCAAGGAAGAGGCTGTATTACTCCAAATGTGAGCTTATGCCTCACTCTCATATATACATACGCTGTAGAGCATCGATATCACATATATACATCGCATTGCAAGGGTATGGCACAATGTCGAGACCAATGATTAATGCGAAGACAATTTTTGAATGAATCTTAAATGGATAAACTCACAACAGAAATCAGACAAGAGCTCCCCGCTGACATGAGCAAGGAAGTAGAATCCTGTTTGCTTCATTGTTTTTAGAACCAGACAAGTGGACCTCTAAAACTGGAAACTGGTGTCAACCAGAAAAAACTGTATGACCCAAAAATACATAAAATATTCAAATTTTGATTAAAAAAAAAACTCATGTACATCCATATGAATCCAAACCATTATACACAAATATGAAAATTTCTCTCATGTATATAGCTAGTAAGGATGCATATAATCAAAATAGAGCACTAAATACAATCCATATCTGAACCAAAATAGCAAAACCAAAATAGTTTTTCTCAAGGAATTCACCATGGCTTCCTGATGCTTAGCTTTGCTCTACCATATGCAAGCTTCCAGTTTCAGCTGTTTGACCTGCTCCTCTACTTCTCTGTTTCTAATATTGAACTTCTCCATATCCAAATGTTTTTCCCTTATTTTCCTCAAGATTCTTTCCTCAATCATAGAAAGCATAGATAGATGCCTCCGCCTCTTCCCTTCAAAATATTACCTCATCTGCCTGTGCCCTCACAAATTGATCAAGCTCTTATTTATGTTTTTGCAACTGTGATGCTATATTCTCTGTTAGAAAATGAAGGGTAGAAGCTGCATCGCCTCTCATTGCAGATGGTATTGAAGAATTGACTTGTTCATCCTCAAATTCCAGACAGAAACCAGTTGATACAATACCCACTGAGTGTGGTACATTCCCTGGTCCTGCAACTGGGGCTTGCTGATGAAGGTCGCACAAATTTATTAACTAGGGTCTCTGATGTTGGAAAGAAATAATATCCATAGCCTCCCTTTGTCTCTTTCGCGATGGAGGGTCCTTTGGCATATGGAACATTGCTCCATTCTGCTAACCATGCATAGAATTAGGCACTGCATTGATATTTAGAAGAGCATAAAATATAATGCATTCAATTTATATGGTTTTTGGATATGATAACCTATGGAATGACAATCCTCATAAGAAAAATTTCCATGAGATTAGTTTCTTATCTAACATGGTTTCCAGGGGTGTCCCCAAAGCATTGGAAACCACTCAGTGCCACCCATTATATCTTTTGGTGATTCTCAAAAGAAGAGGTTTCACTAATGGAAGCATCACAAAAGGAGATAGAGAGAAATTTAAACCTTATTCTTATGATTTTTATTTCCTTTTCAAAACCACCCCCTCCCCCAAACTCATGATTTTACAATATTTTCTACCAGAGTTAAGGAGGAAACAAAAAAATGGTGAGCGAAAAGTGAAAGATGCAGCAAACAATGGAGTAAATAGTTTCTAATATCACTACATTATAGATTATGCATCTATAAATTTGATTCTAATTTCTGGTTCATTGTTTGTAGAATGTCTACAATTGAATTTGTGATTAAAATTCTGAGTTTTTAATGGTATCTGAGATTTAATAAATATTTAGAAGGGTGATACTAATATGAATTGATGAATCTTATTGGAAATGCGTATGAAGATATGGTGCAGATATTTCTCGTGGTGTTGCAGAGCTTCATGCAGCAGGTGTCTCGTGTATGAATCTCAAACCACCCAACCTTATTTCTGATGTAAGAGGGCGAGCAGTAGTTTCTAATTTTGGTCTTCCTCGCTCAACCCCAGAAGACCTCACTCAACCCTGCAGGATGATGTGACAAGGACACATTCATGTGTGGAGTGTACTATGTTGAATCCTCATTATACAGCCCCAGAGGCTTTGGAACCACTCAAGATGTCTTCTTTGAACATTTTTTGGGATGAAGGAAATGGAATTTCTTCAGAATCTAATGCCTGAAGTTTTCGTTGTACCTTGGTTGAGATTTGCACTAGAGCAATTCCGTAAGTTTTATTGTGTCTACCCTTGTGTTTGTAGTTGAGAAGTCCAATCTTCAATTCCCTTTTTCTTCTGTAATGTGCAAACATGGTACCCTCTATATGAAACACACTTGCTAGATATTTAATGAGATTTGTCATTCAGGTGGAATAACCTAAGTTCAGAGGAGATCTATAGGGTTGTTGTCAAGGCTCAAAGGCAGCCACCTGAATATGCTAGAGCTGTGGAAGATGATTGGTGAGTGTTAACAGTTTAAGCTTTCGAAGAGACCCACTTTTCATGCAATGCTTCCCATATTTCTACGCCATTTGCAGGAGATTCCTCTTAGCCCTCCTGCAAGTCTAGACAAGTAAGAATATACTGGGAAGCTTTATGTTGCTATTTGAAATGTAAGGCTTTCTTTGATTAGTTTAATTTTAACTTATGGTATATTTTCTTGATTCAACTGATGTGAAGCGTATTTAGTATGTACATATGCAGTTTTCTCACAGATTTGTTATTTCCTATGTTGCTTGCTAGTTACTATACTACTAAGATGGCACACTTAAAAACAGTTGTGACTTTCACCATAGAATGTGGAAAATGAGCTGCATGAATTTCCATCAATGTTAAACAAAATAAGAAGATCAGTCAGGTGAAGAAATATTTCTTCCATAAATATGATTATTGATTAATGATGGACCAAATTTTACTGGGATATTGTACTATTTTTGTCATGCTTGGCTTGATTACTGTGTATCCACTTTTTGGAAGAGGCATACTTCTTTTTGTCAAAAAACTTAATTGCAACAGGATTACCATTATTTGCCATTGAGCTGAGCCTGAGAGTAAGACTGAAATCTATAATTTTTTTGTGGGTAAAAATTCATAGATTTCATGGTTGCTCATGGTAGTGATCCATCAAAATATTTTGAGACTACATGGATAGAGCCATCTCCCTCATCTGTCATGGAATTTGTACAGGATACCCAAATGTTCTTCAACATATGGTCTTAGAAGGGGATGTGGAAGGTGTTAGGTGATTCTCTTTACTCTCCAAAATTTTTGTTGTTTGCATGAATTTTTGTTCAAATAGATTTCTCAGTTATATGGCTATAGTTTTATCTTTGAAAAGCAATGATTCTAATTTACGCTATGAGAAGATTTACTTGCAAGAGCTTCATCTGGAAAGACTGGAAACTCAGTTGGCCCCCTAACAATGTTTCACACCCTTCTGTAGAGTGTACTTGGGTTGATCCAATCTACTCCTCTAGGCTAGAAAACACCCGAGCTCCAATCTGCCAGGCTAGAAACAACTCTTGTACATCAGAGTGTTGCACTTCGGCACTGTCCTTCATCCAACCTTCAACTACTCTTCATCCTTCAAGATAGATTTTCTAGGGCTACTTTGGGTAGCCAATCTCGCTGCCCTCAAACAACTCTATGAAACCCAACCATCCACTGTGGAATTTGCCACCACTTGAAGTGCTCTCGACACCCTTTTCCACTTCACTACTTGGCTTCCATAGTAAACAACCAAACTAATCCAATCCGGTCACTTCTTGACCCAAAACACCTCCACAAACACTATTGTTACAATACTGTAGTATTTCCGTCCTGGTTAGGGCACTTTTGCAGTCTGCACTAACCACTAACTAGCCATTTGACAACCTGCTCCTAGCTATGGCCTAGGCAAGACGAGGTGCCCTATGTATGGGCTGTTGTTGTGGGCATGTGGCAGCCTTTAAAGACTCCACGCTGGCCTGTTTGGAGTGGCTAGGCCTGCGGCCTACCACAGTTCACTGCGGCTCCCTTACAAGATACCCAATCCACCTTCCTTCTCCACGTGCAGCCCTCAAAACAGTGCGCAAAAGGCTCCTCTTCCAGCGGATCACCATCATCACACTTTTTCTGTAACGCGTGAATGAGGTTTTTTTTTTAATCTTTGTATAAATTCATTAGACGTGAAATTATTGCTTAGTATTTTATTGTTGTTTACCATGCCTACTGGAAATTAGGAACAAATGCCCTATTTAGATTATTTCCTTTACAATTACTCTGTCTCTGCTTTCAATTATTTTATGTCCTTTTTGAAACAAATGGGTTGCATCTCCTGACTAAGAAATTCTCAACTAGGTGTTCCCAATAACTATGAACCTAAACTCTGCATTAATATGGTGGCTTCTAAGCTCAACGAGCATATTTAGATGAATGGTACTCTATGTAGATGTGGGTTTCCCTTCGGTTTATTCTTTTAGGCAGTGTTACAAAGACAAATATTTGTAAGGCTGGGACAAACAATACTAAATTTTTGGTTTAGAGTATGAAACTCGGAAGAGTTGCGATCGTAGATGCTTTTCTTTTTTATTGAGAAATGTGTTTGTAAATCAAACTTCTTGTCTCCTGCCAAAACTAAACTTCTTGTATAAATTCATTAGACATGAAATTATTGCTTAGAATTTTATTGTTGTTTACCATTCCTACTAGAAATTAGGAACAAATTCTATGTTTAGATTGTTTCCTTTACAGTTACTCTGTCTCTTCTTTCAATTATTTTATGTCCTTTTTGAAACAAATGGGTTACATCTCCTGACTAAGAAATTCTCAACTAGGTGGTTCCAATGAACTATGAACCTAAAATCTACATTAATATGGTGGCTTCTAATCTCAGCGAGCATATTTAGATGAATGGTACTCTATGCACATGTGGGTTTCCCTTCGGGTTATTGTTTTAGGTAGCGTTACAAAGGAAAATATTTGGAAGGTCGGGACAAATGGTACTAAAATTTTGGTTCAGAGTATGAAACTCAGAAGAGTTGCGAGCATAGATGCTTCTCTTTTTTATTAGGAAAGGGGTTTGTTAATCAAACATGCTGTCTCTTACCAAAACTAAACTTACTGTAAATTTCTCTAAAAAAGGCTTTGGTGCACAATGTAAATTCAGTTGATCCTTTCACCTTCCATTTTCTATGTATAAACCATCTTAGTTCTTGATATCAAGGTGAAATGCCTGCTAACCGATAAATAACAGCGGGACCAGTCAGGTACTAAATGTTTTAGGTCGCTGTGACAAGTAATCTTCAGGCATATGTTGTCTGGATATTTTTCTAAGTAGCTGCAGAGGCATCCTCGAAGCCTTGGATTCTTCCCAACTGGACACAGTAATTTTGCAGTCTCCTTTAACCCAACAGTAGCATCCTTATATGATGGTTTGGAAAGAGATTCCACTGCCTCGTCAATTGGAGCAGCCATTGGCTCTCAAAACTGCAGCAATTTGCAGAACTTGTCTATTTACCTTCAAATTTTGGCTAACATTTCCCTTTGACCCAATTTGTGATTAATTATTTGGGAAAAAATCCTCTGAAATTTGTGACCTTCTCTCCACAAATCCTTGATACATTTCCTTACATCAAAAAAAATGTATGGATCTTTGCTAGGAATGCAGTATTAGGGACATTGACTTAAAAGCCAGTTTGGAAAAAAACTTTGTATAGCAGTTTATTGAAGGTGTTTGTGAGACATCTTTTACTGTTGTTAGAATATACGTTCAATTCTTAGTATGCCCTTCCTCTTAATTCTGTGGTGTAGGAGGTTTATCTACTTTTCAGATAGGGAATTTAAGAAGAAATTCTCATGTTTTGTCACCAGAAATTATGTCTACATCTTCCATTCTTCATTCCCATATAGCTCTATGTTGGTTTTTGTCATTGGTGAAACTACTTGGTTGTTTTTTTGTACCTAAGTCACATGATACATGGAAATGTGGATAATTGAAATGTTCCCTGAAATCTTTGACCTTCTCTCCACAATTCCCTGATACATTTCCTTGCATCAATTTATTTTTATGGATCTTTGCTACGAATGCAGTTGTAGGGGAATCGGCTTAAAAGGTAGCTTAACATAAATATTTGTATACCAGTTTATTGAAGGTGTTTCTGAGACATCTTTTAAGGTTTTTAGAAGACAGTCTTGGACCAACATTAAAATAGTCCTGTAGCAGCAACTGAAATCTTTTTTAAAACAACCCTGAGATACCCCTTTGTAGCACAATGAAGACCTTCTCATGATGGATTTATAGCAGGCTTAAATTCTTACATTGGACAGTTATTTGAAGCATTTGAAGATCTAGAACAACCTCCTTGGAGAAAATATTGAAGGATCTTCAAAGAAGACTTGGATTGACATTGAGAGAAGTATATGGGGCATACTTTCAACCAGTATTTAAGAAGACTCTTGGTCAATACATATTAAAGTGAATTTGAAGAAGTCTTGGGGATATTCTTGCCTATTCTCCTAAGTTCTTCAAACACAACAGAGGAAAAACAAACAAACAAACAAAAAATCTCAAAATTCTGTCAACATAAACCTTATCTGAATTCCCTATCTTGCACTATAGCATCATTGTATATGAATGTAGCAATTGGGTTTGGTCTAGATCTTTCAGAAAACATTGATACTCCCATATCCCAACCATGCTCATACCCATGCTCAAGTTTCATATTGATTCTGCAAACTTCAGGCCTTGGAGCATATCATCCAATCATACAAGTGCCCTATTTGGGCACCTTGCTACATATCAACTCATCACCAATGCTAATTATAATAGAGTAAAAAACATAGTTATTTGAATCTTAGCTCAGCTGCCAATGTCACCATGAAAAACCCAAACCCAAAACCCCCACTCTATTACTACAAACAATGTCTACTGCGTTGCAATCCACTCCATCCTAATACACCAGTGATCATAGCCTTTAAGCTATAAAACCTGGCTATTCTGATTTCTATGGTACAATTTTCACTGCAAAATGATGGCAGTATTGACCACTTGCACGTGCTTGAATTATGTGACATGGCTGTTCCTACCTTGCAGGAAGCATGGATGTTGTAAGCCTGCACTATTTAAGCATTCATAATTACAAATCCCTTGGACTTCTTTTGTATTTCATTTCTCTCCTTGCAACCAACGAAAAATAGCTTCATTACATCTTAAAAAATTTCATTATGAAAGTTTATTTGTTACAGATCTTTTCAAATTACAAATTTTCTGTTCTGTACATATCAAATTAAAAAAAAAAAAAAAAAAAATCTTTCCATCATCTAACATTAAAATTGCAACAATAAATGCTTCTTTTATCTCATGCCATTTTACGATTTTTATTTTGTTTTATTCAATGGGTATTTTTTCATAGACAATTTCATTCCATTGACTTTGTCTTTTCTTATCAATTATACAGTTTATAATTCTATTTCATTGAATCTGTTTAAGTTCTTGTAATGATTGTATGGATATAAAAAAATCAGAATTTGGCAACTTGGATATTACGGGAATTCAATTAGTTGATATTGTCAGGTATCCAAATTTGTTTGGAAACAACTTAGAGACAAGGATGATTTGTTGGTATATGGTGCTAGAGGAAATGATTTCTAAGAAATCACAAGTGTTGAAAAGAGCAAGGTGTTTTCCAAGGATTATTGAGTATCCAAGGAGAAACTAGATCGAAAAATATAGTGTTTAAGTAGTTTAGGTTTCTATCAACAACAAATTTTGTATTTAGCAAGACACAGGCCAATTTTTCTAATGCTTTCAGAAGAAAAAATGATGATTAATGTAGGTGTTTTGGTCAAAACCATGGGATTTCAATTGGATTATATTGTTAGGTACCCAAATCTGTTTGCAAACAACTTAGAGACAAAGATGATTCATGTGTATATGGTGCTAAAGGAAATTAAGTCTTAGCAATTACAAGTGTCACAAAGAGAAAGGTGTTTTGAGGATTATTGAGTTGAAAGAAAAGATTTTCCATGATATTTACTGCAGAGGGAAAGCTGGTAAATTAGTCATTTTCAAGGAGAAACAGAGTGAGTTTTCTCACTCGAAAATATTGATGAGAGTTTCCATAATTCATAAAAAAAACCTGATATGAATTTTTTTATGCATTATTTTTCATGTTAAAGTAATTTTCCTTTAGCTGGAGAACTTCTGGTAAAGGAGTTTCACATTCAGTTAGAATGTTGCTCTAGATAATTTCTATGGCTTCCTTAGCCCAAGAAGAGTTCAAAAAAACAGGCTTGCAATATTAAAGTTATACAGCTGCAAGTAGCATTTTTGAAAAGAAGATTTAAAATTATGATTAATTTGACAGTAATGTTTTCTTTCCTTTTCTACGTACAAACCAACATCCTCTTCTGAACCATCTAATGCCCATGGATTCTTTAGCATGTAAATAATTCAAAAAAATGTATTTACAATATTAAATTTATACAACTTCCAGTAGCGTTTTTGAAAAACAGATTTAAAAATATGAATGATTTTAGAGTAGGGATTTCTTTTTAGTTCAAGATACAACACAACAACAAAAGAAAATTAATTTTTTTATTATCAAGACATCATTTTAGACTTGGTTTGTTGTAGTGTCTCTTATATGTAACTATTTTTCCCTCAACCCACTTTTCATAACTTCCATAACCATTAGGTAGGGACATGCAACTTCGATGATGTTTTTCTTGTTTAATAAAAGATTGTCAAGACTTTAATTTATTGAAAGTTGTAGAATTTACAATCTATACAGTTTCAAGATATAATTTTTAAAAGTCTAATTCTTTAAAGGGTGCTAGCTCAATGGCAGAGCACTTGCTTTACAAGCAGGAGGTTGGTGGTTCGATTCCATCGTGCCCTGATATTCATATGGAATGGCGACGATTAGTTTTTGGTGACGAAAGCTCTTATGACCATCACTAATGAGCTTATGGTGACATTTTTCGACCCTTACCAAAATATGAAATGGTGACGGTCAATGAACGCCACCATATATACACATCAATAGTGACGACCATGAAGGTTCCATCACCATAAATCGTTTTTGTTGATATGAAATGGTGAGGGTCATTGTTTGTCATTATAGTGATTATTTGTGACGGACCTTGATGTCACCAATGAGTTTATGGTGACGGTCAATGAACGTCGCCATATATATGCACCAATAGTGACGGCCATGAAAGGCCCATCACAAAAAATCGTTGTTGTTCATATGAAATGGTGACGGTCACTATCCGTCATTATAATCAATATTCGTGACAGACCTTGAATGTCACCACAACACATACTTTCGGTGAACGCCACCTTTGGTGGCGTTTGGATTTTTGGTGACGGAGAGGCTACATTTTTAGTCACCATTGCTCATATTAAATGGTAGCCGGTCACTATACGCATCACTATAAATCATTATTGGTGACAGGACCTTGAATGTCACCACAACACACCTACTTTCGGCGACGCCACCTTTGATGACGTTCAATTTTTGGTGTGAAGACTCTTTTGACCCTCACCAATGAGTTTATATTGCATGCATTTTGCCCCTCATAATGTCCTTTTTTTCTTGTAGTGTTCCATCCTTCCATATGGTTAGAAACTATGGCAATTTATATACTTTCCTTTGGTAGCCCTTCCTAAAACTTATCGAACTATTATTCAATTAAAAATATAGACACTTAAATAAAAAATTACATTAGTGATGATATATCACCATGACATCTTCTTATAGGTATAACCATACTTTGTAGGGTTAATGTGTTGGCGTTCAGGTTGTATTGGTGTTTATTGCTGTCCCTTGAAAACTTTTGTAAAGCAAACGTAGATGGAGAGTCTCTACGCTTCTCAAGGAGGTAAGGAGGCAAGGATTCACCTTTATGGGATCTATTATGATGCCCTTACTGAGTCATGTTTTTCAAATAGAGTCACTCTTCAATACAACTAGTAAAGGGATCTCTACTTGAATGGTTTGTGAGGGACAATACTTCCAAGGTTTTTTTTTTCCAAATGGGGTTGCGAGCTAAGTGGGTTTGATTATGGAGAAATACACGGTTAAGCGTGCTTGAGCCGAACAATGCAGGATAGGTGACCTCCCAGAAGTCACAGTTATTGGGTGAAGCTTGAAGTGATGATTGATGCTATATGATTCATTTTTCTAGTTCCAATCCCACTTATCCACCTTTGAACTTCACCTGGTGCAATGAGTGCTAAAGAGACTATTCCAAAAATCATGAGAAATTAATTAGTTGACTACCTCTCATTGAAATGGTCGTATATTAATGACTTAATTAACGCAGTTGAATCCCAAAAAATGATATCTAATAAGGGTCGTATAGGTGATTTAGCTCTCGTCAAGGAGAAGAGATGGGAAACGGTCTCTTGCTCTAGTAATAGTTTTCAAAGACATGCCAATGGATTTTTAAAGGAATGTAAATACAATGTTGGAAATAAATACAATGTAAAGACATGCCAATGGAAACTAGATCATATGTGTAGAGTAAATCATAACTAGATATGGCAATGATCTCAGGAATGATAATTTTATTATTGCATGTAATAGCTATTTTGGATCGTATGGTGAAATAAATTCCAAAAATTAAACACTAGAGTAGATGTATGTTTAGAGAATTTATAAAAAAATATCCAAAATATTTTATGCATCTCATAAATTCAATAAGTGAATGCAGAGAGAGCTGTGAGTGTTAAGCATTTATACACAAGATAGCATTCATGGTATGGATTGTGTGGTGTAGGAACCAAAAGTAAACAATATCAGCCTTTAGGTGTTTTCATATAAGCATTATTAAATGTATGTTCAGAATCATACGTGGAAAATGGAGATCCAATAAGAAAGGATGAAGGACTCCAACATTCAAGATTTGCAAAGATTCCCCACATTTCCTTTGATCACAGTGATGTTCTTTCTTTTAGTTATTTAAAAGCCAACATGGCAAATATTCTACATATATGTTTTTACTTCCAGGCATTATGATTTCCTGGGACTTCGCTTTAAAAATGGTGATGACTCGCTCATATGTAAAATAATACGAACTATGGAAAATATATGTTTCATGATCCACGATCAAAGTAAGAATCTGTGAAAAGTGTCATTCACAATCTAATGCAAAGGCACATCGTATTGCAATCCGGACCGAAACGTCTACACCTACCATGAAATGCGAACTGGGGTGATCAATTTTCCAGAGTTTCCCAAGTAAAAGGCATAATGGACGCATGATCCACACTAGAACTCCTTGCAATGATTTGTTGCGGGATGGTAATTTTTATGAAAATTTAGTATTGGGATTTTTGGATTCTTGACATTTTTTCTTCACATTTCAGGGGCCCACTTCTATTGTTTAATTATGCGGATCATATTTGTATAACCATAAATTATGGAAAACCCTACTGATAGTGTAGTAACCTAGTGGTTAGAGTAACTTGAATCATGGGAGCAAGTGTAGATATGAAAAAAACATATAAGTAAGGTATTAGGTGAGGAGACATCTTGGATATTCCTAGGGAGACAAGTGTTGAATTCCAAGATAATATGGCTTTGATGTTAACAAAGAAAACTTCAAGCCAAAAAAGATAAATAAATAACTAAATCATTCTCTTAACCATTCAAATGAGTCTCGTGTTAACATAGTGACCATTCCCGATTATGGAAGGTGGTGTGTGTTATAAATATATAAATTTTGCACAACTTATGAGTGTTACATAGAGATGTAAATTTTGCACAACTTAGATTTTTATTTCCTCTTTTAGTTAACTTGAAATTTCTTGTTTTTTGTGAGATTCTTAATTAATTTAGACCTCATAAAAAAAGTAAGACATTTTTTTGTAGTGAATAAAACAACGATGAAAAATGGGCTAAACATACTATGATTTGTATCTTTTATGATCATATTTACTCATAATCTAATTAAAAATAAAGAAAAATTACTAAAATCTGTAAATATCAATAGTTGTGATTATAAAATTAAAAATATAATAGAACTTTGTAAAGAAATTAAACCTACTTATGTATTGTTTAAAAATTATATAACTAAATTTTAGCTAGATAATAACTTAAAACAATATAATTAATATAACATTTTAAATTACCCTTTTAATTATAATAATTATATGTTTCAAAAAGTTTCCATTATTCATAGTAACCACAAAATATCAAGGATGTTGAACTCTAAGGGAAGAGTGTATTGTCATGTATGGAATTCCCTATTTGTGGTTGTTGGAATTTAATACTACAATCATACTAACACTCCCAATATGTTGCTTGAAGTTAAAAACTTATATTAAAACCATTCTAGCAGTCTTCAGTTTCCGGGTTATTATTTTATAATCATGAAGGGAAAGAGTTACTCGTCATTTTAGTAGAGACATTAAAATACCATTGTAATTATCATTGAATGCTTCAAATATACGAGATTTATTTGTTTGAAAAGAGTATGTGTGTGTATTTTCCAAAATAAATTAGCCAATATCAGCTCTACCACCATTAACTTGGAATACCGAGACTCATGAGATCACCATTAAGCTATGTGCTCGAGGACATCAATTGATGCGATCATGTTGGTAATAGTGATGTTTATGTTAGGATAACTATGGTGTGATGTCTCAATAACTAGAACATTAGTTGTTAGCTCGGATTTTTGTTTTTGAAATGGTGAGTTTATGCTTAGAGTGATATTTAGTAACAATAATTTTTTCATATGGTAGAATATGAATGGAAGAGATTTCATACTTTTTGAAAAATTGAAACTTGGGACTACTTCAACTCAATAAAGGATCGGTAAATTGGCTTAGCATCACAATTAACAATCCATCATATTGGTTCTCAATGTTTTAAATTTAATTCTTTAGCTTCACAAAGTTTTATTCATAGTGCCAAATGTCTTGCTATGTACAAGAGACAATGATAAGTGTAGATTTAAATCAATAAGTTTAGTAGAGTAAATGTGAAGAACAATTGTATCATTAATACCTTTCCTTGAATGTGTAAATAAATATTTAGAGTGTGCTTAGGTTATGAAATGTATCATGTATCGAAGTTTAATTCCACACATCAAATAAATAGGAGGTGAGTCCTTTAGGAAAATTTATCATTGTGTTTTTGGGGAAGAGTAATAATAATAAGAGATCTCCACAATAGAAGCTATAAACATTTTATGGTCACAACAATGACAATTAGGTCATTACCGGATGAACTTCATAGTCATTTGGAGTGTTGGGCCGGTGAGAAATAGTTGTTCCATGCAACATTAGTTCTTTGTCCATCACTTTAACCATGAGGGTTTATGTTTAGAATTGGAAATCCATATTCCAATAGTACTCAAAACCACCATGATAATTCTAAAGGTCAAGGAACACTTGTCATCATATGTGTAGAGTAAATCATAACTAGATATGGCAATGATCTCAGGAATGATAATTTTATTATTCCATGTAATAGTTATTTTGGACCGTATTGTGAAATAAATTCCAAAAATTAAACGCTTGAGTAGATGTATGTTTTAGAGCATTTATAACCAAATATCCAAAAGTATTTTCATGCATCTCATAAATTCAATAGTGAACAGAAAAAAGCTACGAGTGTTAACATTTATACACAAGATAGCATTCATTGTATGGATTGTGTGGCGTATGAACCAAAAGTAAACAATATCAACCCTTTAGGTATTTTTCATATAAGCATTATTAAATGTATGTTCTAGAATCACCGTAGAAAATCAAGATCCAATAGAAAGGATGAAGGACTTTCCAACATTCAAGATGCAAGATTCCACACATTTCCCTTGTCGTAGTGCTTTCTTTAGTTATTTAAAAAGCCAAAATTTTCCAAATATTCTAAATATCTTTTTTATTTAGTATTATGATTTCTAGGATTCTGTTTAAAAATGGTGATTACCCGCTCATATGTAAAATAATCGAACTATGGAAAATATATGTTTCATGATCCAAGTCAAAGTAAGAATCGATGAAAAGTGTCATTCACAATCTAATGCAAAGGCAATATTGTATCAATCAGACCGAGAAACGTCTACTACCTACCATACAATGCAATTAGGGTGATCAATTTTCCCAGAGTTTCCCAAGTAAAAGGGCATAATGGACGCATAATCCAAAAATTATGTTCAAACACCATATGATATCATCCACCTCTGGATCAGCTGCACGATGATTTGTTGCTGGTATGGTAATTTTCTATGGAGAATTTAGTATTGGGATTTTTGGATTCTTGACATTTTTTCCTTCACATTTGAAGCCCACTTCTATTGTTTAATTGTAGCGAGATCATATTTGTATAACCATAAATGATGGGAAAACCTGCAGTAGTGCTGATAAAGCAACTAGTGGTTAGAGTAGCTTACTGAAGATCATGTGAGCAAGTAAAGTTTATGACGCGAGTACGTAAAAGGTAACGGTGAGGAGACATCCTGAGACATTCCTAGGAGGCAAGTGTTTGAATTCCAAGATAATATTTTGGCCTTTAGTTTTTAACAAAGAAAACTTCCAAGCCAGAAAAAAGAGATAAATAAATAACTAAATCATTCTCTTAACCACTCAAATGAGTCTCGGGTTAACACACGATGACCATTCCCGTTTATGGAAAGGTGGTGTGTTACATAAATATATAAATTTTGCACAAACTGTGTGTTACATAGAGATGTAAATTTTGCACAACTTAAGATTTTATTCTCTTTGAGTTAACTGAGAAATCTGTTGTTTTTGTGAGATTCTTAATTAATTTAGACCTCATATGCAGGCATGCCTTTGTATGATAGAATAAAACAGCGATGAAAAATAGGCTAAACGTACTATGATTTGTATCTTTTACGATCATATTTACTCATAATCTAATTAAAAATAAAAATAAAAAATTACTGATCTTAAATATCAATAGTTTGCGAGTATAAAATTAAAAATATAATAGAACTTTGTAAAGAAATTAAACCTACTTATATATTATTTAAAAATTATATAACTAAATTTTTAGCTAGATAATAACTTAAAACAATCTAACTACTATAACATTTTAAATTACCCTTTTAATTATAATAATTATATGATCTAAAAAAGTTTCCATTATTCATAGTAACCACAAAATAAAACATCAATTTAAATTTCCATGAGATAATAATGCGATTCATCTTCAATTATGCAAATTTATAATCCAAACACAAATTTAAAACAAACCATCTATTAAAATTCATTCCTTCCTATCATATCAGGGATGTTGAACTCAATCCTTTATTTATAGTTGATATTTGCGGATCGCAAAATTTCTTGGAATCCCCTCTGCCTGTCTCTGAAATTTTTGTTACGAAAGAGTATGAACATAAACTTAATCATTAATAAGAAATGTGCTAATTTCTACCCAAATTTAATATAAAATTTCCAACTAATGTGAGCATCTTATTTCGTACCGCATTGAGTGCAAACCATGATTGCAAATTTAGATTCTTTGAATTAAACGGATTCATCTTCCTCACATTTTTCGATGTTTAAAGATTTCTATAATTTTCATCTTGTCCATCTTATGAATACAATTGTCTCAATGAAGTTGTGTACAATTTTTAGTTGTTTAATATTATAAGTATTTGGTTTCAATTTTTACTTTTATCTTTATGATACAAATATTTATTTTCTAAATTTATAAATATATTATAAAATAAATAAAGAGAAAGTAGATTAACTAGTGTATTTTTATTGATTATTACTATTATAAAAGGCAGCAAAAGCAAACCATAATTCATACAATTTACATTAAGGATAGTCACCATCGGATACTATTCGGAGAAATGTAGAGTTGGCTAATTGACATTATTCAAAGAAAACCACATCATTTTGAAATGAGTTGTTAGTAGTCCATAAGGTGGTAGGAGTTTGAGTCCTACTATATTCCTTTAGGTCTTTGTTCATTAACATATTTCCTTGCATGATCAATAAATAATATGTTAACCAATCCATTTAATCAATAGAAATCCTTGAGAATTTTCTACAATTCTCATGAGATATTTTCAATATGTACTTGCAAGATATTATCTGTTTTGTCTCTATTCACTTATCTACTTTGGCTAACTCTATTACTCAAAGCTTCCACGGCAGTGTAACTCCAAGAGAAAAGTGTATCTCATATCATGTCTCTGTATGCTTAAACACAACTACAATTATAACTTTAGTATCATTCCACGAACATGTATGGTAGTGCCTAAAATAAAACCTTACAACGTGCATGGATTAAAGAAAATAGTTTTGTCCAAATTGTTTTCAGTAAGGCAGAGGATATTACAAAAACCTTGATGTGAGATTGGTGAGCTACGTAAAATGCTTAACATGATTAATTAAAACCAAAATAAAATTGAAATTATGTAAATGATGTAAGTAATAGTCATGACTTAGAAATAATTAAATTACTGTTGAAAATGCAGCAAGATGATGGAGCTTAGTGAAAGGAAGTCACCTTCACTAAGTGGGCCAGGCAAATTTTGGCGCAAAATCTATTTTTAGACTATGTCTATTTTTAGACATATGGAGCATAGTCCGGGGATTGCGAGTATGAATTCTTGGAGTATGTGTCATGTTGGTAGAAATAGATGGGACTCTATTTTTGGACCTATAGGTCGAAGTCTATTTTTAGACTACCTCTCCTTAAAATAGGGAAGTCAAAATGTGTTACCCTTAATATCTTTAGACTATAAAGTCGATTTACTCTCTTGGAGCACTTTAGTTCGAGCTACGGAAGTGGCTCATGCATCGACGAGGAATTAAGCTATTCCCAAGGGTTTGATGGCATCATGCATGGTTGACTTCGGAGTTAGGGGTCGGTGGCAGAATTTTGGTGGAGTTAATGAGACGACTAGTGGAGTTGTGTTCTGTTTATTTTAGTTGAACTAGTTGAGATTACTTTAGCTAGCTAATAAATTAGTTATGAGTGGAGTGAATTAAATATTATTTAATTCATTAATTTTAGTAACTCATTATTCAACTCAAGAACACATCGGATTCTCTGATGCATGATCAGTTCGGTGGAGACCGGTGAAAGAGGTAGATGAAAGGGTGGAGTTAGCTATCGATGGCGACATCGGTTGTGCATGAGATTTGCACCACACTTGGAGAGAATTTCCCATGATGATTGTCTTGTCAAATAAGGAGATTCGAACCTTGGATCTCTATAGGCAGGCTTGGATTGCGCAATGAGAGGCAAGGCAATTGGCGGTGAGTTTTGAACCGATGGTTTGTTGCGCCAGGCTAATTTGTGTAACTTCATGAGATAATCTTGAGTACTTGTGAGGTATTATGCGAGTTTGTTACATGATTTCTCCATTATAATATACACAATAGCTACGGGGTTTCAGCATAAGCTTTCCCCATACATACTATGTTAATGTGTATGATGATTTGATGTGTTATCGCTTGATTTTATTTCCGCATGTTTGATGATCGGTGGAAGAGATTATGTATTGCATATCAATTCGAATTATGTGATCGGGATAGTCTGGAAATTGGATAATTAATCATTATTCGACCAAATTTCTACATGGTATCGAGCTATTGAAGCGATTGATCATCACGATTACAAACTTATTTCGGTAGGCAGGTACGCATAAAGACTGATAGCCTCTGATTCATCTTTCTTCGGAAAGTGAAAGGTACGAAGTAAATGCCCCTTGCGGTCAATCTACGTACTTCTAGAAATAATTTTCTCACGGATCTAGAGCGGTTGAGCTTTTGAGGTGGAATTCGAAATTTTGCGGCGGTTTTGTTTCTTGGTGCCGGTGTTGAAAATGTCTTTCAACGGTTTTGCGACTCGAATATGCTCTTGAAAGCAGTTAGAATTATGTTGCATGGAAGGATCGCATGGAGGACGGTATTAGAAGATAATGGTCTAAAGGAGTTCGTGGATGCGGATGTCCAAAGGCCAAATCCTGTGAAGTCGAAGCATGGCAAAAGAAGATGGCGAAATGTCGAAGGATCTGTTGGAGGGCGTCAAAGGATCATATTGTATCCGGCTTTGCATGGAAGAGCTTCTCCATTTCTAATATGGAAAGATTTAACGGATCTATTCAGGAGTAAGAGGAATGAAGGCTGGCGGCTCAAGATAAGCTCGGGAACATCAAGATGGAGAAAGGTGACGGAGTATCGCCAAATACCTCACGAAGTTCACTCGGTGCAGAGATGAGCTGGGAAGTGTGGGGGGTATTTGTCGAATACGAGGACATGGTCGGCTTTGACTCTCCTTGGTCTTAGAGAGCTTGGCACTCATATCAAGATAGTGTCGATGGTCGGAGAAGTTGTCGGGATGGGAGCGCCTTTGGGCGGATCTCATCACGGGGGAGGAGATAAGGAGGACTACTCGAGATGGATCTTCATCAAGGGCGATGAAGAAAAGCTGGCAACTGGTTGCCAAAGCAAAGAGAAGGAGTAAGAAAACCTCTCATTCGGTGCAAAGGGAAAGAAATGAGGATATGGCGAAAGTGAAGTGTTTTCAACGCAACGATCCACGAACATTATGCTACAATTGTCAAAGAAGAAGAACAAGCAGCGAGAAGATGCGCAAATGGAAGGCTTTTGGCTTCACGGAGTTCGAACTTGACTTTCACTGATCGCATGCTTGGTTTCAAGTGTGTTGGGATAGGTGTGGTTCTTGAATAGCGGTGCATCATTTCATATGACGGAAGATCGGGATTTGTTCTCGGATGCGGAGGACAAATATTTGGGTGTGCACATCGAGATGGGTGATGATGGTAGATACGGTCTGGGCGGTATCGGTACCATATCCTTTCGGGAGAATCTGGTAAACCCTTTGTGATGAAGGATGTCATGCATGTGCACGGATTGAAGAAGAACTTGATCTGCAATGGCGATGTTGGAAGATAAAGGAGTATGATGTGGTCTTCAGCGAAGGAAAATCCTTCTGCGCGGTAAGACTACTAGAGACAGGAAGATAGGGTTCGGACCAAGAACCTTTATCGATTGCGGAGTAGATGGCTGCGCGGCTATGGCATGCAAGGCGGGAGAAGTGGTGAGCCGGGATGATGGTGACGTGGCACGAGGAGATTTGGCCCACCTTCACCATGGAGCTTTGAAGATTACACGTGATTTCTCTTTTGGGCTTCTGAGGCACCGCACGCGATTCGAGGGGATCGGTCTGAGGGTGTACTTTGGAAGTATGTGAAAGCCACCTTTCCACGAGAAGGATAGTCGCGCCATGACGATCCGCGGGGATTCACACGAACGTGTGTGGTCCTTTCTCGGTTGCTTCGGCAAAGCACAAGTATTATGTGATCTTTGTTGATGATTTCTCTCGAAAGTGCTGGATCTTCTTCATGCGAAGAAGAAGCGATACATTCCGCGCGAAGTTACGTGAGTTTAAAGCAGCTGGTCGAGGAAGGAGTTGGAAGAAGGTGATTGCTCTAAGGAGTGATAACGGTGGTGAATTCATCTCGGGGCGAATTCAAAGATTTCTGCGACGCGGAAAGGCGGAGAGAGCTCATCGCACCCCATAACCCACGACGAGCCAGGGTGGGCGGCGAGGAAGAACGAACGATGGGCGTGGGTACTGCACGGGCGATGTTGCATGACCGGAGCCTACCCCTTCTTGTGGGCCGAGGGCATGCAATACGGCGATGTATGTACGGAGAGCCGTTGTCCTCACAAGGTTCTTGGCATGGGTACAGCTGGAGGATGCTTATTACGGAAAAGAAGCGATATTTCCCATTTGGTTGCAGGTTCCTCACATCTACATGCATGTGACGAAGGATGCGAGAAAGGAAGGCTGGATCAATGGCGAGGTTGGAATATTTGTAAGGGTACACTTATACACCTCACAACTACCGGGTGTATTTTCGAACTGATCGAAAAGGCATTTGTGCGACGGGATATAAAAATTTCGGGAGGAGAAAGCCATGCGATGTTCGCTCGAGAGGGAGCTACACTTGCATGCGGATGAGAAGGCATTGGTTCTAAGGAGGAGCTTCGGATGTGGATCAGCCACAAGAGGAGGTTCAAGAGGTGGAAGAAACCACCCATGTAGCGCCAACCATCGGGAGGGCGCATGCACACTACGAGCGAAGCGACGGCTCGGGATGCGAGAGAAGGTTGTGGGGCCACCTGACACGGCCACCAGGCAGAGCCGATCCTTGGGATCGGTACACGGATACATGGGCTCTTGTGAGTCAATGTGTTGTGTGGAGCCATCTCTTTTGAGGAAGCTATGGAGGAACCCGCATGGGTTGATTCCATGATCGAAGAATATGATTCGATCGTCGGTAATAGTGCATGGGAGGTGTCCCAGGGACAGGTGGGAAATCGGTGGTGGGTTCGCGATGGATCTACAAAGTGAAGCAGGCGAGTCGACGAGTGTGGAGAAGTACAGGTGAGATTTTTCGCAGTGGCTTTTCACGGGTCCGAGGGGATCGATTATGAGGAGACTTTTGCACCTTTCGCAAGGTACTCTTCCATACGGACGATCCTTGCTCTCTCGGCGCGGAGATGGGATGGCACATTCATCGGATGGATGTGGCTTGCGTTCCTCAGTGGAGTTATTGAGGAGGAGGTGTACATAGAGCAGCACGAAGGTTTTGAGATCTTCGGCGGTGAGTTGCATGTGTGCCGACTCAGAAGACGCGTATAGGCTGAAACGAGCACCTCGTGCCAGTACACTCGGATGAAACGGCTACTTCCGCAGAGCTTGGATTCTCCAAGAGTGAGGGTGGATCAAACCTGTACGGATTGTGGTGAAGGGAAAGTGATGATCATCGTCTTGTATGTAGATGATCCTGATTTTTGGCCCAGCGATGAGCGGTTGATACTTTCATGCAAGGAGGATCTTGCACGAGTTCGAGATAGAAGGACTTGGGCATCCTTCATTATTTCCTGGGATTGGAGATTTGGCGGCGCGAGCGAGAGGTTGTTGTTTCTCGGGGAAAGTATGCCGGGGAGATTACGGAGAGGTTCAACATGCAAGGCTACAAGCATTGACACTCTCTTCTGGTGGTTGGAGGAAGGAGGATGCTACTTCGAGCGGAGGTAGTGGATGCCTTTGTCACATCGATAGTTGGTGGGGTCACTTATGTATCTGGTCAATACACGACCCAATATATGCTGTACGATTAACATTTCATGACTATGGTTAAGCCTACCAAACTCTTTTGGAAGAGCGGGGGCAAGCATGTATTGCGCTATATTAGAGAGCATCGGGATATGGTCTGTAGTACGGATAGGAGGATGGAGCGAAGCTTACGGCTTTTCTGCCCCGATGCGGACGGGCGAGAGTCCAACGCGGACCGGAAGAGCACTTACGGAGAGTTTTCAGCATTGGGTCGACGGTTCTGGTACAACGGAAGCGAGAGATCCATGGCACTCGGTCCGCGGAGGCCGAGTACATTGCGGCTAGCTTGGGCGCATGCGAGGCCTTCTGGATGAGAGGAGAAGATCTCACGAGTTGTTCGATTGAATTTGGAGCCTACGGTGATCTCTTGTGATAACGGTACATTAAACTCTCGGCTAATCGATGTTCATGATAGGTCCAAACATATCGACATCGAGAATACCATCATATCGAGAGATTGTGTTCGGCGGAGAATCATGATGCTCATATGTTCCCACGGAGGATCGGGATGCGACATCACCGGCAGAAGGTGCTACGAGAACAGAAGTTCAAATTCCACAGAGCGGGATAGGGGTTGCAGATAATCCACCGCCTTATCTTCTTTGAGAGGGAGGTGTTGAAAATGCAGCAAAATGATGGAGCTTAGTGAAATGAAGTCGCCTTCACTAAGTGGGCCCGCGGTGGAGATTACGCGCCAAATCTATTTTTGAACTATGTCTATTTTTAGACATATAGACATGGTCGAGGATTGCGGTATGAGATTCTTGGAGTATGTGTCATATTGGTAAAAATAGATGGGACTCTATTTTTTGGACCTATAGGTCGAATTCTATTTTTAAGTACTTACTCTCCTTAAAATGAGGAAGTCAAATATTATTTACCCTTAATAATATTTAGACTATAAACCCCATTTACTCTCTTGGAGCACTTCGGTTCGAGCTACGAAGTGGCTCATGCATACGTGAGAGGAGATTACGCTATTCCCACGGGTTTGATGGCATCATGCATGGTTGAATTCGGTTAAGGACTTCGGTGGCGAGAAGTTTGGTGGAGTTAATGAGACGACTGGTAAGGTTGTGTTACTGTTTATTTTTCGTTGAACTAGTTGAGATTAGTTTAACTAGCTAATCAATTAGTTGAGTGGGTCGTTAAATATTATTTAATTCATTAATTAATAACTCATTATTCAACTCAAGAACACATCGATTCACTACGGTGCATGATCGGTTTAGTGGAGACAGTGAAAGAGGTAGATGAAAGGGTGGAGTTAGCTATCGGTGGCGACATCGATTGTGCATGAGATTTGCACCACACTTGGAGAAATTGCCCATGATGATTGCGCTGTCAAGCGGGAGATTCGAACCTTAGATCTCTGTATAGATAGGCTAGATTGCCTGATAGAGGCAAAATAATTAGCGAAGTGAGTTTGAACCCGGTAACACATTTCAAAGCGAGCTGAACGTAATGTAACTTCATGAGATAGTATTTGAGTACTTGTGAGGATTATTATGCGAGTTTGTTACATGATTTCTCCATTATAATATACACAATAGGCTATGGGGTTTTCAGCTATAAGCTTTCCCCATACACTCTTGTGTTAATGTGTATGATGATTTGATGTGTTATCGCTTGATTTTATTTTCACATGTTTGATGATTTGAGTGGAAGAGATTATGTGTTGCATATAAATTCAAATTGTATGTGATCGGGATAGTCTCGGTGGATAATTAATCATTATTCGTAAATTTCTACAATTACTTCACCGGTAATTTTCGTATGAAGGAGAAATACCATTACACGATACATTTCCATAATAATTGGTCCACCATTTTTATAGTTAAAAATATTATAAGAACTTGCTTAAATATATACATATTCGAGCTACCTCGTTAGATTACTACCCACATTCATACTTAGGGATATTATAGAACACTTCCCCTTAGTATCGCATGCAACGTATAGCTTGTACAACATTTAAAATAACAATGGCAATGTACGACCCTTCCACAATGCAAAAGTAATTTAGAAAATATTAACATATAAACTTATATTATAATTGGTGAAGGAAGAATCCCAAAAATGAATTTACCTAGTCGTCAAAATTGAATTGCTTTCTATGAAAAGATCAAAAATTTGAAACCATTTATTCTTTGTGAAGGACGAAATATCATAAAATGAAAAGAATACCTTACTTTCAACAACCCTCAATGTCCTCATACCAATGAGCATCGAGACATTATAGAATAATTTCATTTGGCATATAAAGACAAGAACCATCTCTATTTTAGTTCAATCTCTTATCTATTCCATGATATCGTATTATCGTTCCATGATGTACCCTTGCACAAAAATAATTCCATCATGTACCCAAATAAATATCTATTGATGTAATGGTGTATGAACAATTTCATATGTCCAATTGCGAAAAATTTCCATAGAAGCTTATCAAATTTTCTTTGTGAATCATGGTGACGAGTTCTAAGTAGTGACAATACTTGTTAATATTATTATTGGCATTTCATTTAGTTTATGAAGACTTCATGCTTAGTTGAAACTCAAACTTACCATAATTACATTTTTTGGTTATCTTTGCCTATGACACTAGCCACAATGTCATTTCCTTTGATATTTTTCAACCACTCTTGGCTCATAAAATAAAAAAATAGTTACAATTTATAGATGTAAATTGTAATGGCATTGGATGCTTATTTGTAAGATTAATTAAGTGGCTATTAAATGTCAATTTTGAAGAGAAAAAAATAAATATTGAGAAAACCTAGGAAAATCATGTTATCCCTCATTTTCATTTTAGCATACACCGTCTCACCAATAATATTGAACATATTAATTCATACTTTTATTTATTTGAATCATAATGTTATTTTTCACGTATATTAAAATTCATTACATAGTTATAGCTTTGGTATCTAATATGATTATTATTTTGGCATGTTGGACCTCTCAACCATAGAAAGGACGGACTAATTACAATAAATAGTGAAGACAAAACATATAAACAAGAATTGGATATACATATCTCGATAATCCATATGTCTTGTATGAGTTGATCAAAGGTCATTGCTTCCTTTCCACTATAAGATTGCTATTTGATTGCAACAAAGATGTGAATTCCTTTATAACTTTTGTGAATCACATAAAAAAAAATTAATCAATTAGGAAAGGGCATAAATTAATTTTAACTTTAAATCGTTCAAACATACAAACAAATCAAATCTCTCTAGTGCGGAAATGGGCCTTCATCTTTGTAGTTCTCGAGGTGACACTAAGTGAAATTGTTGATTTGTTGATATTTTGTGCACCCTTCATCTTTGCGGCTCTCCCAAGGTGACAGTGGTGAGATATAAAGGAGAATTTTTATATCCCATCCGGAAAAGGATTTATTTGTGAAGGTCAAGAACACGAACATGCAAGCTTATAAAATCCTTGAATTTCTACGAAAAGCACCAGTACAGTATGAGAAACTAATTGAGAATCTTAAAACATAACTTCAAATATTTTTGATCTTGATGATGCAAATTTTATCGTTAGAAATTTTTGGAAAATATTTGTATATCTTGTGGTGTATGTAGATGATATTTTTCTAATAGAGAACAATGAGAGTTATATTGCATCCATAAAGAAGGAATTTACATCATTTGTTGCGGGAATCCTCTCGATTTATGAAAAAAACCTTGTGAAGGACATTGGTCTACTACAAAAAGTGTTCTAAAGTACTTAAAAGGGACTCGAAGACTTTGGAATCAAATATAAATAGGTGGGCGACTTTAGCTTGATCGGATACTCTTATTCGGACTTTGATGTAGACAAAGAAACTAGAATTATCTAATTGAGGTTATACCATGGGTCTTGGATCGAGTTATCTCTTGGAGATCACGTAAACAATCGGTTCCAATAGATTCCAAAATTGAGGCGAAATATGTGTCGGTAGCTAAGTGACAAAGGAAAATGTGTTGTCGGGAAAATCCTAGAAGATTTTCGGATAGAGTATAAACACATTCAACTCCATTCATAATAGAAAACACTTCTTGATAAATTTGGCCAAGAACCCAAAGTTCCATGATCGAACGAAGCATATTAATACAAAATAATATCTAATTCGGCATCATGGTGAGGCAAAACTATCCATTACGTCAACTGTTCCACAAATGAGAGACTTTGAACATCTTCATGAAATCGCTTGGAAGAGAAAAGTTTCAAAAAATCATAACGATATTGGGACTCCTGACATCTCTTCGGATTAAGCGGGGGCGTGGGATGTTCAAACCTAATCCTATGGGATTGGGAGAAATTCTACATTAGTGTAAATTAGGAAATAAGGAAGTCTAAGAGATTGGAAATGAATCTCAACAATCTCACCTCCATGTATATATTCTTGAGCACCCTTAATCAAATTCATCATTCGATTTATGGAGTTACCTCCTAGTCTAACATGTACATAATCTACTTACAATATAGAATAAATGTGAAAATACGTAGTGATACGCAATTCAGAAACATATGAATATAAATATTTACGGTAACAAATATTATCCATAGTTCTCCTCTTCCTTGACTACTTGATGCTCAAATACTTATCTCTATTTAACCAAAATTGAGGGTGTCCTCCCAACATTGAGAGAGGAAATTATGTCCTCAACTCCCCTCGTGCTCCTCCTTTAGAGTAGACTCATTTAGAAGTTTCTTGATTTTCTAGAGGAGGACCTCAAGACCTTTGTCTAAGTTTGCATCTAGAGGGTTGAGCTGCGAGTTTCCATGGTTTATAGCGACTTAGAGACTACTCTCACCATACAACCAATCGGTTGTCAACTTCTCCATTCATATAACTCCTTCTCCTCATTGGGATTTCCATTTTATCCTTACGGGGGAGAAGGTAAGCGTCAATAAATTCTTAAGTATAACTACTATGTAGTCTTGGAAAAATTTACCCATCGATTATGGAAACAAAATTGTAAATTAATCTCTTTATTAAAAACAAATAAATCTTGTTCAATGATGGTAACAAACTTGTTAATCTTTGTTTTCTCAAAAAATCAAATGTATATTTAAAAAAAATTAACATAATAAAAATTAAACCGGTTGTTACATCTTCCCCCACTAAAGGTAAACATCATCCTCGAGTGTTTTACTCCATCCCGATTAAATAATTTTGGATAAGCCTCTTGCACAAATCCTTCATCTTCCCAAGTATCCTATAGCACAAAACCTCCATCTTCCCAAGTAGCATCTTCCGGGCCAAAGTGTTGCCACTTGCACTAACTTGAGTGATGGCTTGCCTCCAAGAAAGCACTATTTCTCTCTGCTAGAGGATACATTAAGGCTCTACCATAAATTTTTCATTTGGTTGAAGTAAAAACATCAAAGTACTCGATTAGTTATTTGAACATTTATCTCTCTTAAGATATGCTAGTATCCAATTTAACCTACATGTATGTTATTCCAATGTATCACATGCTTTGGATCATGCAAATATAATTTGGTATAGACACATGAAACACATAATGCACCCATATGTCACGGGTATAGCTAGGCGATATGCCACCAGGCCCCACTCTTTCCCAAATTTGGAAAGCTCCACGAGAACAGGGGAGCCAACTTGGCAAAAAGTAGTCCATCTTAAGGTGCTCTTTTTGGGTCTAATTCGACATACACATGATGACCTACTTCAGATTATCAATATGTCCTTCTTTGATGCGCATAAAATTTCTTCTGTTACAGGCGACTTCCAGATTATGTTGGATCTTCTTTACTTCATCCTCCATCTCAACCAACATTTCTAGTCCAAGCATTAGTTTGGTTTACGGGTTGCTCCAATTGATCGGTGTTCAACATTGCACTATCGTATAATGACTCAAAGGGACTCATATTGAGATATTCCTAGTAACCTATTGTTAAAATAAAATTTTACTAAATGCAATTAACCTTTCCACTTAGGTGGGTTGGTACATCACATACATACGTAACATATCTTCTAATATTTGATTGACTTGCTCGGTATGCCCATCACTTTGCGAGATGATAAAAAGATGTGATAAATTGTATTTGTGTGCCCAGAACGATGAGCGAGTGCCTTCCTAAAGGCTAAGGTGAACTTCATCATCATCATTTTCGAGATTACTCTTTTTCGGAATACCATGTAATCTAAACAACTCCCTTATAAAGATGAGAGCAATTTGCATTTTATTTTGTAGTTTTCGATTGTCTTTGGAATAAAGTGAGATGGTTTTCTCACCAATCCACTACCACCATTATAGAATCATTGTGTCTTTTCGATATTGGTAAGCCCATAATAAAATCGGGCGATATGAATTCCCATTTCTACTACGGTATCATGAATGGGTTGTAAAAAATCTTCTTTGGATGTTGATGCTCCACCTTGACTGTTGAGAATCAAAAAATTTGGTCAAGTACTCGGTAATATTTTACGTATTACGGGCAGAAATAATATTTTCTAATTATTGTCGAGCTTTTTTGGTAACTAGGGATGCTAAGAATATGAACTTCGATGATACTCATCAAAGATGATCTATTTCAATCTCATTTGATTAGGAATGTATATTTTTCCTTGAAAAATCGATGAGTTGTTCCTTATGATATTATAATCTATTTGTCTTCTCTGGTTTCTACATTTTTTGTTTGTTGACATAAAAATTTATATTCGAGGGATCTTTTTGCGCGCCTCCTTCGATTCTCACTTGAACTTCAATTCTACATGGTTAAAGTAGAGTTCATATACATAATGTAATTTTATACTTAAGGCATTGGCGACATGGTTTTCCTTACCTTTAGCGTGTGTCACATCTTTCTCGAGTGAGCATTCAAGTCGGCCTACTTAAAATAGCTAGTCATGCTATTGTGATCCATTTTCAATACAAACCTTTTTCCCCGACAAATAGTGCCTCCGCACTTTGAGTGCATGCGCCATCTTGCATTTATCTCTAGATCTTAAGAGGTATATCGTTTTTCATGATATTTAAGATTTCTAGATGCATACGCAACAACCTTTCTATATTTTTGACATAATTCTCCCACCCCTTCTTTGCAAGCATTAGTGCAAATCTTAGACTCCTTGCTTGGATGGGCTACACCTTCAATGCGGGAGTTTGTAGCAAACAATTGTTTTTAATCATTCAAAACACCGGTGTCGCAAGCACCATAGAGAATGAGTGTGCCTAAATTGAGGGAAATTAAAAAATGAAGCTGCAGTAACTATAGGAAAAAAGGGTATATTTTTTCCAAGTGTGTCCCATTGGGAGCACCGGTGTCATTACGTTAAAAATAAAGAAGGTACAATGTAGATGTGGATGGATTATAGAGAACTTAATAAGTTGTGTAGAAAAAATAATACCCATTGCCACGTATAGATGATATTTTTTAATCGGAGTAAAGGGAGAAATGGCATTTTCAAATATTGACATGAGGTGCAGGTATTACGAGATATGGATTAAGAATAGAGGACATATCCAAAACAAATTTTCTTACCAGTACGAACATTATGAATTTGTGGTGTTATCCTTTGGATTACCCCGATGCACTAGCAACTTTCATCTGCATCACGCATGGTATATTTCACCCATATTTCGATAAATTTGTTTTAATATTTATTTATGATATACTAATGTATTCTAAAAATATTGAAGAGCATGAAGAAAATTTACTCTTGGTGTTGAAAATGTTACGGGAACATCGGGACCCTACGCCAAATTTATCAAATGTGATTT
Organism: Pinus albicaulis; assembly: GCA_034641835.2. Lineage (NCBI taxonomy): Eukaryota > Viridiplantae > Streptophyta > Pinopsida > Pinales > Pinaceae > Pinus > Pinus albicaulis. Next base: position 503,245,419 of record CM076579.1, read on the forward strand.
CTATAAAGAACATATCTAATATTTGGGCCATGTCACATATGTTGAAGGTATTTTGGTAGATTCAGAAAAGATAAAGACAATTATGGAATGGAGAGTTCCCAAAAATGTAAGACATACGTTCATTCATGGGCCACGACTAGTTACTATCGACAATTCATCGAAGGCTTTTATAAATAGCCTTTGCCATTAATTCCCTTAGCGATGAAGGGGTGAGTCTTTAAGTGGACTAATGAGTGTCAAGCCATTTTTGAAAAATTAAAAGAACTATCAGCTTGCTTCTCATGTATTGAAAGTGGTAGACCCAAGAAAATAATTTGAACTCTTCATAGATGCTTGTAAGGAAGGGGTGGGAGTGGTATTGAAACAAGATGGCAAGGTCATAGCATATGAATCCAGGAAGCTAAAGGACCATGAGCAACGATGCTCTATCTATTATTTAGAGTTAACTATTATAGTACATGCCCTTCAAATTTAGATACATTACTTATTGGGGAAATTTCTGTGCTAGAAAGCGACCATAGTAGCATGAATAGCTACTTTAAACAATGTAATTTGAATGCCATCAAGCAAGATGGAATGCATTCCTTAGCTTGAATTTGATTAACATTTAACATGTAAAAGGTAAGAGAATCGTGTAGCTAATGCTCTAAGTAGGAAACTACATTACATATATGAACTTTACTTTAATCAAAGGAAGAATTTAAGTTCTGGAGAAAGTCATGTAGAGTCGACAAGAGAGACCCATGAGTATCAATTTTTATGGAAGCATGCAAGAGAGGAAGAAAAACAATAAAATCATTCGGGTTATGGAATTAATGATAAACAACTTTTAATATTTCGAGGGAAATATGTATACCAAATCGGATGAGCTTGAAGGAGTGAGTTTTTGGATGAATGCAGAACGGGAGTTCTTGTCTTTGGACATCTGGATATTATAAGATGCTAACAACAATTAGAAAGGACTATTTTTGCCTTGCATGCGTAAAAACATTGTTGAATACTTAGCCAAATTTGTTTTTTGGAGTGTGAGCAAGTGAAGGTGGAGCACCAACATCGAACGGGATTGTTTCGACCTATTCTTGTACCATAATGGAGCCCGGGAGGTCATATCACTTGATTTCATCATAGGTATACCCAGAAGTAGGAGACCCGATGATTCAATTATGGTGGTGGTGAATAGGCTTACAAAAAAATAAATAATAATGAGTCACGTTAAAAATATTAATTTAGATATCACATTAAAAATAAATTTAAATTTAATTAATAATGACTCGTATTCATAATCATAATATTTCACAATATAGAACATATAAAAAAAATTAATAAATTTAATTAATAAACATATAATGAAAATATTAATAATAAATGTAAATAATTGATCATATAAATTAAAATAATAATTCATATATGTAGACACCATTATATTGTGATACTTTATATTTAAATTTAATTAATAAACGTATAAAAAAAATATTTATAATAAGTTAATTTTATATTTGTCTAGATTTTAATACAAATAATCCTTGACGAGCCCAAACCCACCAAAGAAACAAATCATTATAGTGCAATCTCGAGAAAATAACCCCAACTCTAACATCCCCTTCTCGAGTCATCCCCAAATACACATCTAAAATTTGTGAAATGATACTTTATTTATTTGAGTCATAATGTTATTTTCACGTATGTTTATATTCATTACATGGTTATGGCTTTGGTATCTAATATGATTATTATTTTGGCATGATGGTGGACCTCTCAACCACTTAGAAAGTAATCTATAATAGTACGGACTAGTACAATAAATAGTGAGAACAAAACATATAAACAAGAATTGGATATACATATCTGAGATAATCCATCTACCTCGTATGAGTTCCATCAAGGTCATTGCTTCCTTTTCCACCATAAGATTGCTATTTGATTGCAACAAAGATACAAATTCCTTTAGAACTTTTGTGAATCACATAACAAAAAAAGATTAATCAATTAAATCATTCAAACATACAAACAAATCAAATCTCTCTAGTGTAAAACGGGCCTTCATCTTTGTAGTTCTCCCAAGGTGACACTAAGTGAGATTGCTGATTTGCTGATATTTTTGTGCCTTCATCTTTGTAGCTCTCCCAAGGTGACAATAAGTGAGATTGCCGATTTGTTGATATTTTGTTTAGGTGAGAGTGAGTAATTCAGTTAACCTAACCAAACATATTATTAGTAGAGATTTAATTTCAATAATTCCAAAAATTCACTTAAATTTTACTAAATTGTCAATTCACAAACACAATAGGTGGCTTTGCCGCTTAAGCTCGACTCTTTCAAAATGAAGTGACGCTGATAATAAATATCTATAGCATGACATAGAGGAGCTTCCTAATGTCAAAGTCCTAAATTTAATAGGTGTATTGGAAAGAGTTAAGTAAATCCAATTATACTAAAACGCTTTGAGTTTTTGGAGAGGATCACTGCCCTAATCCTGCTGCTGATTTTGATATTGAGATTGATTGGACGAGCCAGGACGGCTAGGTTCTTCCGTAAATTCAGTCAACAGCGATTGAGGAGTACCCGGACTCGTTTGGACACCATGAGACTGATTTTGATATTGAGATTCAGTTGACGAGCCCGGACGGCTACCTTCTTCCGTAAACGTAAAATCAGTCAACTGCGTAGTAGCCGAACTCGCCTGGACTCCATGCGTATAACCAGATCCTTGAGGTGGATAACCCACATGACTCAATTCAGTGAACAGCGATTGAGGAGTATACGGACTCGCCTGGACTCCATGCGTGTAATAACCAGATCCTTCAGGTGGATAACGCACATAATTCGATTCAGTGAACAGCGATTGAGGAGTATACGGACTCGCCTCGACTCCATGCGTATAATAACCAGATCCTTCAGGTGGATAACGCACATAATTCGATTCAGTGAACAGCGATTGAGGAGTATACGGACTCGCCTCGACTCCATGCGTATAATAACCAGATCCTTCGGGTGGATAACCCTCATAATTCGGAAAGCCGTACTGATATATATTAAAAAACACTGGATTCCCGTTACTATAATTATGATCAATCGCATGATTTTGATTAAAAAAGTGGTTCAGTCCATGGCCATGGATTCGAGCCCTGATTAACTTGTAAGGCGGGATTAGCAGGAATAATCCCGAAGTGGTAAGGGATATGGAACCCATTGGCATTGGCGGTGATAAGGAGGAGGAGAGTTGATTTCAAATTCTTGTGATTTATATTGTTTATGGAGAGAAGAGTGTGTAGGCTTTTTAACGTATTCATGCCTAAATCAACGTAGACGCATGACCATTAGTTTCAAGAGCCCACCAAATGAATTCGTGACTTCGAATTTCTTTGAATCATAAACAATGCACACTACCCACTTTGTAGATTCCTCCGCACATGACTCCATCCTATATGTAATAAAATGGAGTGCCTTTTTATGCTAATTTGGCGAGAGAAATTGTGGCCTAGTTACACAAAGTCTGAATTTTGATCCCACTCATCCATTTTTCAATACGATTAACCATCTCCTTTCATATTGATCCTACACAAATTCGTTACACAAAAAACCAAGAAACAATTCTCATCATCCTCTAATTATTACGTTACTTGATTTATTCGACTCATTGGTTACTAGACAATGTATGTCATCGTCATTTCTCAAGAAATTTAACTTGTGATATGATGCACTCTAATCATATAGGAAGTATCAATTAATAATTTCCAAAGGATATATACATATACACAAAAACTAATACATCCTACATATATTGAGATGTAAATATAGAACATTAAGACAAATAAATAACAAAATAAACAAAAAATTCTCCGTACAAAAAATTGATAAATGAAATGCTGAATTTATTTAATGAATGCAAGTTCAGAAATTGGGGATTTTATTAAAATTTATCTTCTTGATAATTACTCGTGATTTCATTAAGCTTCTTTCACTTAGATCTTATCTTAGCTACATTATTATGTTCTTCATCAAGCCAATTATCAAGTGCACAAGAACACAATGTTTAGGCTTTCAAGCCATGGCCAAACCCTGTCCCTCTTGGAGAGGAAAAATTTATCAAAATTATTCTTATAGATCTTGAACACATGAGTACCAATACCATGACAAAGACCCTTGAGTACACTAGTATGTCTCCAAGACCCCTGTCACTTGCTCTTCTTCGCTCCTTAAGTTAATCCTCCTTTTCTGCACTTCACCGCACCATGCTTCTATGTATAATTTTTGTTGAAATCCTAGGCTAATATTTCAGCCTCCTTATTACTGCAACTCAAGATTAGATAGTGGAGAATTTCCCTTGATGTGATAGGCCTCTGCCTCCTTGAATAATTTTGGCCCAAGATAGATCTCTTTTCACTGTGATAACCTTCTTCCTTTCTCCCTTCTCCACATTGTGTATATTGCTGAGCTTATGCGAAAATATGAACCCAATGACAGAGGCTAGCAATGCCTCTCCTCTGCATTGATCACAGTATCCTTAGTAATATTTTCAATGTCCCTTTCTTCACTGCCAATATATCCCTTTTACGCATTGTATTCTGTGCTTTTCTAATCTCCTTAGACTGAGAAATTCACAATGTATTTCGGATATGTGACACAGACCTAGACCAAGATCACTAGCCCAAAACACAGATACAAGCGAGGCCTCCCTTTCTTCACTGTACAGAATTCTTCATTCGTTGTACTTCCTTCCTTCTTCACACCCAACTACAGTCCTTAATGCACACATTTATCACACAACTTGTCCAAAATGATGGTGAGATAATGAGGCCAGAGTCTCCTGAGCTAATGAGGCCATAGTCCACCCTTTATATAGGGGCTGCCACTCCTATTCCATGCCGACATGATCAATTTTTTGTAGGCTGACTTTACCAAGGAATATTTCAACATTCTTGAGTCGACCTCTTTGGAGCACCCTCAAAAGGTCTTGGAGCATACATTTTACATCAATAATTTTCCTTTACACAAGTGTAACATCACTTCATATACATGAATCTAAATTATATTTATGACAAGATGAAAATCTCTTGAAGACATCAAGAAGAAGTCTTTGACCTATAATAAAAACTCATTTCTCATGAAACCCATGAGGCAAGCATTACAAAATACATTTTATTATCTTTGTCTTCTTCATTACATAAATTCATAATTACAATTCATTATGAAGACCGAACCTAGTAACACTTTTCAACACTCCCTCTTAGGTAGATAGGTATTCATAATGGTACATTGTCACTCTCAATCTGAAGAATTTCCTAAGAAGAATCGGATTGGTAATCTCATCTGTATAGCATCATATCAACCAAAATCTTCATAGTGCAAGGCCTTCACTGACAACGCCATCTCTCCACAAGATCTTTGAGCTCCAATGTTGGTGAGACTGATGATTAATAGACACCTTCATCATTGTCTCTCTTGGAACATACCCCGCCCAGGTTCACTCGGAGTATGTCCAGGACTATTCTTATCTTGGATTCCTAGAACTCAAAAAATATCGGTCCTTCCATGACAACTCATACCTTGGATTCCCTAATACATCCTCAAAGAGTATAAGATGTCGAGTGATTAACCAATCCTCCATTATTTCTTCCCATACCAGAATGATGTGTCTATCTCTCCCTCTCAACTGGGGAGGATATATTCCACAAAGGAATGTACTTATTCCTATACAAGAAATGTACTTAAGCTCCCTCTCGACTTAGGAATTACCAAGTTTCTTCCAAGTGAGAAATTTATTACGAGGCTCCCTCTTAATCAGGGACCTGCAATAGCAATGAAGACACACCTATCTTCTCATGAAGAACTCCTTTCTTCGATGTCATGAATTTATTGGTTGTTGACGAGCCTTTATCTTTGGGATCTCTTCATATGGCACATATCATCCATAAATTTCATCCATGAGTCATGTATTTTATGAAAAAGTGATCCATCGATATTCTCATCTTGTCTAGCTTCATGTCATGTTGCTTTGCTTCAAATCATACGTCTTCCAAGGATCTTCCAGAGACAATCTGGGATGGGTGACCTCCCAAGAAGTCCTGGTTATTGGGTGGAAGCCCCAGAAGTGATGATTGATGCTATGTGATTCATTTTTCTAGTTCCAATCCCACTTATCCACCACTTTGAACTTCACCTGGTGCAATGAGTGCTAAGGGGACTATTCAAAAATCATGAGAAATTAATTAGTTACGACTACCTCTCATTAAAATGGTCATATATTAATGACTTAATTAACGCAGTTGAATCCCAAAAAATGATATCTAATAAGGGTCGTATAGGTGATTTAGTTCTCGTCAAGGAGAAGAGAGGGGAAAAGGTCTTTTTCTCTAGTAATATTTTTCAAAGACATGCCAATGGATTTTTAAAGGAATGTAAATACAATGTTGGAAATAAATACAATGTAAAGACATGCCAATGGATTTTCCTTAAATTTGGATAATAAATACAATGTTGGAAATAAATGCTACAGTAGTGGAAAACCTTGCTCGATGTATAGAATACATTTCCTTGTTGCAAGAGTAATAGGAGTTATCAACTTCAATTTTGCTATTGGTGGAAGTAATAAACATATAAAGGTCCATGTTCAGAGTTAATTATTTTATTTTAGATGGAGGGTGGAGTGGTTTGTCCCTCTAGAGACCTTGATTCCATCCATCAATACTAGTTTATTCCCATAAGTAAGTCCCTCGTTCACACATTGGAATCTAGATCAAGGATGATTAGGCTGCAAGAGAGAACACAATGAAATTGAATATAAGGTTGCGTGGAAATTCACAATCCCCAACTCACCTTCCAACATTTTTATTGAGAAAGTATCTAATTCCATTACTATGTGAATTGAACTTCATGTCTACATATTTGACTTATTTGGATGTCAAATAACTATGTGAATTTATACATCGGAATTGTTGCTTCACATAATATATTTAGAATTATTTAATTTCACTAATGGAATTTCCCTTCTCTCAAGGACTTTTCATGGTTATACGTGCACTATGACGCTTAACATCATTATGGAATATGGACATGTATGAGATTCATGCAAATTCATATTTTTTTACACTTAAAGCTATCTTAGACCCCATCACTTAATTAATGGTACGCCTATATCGTAGGGCTATGACTCTATGTGATGGATGGACTCGAAAACACAGAGCCTTAACCCCCATATTCTACTCTTTAGTTATTTATTCAATGGAAATTTGTTAAGGGATTGATTTGATAATATCTTACAATGTACCTAGATATCTATGAGGAAAATTATGAGCTTTTTTGGAATCCACTTTCACAATATTTAGGACGATTATGCTCTAGATAAGATAACTAACAATATTATGATTCTTTGTGATTTCAGAAAAAAGGCTAGAGACCATCTAGATATGGAAATGTAAACGCAAACCAAGAAATGAAATCGTGTGTTGGTGGAAACCACGATCCCTGGTTATTCATGTAGCTGCATTTGAGTTTGTGAAATCCTAGATCTTAAATTAGACATGCCAAGATATGGGTGTAGATGGGCCTACTTCTAGGTATGTAGTTTAGGGTCTGGTACAAACTTCTTTTTGGGCCAAGTTAAGTTAACTCCTTACCCTATTCATTAATATTTGGAAGGTGTCCACCAAATTTCAATGTGAAGGAACTAGGAATACAAACCATTTATCTTTATATCTCATGCATGAGATCTAAGGGAAGAGTGTATTGTCATGTATGGAATTCCCTATTTGTGGTTGTTGGAATTTAATGCTACAATCATACTAGCACTCCCAATATGTTGCTTGAAGTTAAAAACTTATATTAAAACCATTCTAGCAGTCCTTCATTTCCGGGTTATTATTTTATAATCATGAAGGAAAGAGTTGCTCGTCATTTGAGTAGAGACATTAAAATACCATTGTAATTATCATTGAGTGCTTCAAATATACAGATTTATTTGTTTGAAAAGAGTATGTATGTGTATTTTCCAAATAAATTAGCCAAAATAGCTCTACCACCATTAACTTGGAATACCAAACTCATGAGATCACCATTAAGCTATGTGCTCGAGGAAATCAATTGATGCGATCATGTTGGTAATAGTGATGTTTATGTTAGAATTTCCAACTACGATGTGATGTATCAACAACTAGAACATTAGTTGTTAGCTCAGATTTTGTTTTTGAAATGGTGGGTTTATGCTCAGAGTGATATTTAGTAACAATAAATTTTTCATATGATAGAATATGAATGGAAGAATTTCATATTTTTTGAAAATTGAAACTTGGAACTACTTCAACTCAATCAAGGATTAGTAAATTGGCTTAGCATCACAATTAACAATCCATCATATTGGTTCTCAATGTTTAAATTTAATTCTTTAGCTTCACAAAGTTTTATTCATATTGCCAAATGTACTGCTATTTACAAGAGACAGTGATAAGTGTAGATTTAAATCAATAAGTGTAACAGAGTAAATGTGAATAACAATTGTTTCATTAATACCTTTCCTTGAATGTGTAAATAAATATTTAGAGTGTGCTTAGGTTATGAAATGTATCATGTATCAGAGTTTAATTCCACACATCAAATAAATAGGAGACAAGTCCTTGAGGAAAATTTATCATTGTGTTTTGGGGAAGAGAATAATAATAAGAGATCTCCACAGTGAAGTATAAACATTTTATGGTCACAACAATGACAATTACGTCATTACTGGATGAACTTCATATTCATTTGGAGTGTTAGGCCAGTGAGAAATAGTTGTTCCATGCAACATTAGTTCTTTGTCCATCACTTTAACCATAAGGGTTTATGTTTAGAATGGGAAATCCATATTCCAATAGTACTCAAAAGCACCATGATAATTCTGAAGGTCAAGGAACACTTTCATCATATGTGTAGAGTAAATCATAACTAGATATGGCAATGATCTCACCAATGATAATTTTATTATTGCATGTAATATTTAGTTTGGACCGTATGGTGAAATAAATTCCAAAAATTAAACGCTTGAGTAGATGTATGTTTAGAGAATTTATAGGAAAATATCAAAAATATTTTATGCATCTCATAAATTCAATAGTGAACAGAGAAAGAGCATGAGTGTTAACATTTATACACAAGATAGCATTCATGATATGGATTGTGTGGTGTATGAACCAAAAGTAAACAATATCAACCCTTTAGGTGTTTTCATATAAGCATTATTAAATGTATGTTCCAGAATCATTGCAGAAAATCACGATCCAATAAGAAAGGATGAAGGACTTTCCAACATTCAAGATTTGCAAAGATTCCACACATTTCCTTTGTCGTAGTGTTTTCTTTAGTTATTTAAAAGAAAACATTTCCAAATATTCTAAATATGTTTTTATTTAGTATTATGATTTCTAGGATTCCCTGTTTAAAAATGGTGATTACCTGCTCATATGTAAAATAATCAAACTATGGAAAATATATGTTTCATGATCGAGTCAAATAAGAATCTGGTGAAAAGTGTCATTCACAATCTAATGCAAAGGCAATACTGTATTGCAATCCAGACCAGAAACGTCTACTACCTACCACGAAATGAAATTGGGGTGATCAATTTTCCAGAGTTTCCCAAGTAAAGGCATAATGGACACATGATCCACACTAGAACACTGCAACGATTTGTTGCAGTATGGTAATTTTTATGAAAATTTAGTATTGGGATTTTTGGATTCTTGACATTTTTTCTTCACATTTCAGGGCCCACTTCTATTGTTTAATTATGCGGATCATATTTGTATAACCATAAATTATGGAAAACCCTGCTAGTGCAGTAACCTAGTGGTTAGAGTAACTTGAATCATGGGAGCAAGTACAGTTTATGAAAAAAAACATATAAGTAAGGTAACAGTGAGGAGACATCTTGGACATTCCTAGGAGACAAGTGTTGAATTCCAAGATAATCTTTTGGCTTTGATGTTAACAAAGAAAACTTCAAGCCAAAAAAAAAAAGATAAATAAATAACTAAATCATTCTCTTAACCATTCAAATGAGTCTCGTGTTAACATAGTGACCATTCCCGATTATGGAAGGTGGTGTGTTACATAAATATATAAATTTTGCACAACTTATGGGGGAGTGTTACATAGAGATGTAAATTTTGCACAACTTATATTTTATTCTCTTTTAGTTAACTTGAAATTTCTTGTTTTTGTGAGATTCTTAATTAATTTAGACCTCATAAAAAAAGTAAGACATTTTTTTGTAGTGAATAAAACACTGATGAAAAATGGGCTAAATGTACTATGATTTGTATCTTTTATGATCATATTTACTCATAATTACTAAAATCTTAAATATCAATAGTTGTGATTATAAAATTAAAATATAATAGAACTTTGTAGAGAAATTAAACCTACTTATGTATTGTTTAAAAATTATATAACTAAATTTTAGCTAGATAATAACTTAAAACAATATAATTAATATAACATTTTAAATTACTCTTTTAATTATAATAATTATATGTTCAAAAAAGTTTCCATTATTCATAGTAACCACAAAATATCAAGGATGTTGAACTCTAAGGGAAGAGTGTATTGTCATGTATGGAATTCCCTATTTGTGGTTGTTGGAATTTAATGCTACAATCATACTAACACTCCCAATATGTTGCTTGAAGTTAAAAACTTATATTAAAACCATTCTAGCAGTCCTTCAGTTCCGGGTTATTATTTTATACATGAAGGAAAGAGTTACTCGTCATTTTAGTAGAGACATTAAAATACCATTGTAATTATCATTGAATGCTTCAAATATACAGATTTATCTGTTTGAAAAGAGTATGTGTGTGTATTTTCCAAATAAATTAGCCAATATAGCTCTACCACCATTAACTTGGAATACAAGACTCATGAGATCACCATTAAGCTATGTGCTCAAGGACATCAATTGATGCGATCATGTTGGTAATAGTGATGTTTATGTTAGAATTTCCAACTATGGTGTGATGTCTCAATAACTAGAACATTAGTTGTTAGCTCAGATTTTGTTTTTGAAATGGTGAGTTTATGCTTAGAGTGATATTTAGTAACAATAATTTTTTCATATGGTAGAATATGAATGGAAGAATTTCATACTTTTTGAAAATTGAAACTTGGGACTACTTCAACTCAATAAAGGATCAGTAAATTGGCTTAGCATCACAATTAACAATCCATCATATTGGTTCTCAATGTTTTAAATTTAATTCTTTAGCTTCACAAAGTTTTATTCATAGTGCCAAATGTATTGCTATGTACAAGAGACAATGATAAGTGTAGATTTAAATCAATAAGTGTAACAGAGTAAATGTGAAGAACAATTGTATCATTAATACCTTTCCTTGAATGTCTAAATAAATATTTAGAGTGTGCTTAGGTTATGAAATGTATCATGTATCAGAGTTTAATTCCACACATCAAATAAATAGGAGGTGAGTCCTTTAGGAAAATTTATCATTGTGTTTTGGGGAAGAGAATAATAATAAGAGATCTCCACAGTGAAGTATAAACATTTTATGGTCACAACAATGACAATTAGGTCATTACTGGATGAACTTCATAGTCATTTAGAGTGTTAGTCCAGTGAGAAATAGTTGTTCCATGCAACATTAGTTCTTTGTCCATCACTTTAACCATGAGGGTTTATGTTTAGAATTGGAAATCCATATTCCAATAGTACTCAAAACCACCATGATAATTCTAAAGGTCAAGGAAAACTTGTCATCATATGTGTAGACTAAATCATAACTAGATATGGCAATGATCTCAGGAATGATAATTTTGTTATTGCATGTAATAGTTATTTTGGACCGTATTGTGAAATAAATTCCAAAAATTAAACGCTTGAGTAGATGTATGTTTAGAGCATTTATAACCAAATATCCAAAATATTTCATGCATCTCATAAATTCAATAGTGAACAGAAAAAGAGCGTGAGTGTTAACATTTATACACAAGATAGCATTCATTGTATGGATTGTGTGGCGTATGAACCAAAAGTAAACAATATTAACCCTTTAGGTATTTTCATATAAGCATTATTAAATGTATGTTCCAGAATCACCGTAGAAAATCAAGATCCAATAAGAAAGGATGAAGGAATTTCCAACATTCAAGATTTGCAAAGATTCCACACATTTCCCTTGTCGTAGTGCTTTCTTTAGTTATTTAAAAGCCAAATTTTCCAAATATTCTAAATATCTTTTTATTTAGTATTATGATTTCTAGGATTCCTTGTTTAAAAATGGTGATTACCTGCTCATATGTAAAATAATCGAACTATGGAAAATATATGTTTCATGATCCAGTCAAAGTAAGAATCTGATGAAAAGTGTCATTCACGATCTAATGCAAAGGCAATATTGTATTGCAATCCAGACCAGAAACGTCTACTACCTACCACGAAATGCAATTAGGGTGATCAATTTTCCAGAGTTTCCCAAGTAAAGGCATAATGGATGCATAATCCAAAATTATGTTCAAACACCATATGATATCATCCACACTGGATCACTGCAATGATTTGTTGCAGTATGGTAATTTTTATGAAAATTTAGTATTGGGATTTTTGGATTCTTGACATTTTTTCTTCACATTTCAGAGCCCACTTCTATTGTTTAATTATGCGGATCATATTTGTATAACCATAAATGATGGAAAACCCTGCTAGTGCAATAACCTAGTGGTTAGAGTAACCTGAATCATGTGAGCAAGTAAAGTTTATGAAAAAAAACAGATAAGTAAGGTAACAATGAGGAGACATCCTACACATTCCTAGGAGACAAGTGTTGAATTCCAAGATAATATTTTGGCTTTGATTTTAACAAAGAAAACTTCAAGCCATAAAATAGATAAATAAATAACTAAATCATTCTCTTAACCACTCAAATGAGTCTCGGGTTAACATAGTGACCATTCCCGATTATGGAAGGTGGTGTATTACATAAATATATAAATTTTGCACAACTTATGGGGGGGTGTTACATAGAGATGTAAATTTTGCACAACTTAGATTTTATTCTCTTTTAGTTAACTTGAAATCTCTTGTTTTTGTGAGATTCTTAATTAATTTAGACCTCATAAAAAAAGTAAGACATTTTTTTGTAGTGAATAAAACACTGATGAAAAATAGGCTAAACATACTATGATTTGTATCTTTTACGATCATATTTACTCATAATCTAATTAAAAATAAAAATAAAAAATTACTAAAATCTTAAATATCAATAGTTGCAATTATAAAATTAAAATATAATAGAACTTTGTAAAGAAATTAAACCTACTTATATATTATTTAAAAATTATATAACTAAATTTTAGCTAGATAATAACTTAAAACAATCTAATTACTATAACATTTTAAATTACCCTTTTAATTATAATAATTATATGATCTAAAAAGTTTCCATTATTCATAGTAACCACAAAATAAAACATCAATTTAAATTTCCATAGATAATAATGCAGTCATCTTCAATTATGCAAATTTATAATCCAAACACAAATTTAAACAACCATCTATTAAAATTCATTCCATCCTATCATATCAGGGATGTTGAACACAATCCTTTATTTATAGTTGATATTTGCAGAATCAGGCAAATTTCTTGGAATTTTTTCTCTCACCACTGTGCTGAAATTTTGTTACGAAGAGTATGAACATCAACTTAATCATAATAAGAAATATTTTTAATTTCTACCCAAATTTAATATAAAATTTAACCCCCTTTTTTTAATGTGACATCTTATTCGACCGCATTGGTGCAAACCATGATTGGAAATTTAGATTCTTTGAATTAAACGGAAAAAAAAAAAAAATCATCTTCCTCACATTTTCGTTGTTTAAAAGAATTCTATAATTTCATCTTGTCCATCTTATGAATACAATTGTCTCAATGAAGTTGTGTACAATTTTCGTTGTTTTAATATTATAAGTATTTGGTTTCAATTTTTATTTTATATTTATAAATAAATATTTATTTTCTAAATTTATAAATATATTATAAAATAAATAAAAGAGAAATTAGGTAAACTAGTGTATTTTTATTGTTATTACTATTATAAAAGGTAGCAAAAGCAACCATAATTCATACAATTTACATTAAGGATAGTCACCATCGGATACTATTCAGAAATGTAGGTTGGCTAATTGACATTATTCAAAGAAAACCACATCATTTGAAATGAGTTGTTAGTAGTCCATAAGGTGGTAGAGTTTGATTCCTACTATATTCCTTTAGGTCTTTGTTCATTAACATATTTCCTTGCATGATCAATAAATAATATGTTAACCAATCCATTTAATCAATAGAGATCCCTGAGAATTTTCTACAATTCTCATAGATATTTTCAATATGTACTTGCAAGATATTATCTTATTTTATCTCTATTCACTTATCTTTGGCTAACTCTATTACTCAAACTTCACGGCAATTATTAACTCCAAGAGAAAATCTATCTCATATCATATTTTCTTATGCTTAAACACAACTACAATTATAACTTTAGTATCATTCACGAACATGTATGAAGTGTCCTAAAATAAAACCTTACAACATGCATGGATTAAGAAATAGTTTTGTTTTTCCAAATTGTTTTCGTAAGACGAGGGATATTACAAAAACCTTGATGTGAGGTGGTATTTACTTAAAATGCTTAACATGATTAATTAAAACCAAAAGAAAATTGAAATTATGTAAATGATGTAAGTAATAGTCATGACTTAGAAATAATTAAATTACTTCACACATAATTTTCGTATGGAAAGGAGGAAATACCATTACACAGTACATTTCCCCACTTAATAATTGGTCCACCATTTTTATGAATTCAAAATATTATAAGAAACTTGCTTAAATATATACACCAACTACCTCGTAGAATACTACCCACATTCATACTTAGGGATATTATAGAACACTTCCCCTTAGTATCGCATGCAACGTATAGCTTGTACAACATTTAAAATAACAATGGCAATGTACGACCCTTCCACAATGAAAAGTAATTTAAAAATATTAACATATAAACTTAGATTATAATTGGTGAAGGAAGAATCCCAACATCTTGGGACTCACCAACATCTCTTCATATTAAGGGGGGGGGGGATGTTCAAACCTAATCCTATGGGATTGGGAGAAATTTTACATTAGTGTAAATTAGGAAATAAGGAAGTCTAAGAGAGATTGGGAAATGAATCTCAACAATCTCACCTCCATGTATATATTCTTGAGCACCCTTAGTCAAATTCATCATTCGATTTATGGAGTTACCTCCTAGTCTAACATGTACATAATATACTTACAATATAGAATGAATGTGAAAATACTGTAGTCTGCAATTCTGAAACTTATGAATATAAATATTTCAGTAACAAATATTATCCATAGTTCTCCTCTTCCTTGACTACTTGATACTCAAATACTTATCTCTATTTAACCAAAATTGAGGGTGTCCTCCCAACATTGAGAGAGGAAATTATGTCCTCAACTCCCCTCGTGCTCCTCACTGGAGTAGACTCATTTAGAAGTTTCTTTATTTTCTAGAGGAGGACCTCAAGACCTTTGTCTAGCTGCATCTAGAGGGTTGGCTGCAGATTTCCACTGGTTTATAGCAGCTTCAGACTACTCTCACCATACAACCAATCGGTTGTCAACTTCTCCATTCATAGAACTCCTTCTCCTCATTGGGATTTCCATTTTATCCTTACAGGAGAAGGTAACTGTCAATAAATTCTTAAGTATAACTACTATGTAGTCTTGGAAAAATTTACCCATCAGTTATGGAAACAAAATTGTAAATTAATCTCTTTATTAAAAACAAATAAATCTTGTTCAATGACTGATTAACAAACTTGTTAATTTTTGTTTTCTCAAAAATTCAAATGTATATTTAAAAAAAATTAACACAAGAAAATTAAACCAGTTGTTACATCTTCCCCCACTAAAGGTAAACATCATCCTCAGTGTTTTACTCCATCCCAGTAAATAATTTTGGATAAGCCTCTTGCACAAATCCTTCATCTTCCCAAGTATCCTATAGCACAAAACCTCCATCTTCCCAAGTAGCATCTTCCAGGCCAAAGTGTTGCCACTGCACTTTAACTTGAGTGATGGCTTGCCTCCCGAGCACTATTTCTCTCTGCTAGAGGATACATTAAGGCTCTACCATAAATTTTTCATTTGGTTCGAAGTACAAACATCAAGGGTACTCAATTAGTTATTTGAACATTTATCTCTCTTAAGATATGCTAGTATGCAATTTAACCTACCTGTATTTTATTCCAATGTATCACATGCTTTGGATCATGCAAATATAATTTCAGTATAGACACATGAAACACATAATGCACCCATATGTGACCGGGTATAGCTAGCTGATATGCCACCAAACCCACTCTTTCCCAAATTTGGAAAGCTCCACAGAACCGGGGAGCCAACTTGGCAAAAGTAGTCCATCTTAAGGTGCTCTTTTTGGGTCTAATTCTGACATACACATGATGACCTACTTCAGATTATCAATATGTCCTTCTTTGATCTGCATAAAATTTCTTCCTGTTCTGGGCAGCTTTCAGATTATGTTGGATCTTCTTTACTTCATCCTCCATCTCAGCCAACATTTCTAGTCCAAGCATTAGTTTGGTTTCTGGGTTGCTCCAATTGATTAGTGTTCGACATTGCCTATCGTATAATGACTCAAAGGGACTCATATTGAGATATTCCTAGTACCTATTGTTAAAATAAAATTATACTAAATGCAATTAACCTTTGCACTTCGTGGGTTGGTACATCACATACATACGTAACATATCTTCTAATATTTGATTGACTTGCTCAGTCTGCCCATCACTTTGCTGATGATAAGCTGTGATAAATTGTATTTGTGTGCCCAGAATGATGAACAATGCCTTCCTAAAGGCTAAGGTGAACTTCACATCCTGGTCTGAGATTACTCTTTTGGAATACCATGTAATCTAAAAAAATCCCTTATAAAGATGTGAGCAATTTGCATTTTTTTTTGTAGTTTGATTGTACTGGAATAAAGTGAGATGGTTTTCTCAGCCAATCCACTACCACCATTATAGAATCATTGTGTCTTTTCGATATTGGTAAGCCCATAATAAAATCAGGCGATATGAATTCCCATTTCTACTCTGGTACATGAATGGGTTGTAAAAATCTTGCTGGATGTTGATGCTCCACCTTGACCTGTTGAGACTCCAAAAATTTGGTCAAGCACTCAGTGATATTTTACGTATTCTGGGCCAGAAATAATATTTTCTAATTATTGTCAGCTTTTTTGGTAACTAGGGTGCTAAGAATATGAACTTCGATGATACTCATCAAAGATGATCTATTTCAATCTCATTTGATTAGGAATGTATATTTTTCCTTGAAAAATCAGTAGTTGTTCCTTATGATATTATAATCTATTTGTCTTCCCTGGTTTCTACATTTTTTGTTTGTTGACATAAAAATTTATATTCAGGATCTTTTTTCGCTGCCTCCTTCAGTTACTCCTTGAACTTCAATTCTACATGGTTAAAGTAGAGTTCATATACATAATGTAATTTTATACTTAAGGCATTGGCGACATGGTTTTCCTTACTTTTAACGTGTGTCACATCTTTCCTGGTGAGCATTCAAGTCAGCCTACTTAAAATAGCTAGTCATGCTGTTGTGATCCATTTTCAATACAAACCTTTTCCCCAGCAAATAGTGCCTCCGCACTTTGAGTGCATGCGCTACTGCATTTATCTCTAGATCTTAAGAGGTATATCGTTTTTCATGATATTTCAGATTTCTAGATGCATACGCAACAACCTTTCTATATTTTGACATAATTCTCCCACCCCTTCTTTGCAAGCATTAGTGCAAATCTTAGACTCCTTGCTTGGATGGGCTACCTTCAATACGGGAGTTGTAGCAAACAATTGTTTTTAATCATTCAAAACACCAGTGTCGCAAGCACCATAGAGAATGAGTGTGCCTAAATTGAGAGAATTAAAAATGAAACTGCAATAACTATAGGAAAAAGGGTATATTTTTCCAAGTGTGTCCCATTGGGGAGCACCAGTGTCATTCGTTAAAAATAAAGAAGGTACAATGTAGATGTGGATGGATTATAGAGAACTTAATAAGCTGACTGTCGAAAAATAATACCCATTGCCACGTATAGATGATATTTTTGATCAGGTAAAGGGAGAAATGGCATTTTCAAATATTGACATGAGGTCTGGGTATTACCAAATATGGATTAAGAATGAGGACATATCCAAAACAAATTTTCTTACCAGGTACGAACATTATGAATTTGTGGTGTTATCCTTTGGATTACCGAATGCACTAGCAACTTTCATCTGCATGACGCATGGTATATTTCACCCATATTTCGATAAATTTGTTTTAATATTTATTTATGATATACTAATATATTCTAAAAATATTGAAGAGCATGAAGAAAATTTACTCTTGGTGTTGAAAATGTTACGGGAACATCAGCTCTACGCCAAATTTATCAAATGTGATTTCTATAAAGAAAATATCTAATATTTGGGCCATGTCATATATGTTGAAGGTATTTTGGTAGATTCCAAAAAGATAAAGACAATTATGGAATGGAGAGTTCCCAGAAATGTAGCAGACATACGTTCATTCATGGGCCCAGCTAGTTACTATCGACAATTCATCGAAGGCTTTTATAAAATAGCCTTTACCATTAATTCCTTGCAGCGGAAGGGGTGAGTCTTTAAGTGGACTAATGAGTGTCAAGCCATTTTTGAAAAATTAAAAGAACTATTAACTGCTTCTCATGTATTGAAAGTGGTAGACCGAAGAAAATAATTTGAACTCTTCATAGATGCTTGTAAGGAAGGGGTGGGAGTGGTATTGAAACAAGATGGCAAGGTCATAGCATATGAATCCAGGAAGCTAAAGGACCATGAGCAACGATGCTCTGTCTATGATTTAGAGTAAACTATTATAGTACATGCCCTTCAAATTTAGATACATTACTTATTGGGGAAATTTTTGTGCTAAGAACTGACCATAGTAGCATGAATAGCTACTTTAAACAATGTAATTTGAATGCCCGCCAAGCAAGATGGAATGCATTCCTTACTGAATTTGATTAACATTTAACAGGTAAAAGGTAAGGAGAATCGTGTAGCTAATGCTCTAAGTAAGAAACTACATTACATATATGAACTTTACTTTAATCAAGAAGAATTTAAGTTCCTGGAGAAAGTCATGGAGTCAGCAAAGAGAGACCATGAGTATCAATTTTTATGGAAGCATGCAAGAGAGGAAGAAAAACAATAAAATCATTCGGGTTATGGAATTAATGATAAACAAATTTTAATATTTCGAGGGAAGATATGTATACCAAATCAGATGAGCTTGAAGGAGCTGATTTTGGATGAATACGAACGGAGTTCTTGTGCTGGACATCCTGGATATTATAAGATGCTAACAACAATTAGAAAGGACTATTTTGGCCTTGCATGCGTAAAAACATTGTTGAATACTTAACCTGAATTTTTGGAGTGTGAGCAAGTGAAGGTGGAGCACCAACATCGAACATGATTGTTTCAGCCTATTCTTGTACCATAATGGAACTGGGAGGTCATATCACTTGATTTCATCATAGGTATACCGAGAAGTAGGAGACCCAATGATTCAATTATGGTGGCGGTGAATAGGCTTACAAAAAATAAATAATAATGAGTCATGTTAAAAATATTAATTTAGATATCACATTAAAAATAAATTTAAATTTAATTAATAATGACTCGTATTCATAATCATAATATTTCATAATATAGTAAACATATAAAAAAATTAATAAATTTAATTAATAAACATATAACTGAAAATATTAATAATAAATGTAAATAATTGATCATATAAATTAAAATAATAATTCATATATGTAGACACCATTATATTGTGATACTTTATATTTAAATTTAATTAATAAACGTATAAAAAAATATTTATAATAAGTTAATTTTATATTTGTCTAGATTTTAATACAAATAATCCTTGACAGCCCAAACCCACCAAAGAAACAAATCATTATAGTGCAATCTCAGAAAATAACCCCAACTCTAACATCCCCTTCTCAGTCATCCCCAAATACACAACCAAAATTTGTGAAATAATACTTTATTTATTTGAGTCATAATGTTATTTTCACGTATGTTAAAATTCATTACATGGTAATAGCTTTGGTATCTAATATGATTATTATTTTGGCATGTTGGTGGACCTCTCAACCACTTAGAAAGTAATCTATAATAGTACCAACTAGTACAATAAATAGTGAGAACAAAACATATAAACAAGAATTGGATATACATATCTAGATAATCCATCTACCTCGTATGAGTTCAGGTCATTGCTTCCTTTTCCACCATAAGATTGCTATTTGATTGCAACAAAGATACGAATTCCTTTAGAACTTTTGTGAATCACATAACAAAAAAGATTAATCAATTAAATCATTCAAACATACAAACAAATCAAATCTCTCTAGTGTAAAACGGGCCTTCATCTTTGTAGTTCTCCCAAGGTGACACTAAGTGAGATTGCTAATTTGCTGATATTTTGTGCCTTCATCTTTGTAGCTCTCCCAAGGTGACAATAAGTGAGATTGCCGATTTGTTGATATTTTGCTTAGGTGAGAGTGAGTAATTCAGTTAACCTAACCAAACATATTATTAGTAGAGATTTAATTTCAATAATTCCAAAATTCACTTAAATTTTACTAAATTGTCAATTCACAAACACAATAGGTGGCTTTGCCGCTTAAGCTCGACTCTTTCAAAATGAAGTGATGCTGATAATAAATATCTATAGCATGACATAGAGGAGCTTCCTAATGTCAAAGTCCTAAATTTAATAGGTGTATTGGAAAGAGTTAAGTAAATCCAATTATACTAAAACGCTTTGAGTTTTTGGAGAGGATCACTGCCCTAATCCCGCTGCTGATTTTGATATTGAGATTGATTGGACGAGCCAGGACGGCTAGGTTCTTCCGTAAATTCAGTCAACAGCGATTTTGGAGTACCCAGACTCATTTGGACACCATGAGACTGATTTTGATATTGAGATTCAGTTGACGAGCCCAGACGGCTACCTTCTTCCGTAAATGTAAAATCAGTCAACTGCGTAGTAGCCGAACTCGCCTGGACTCCATGCGTATAACCAGATCCTTGAGGTGGATAACCCACATAACTCAATTCAGTGAACAGCGATTGAGGAGTATACGTGTTGAAATTACTTACAACCGCCCAAAGTACTGAAGCCGCCTTCCATTTTTGTTTGCAGAACAGTGCAGATGAGCCGCTTGCCAGTTTTGAATGCGCGGGAGTTTACAAACTGAATGACAGTGGTCCCAAACCACAAGTCAATTTTCCCAAACCTCAATTTTATTAAGCCAGAATTATGAAAAATCCCACATCACATTTTTTCCGTACAGGTTGCTAAAAATCAGACCCGGGGAAACTTATGAAGCGGATTTAATAAAAATCTCGCATCACAAATTGATGACATCAGCAACAACCTTTTGGCACCTGGAATTTTTATGAAAAAGGGTTTAATTTTCTGTTTTGAAGTCTGGTTTTAATACATGGTCAAATGTCCTTTAATGTTTGGTTTTAAAAGGTCGTGCAGACAACATATATATGTTTTACATATATATTATACCCACAATGTCAAAGGGAAGGCCTCAGATTTTGGTTTTGTTTTTAATTTATGTTTTTTTATTTTTAACCTCACACCATATGAAGTATGGTATACGACTTTAGTTTTTAAGTTTTAAAATAGTTTTTTTTATATTGTAAAAATGTCATTGCATATAAAAAGAAGAAAAGGCCTCAGTGCATTGAGGAGAGTTGTAAGTTTTTATTTTTCACACAGCAGTGAAAAAGGAAAATACAGCACAACAGTGCATTATTCAGCATTGTAAGTTTTATTTTTTTACACACAGAAGCAGTGTAACAAAATTTGAAGTGCACAGCAGTGCTTTCATTTTTTGAAGAGACAGAGTATTTTTCAGAGTGAAATTTTAGAGAGTGTGAGTTGTTTTGAACTGTGTTTTGAAGCAGTCAAAGTTTTTTTGTATTCCCTCAGGCAGAGGAGATTTTGTAACCAAGTTTTTTTTGAAGTTAAATGAAATAGTTTTTATAGTGGAAAAACTCTGTCTACAGTGAAGAAATTCTTTTTATATTTTCTCTGTGTTGAAGAGGGAGAATTTTATTCTCCATTGTGTTTCTGGAATGTTAAATATTCCAAAAATACGGACACGCCCGGACTCCATGCGTGTAATAACCAGATCCTTCAGGTGGATAACGCACATAATTCGATTCAGTGAACAGCGATTGAGGAGTATACGGACTCGCCTCGACTCCATGCG